>OZ007593.1:293078471-293608471 GCA_963931845.1 Maratus michaelseni
TTTATATATAATTATGAAGCGCATTAAAACATGCTTTGTGTAGAATATGGGTTGTAAAGCCTTAATTATTCATTTACAGGGTCAAACAAAAGAATTCTGTTGCATAAACTCCAACAATGACTCCACCCATTAGTAAATCATTGCCTCATAAAAATTGAAGTGTCTTATTGAGGGCCTAAAATCTAATCTTATGTGACATGGTGCATTCATCCCAAACAATGTCCTAAGAATTTTATTAAAAAAAAAAAAAAAAAAAAAAAAAAAAAAAATCTGAAATCTTCATTTCAGTTCTTCATTAAGAATAAGCACTGGGGAGATAAAAAATTTTGGAAATACTAATATACACGTATATACACATATATACATGTAGAGTACAATTAAAATAGCGAAACACAATTCCGAGAACATCAAAATATTAAAATATGCCAATATTTCCATAATCGAGTTTTTCTCATGAATCAGCACGTTCCTCAAACTCATATCACTTTATATTCACCTGCTTACATCATATCCAATTGCTTTCTGTACTTACTCATATTGATACTATTTTTGTATGATTGTTATATATTTGAAAATATCCGTTAAACTTCAAATATGATGTCATATTAATTTTTTTAATTCTCTAATGACGCCATATTAACCTGTTTTCTGACTTACTAATACTCATACTCCTTGTATTATTGTGAAATGTTTGAAAATGTTCGTTATACTTCCAATATAACATCATTTTCCTCTTCTTTTTAATTGTTGTAAATTTGTATTTCATTGTCATTTTACACATTGCAATCTTTCGATAGAAAAATTAATTTTGTGGAAAGAATTTTATTGTGGATTTTGAATTGCTGGCAACTGCTTTAATGAAAATTTTTTAAACTTGATAGGAAATGGTTGTTAGATTGGCGGATTATTATTAATTAAAAATTAACTATACTTTATTTCGATTATTTCGATTACGGATTACTTTAGTTTCCTCGGCTTTTTTTTAATACACCTCTGAGTATAATTTCACAACGCTTGGTTCTAAACTGTGGATTTGTATAGAAATACACACATACAAATTTTCCTTTTCATATATTCGATATGAGAGTTACAACAATAGTTAAAACCTTAAAATTAAACAAGAAAAGCGAGATAATTAAATTTTGTAAGTTATAATCATTATTTATTTATTTAAAACTTCTCGAAAACATTTAAAAAAATTACGGGAAGTATGACAGTTAACGTCATACCCTTCTTTCAGAAATACTGCTTTAAATCTTGAAATTTGATAATACAAGAACAATCTTATAATATTGAGATTACGAAAAAATCAATGTTTATAAATTAAATTTAGCTTTATATCATTACCTAAAATTTCCAGTATATTTGAAACAATATTCTTTTATTCTATCTTATTCTCCTATATATCATTATATAATTATCATTGTAACGGATTAGAACCTCCTATGCCACTTTACCACTGTTGTTACACTTTATTAAATACATAGCAAAATATATTTTCGTTTAAGTGATTCGAAGCATAAAAATACGAAGATTATAGGTGTTTCCTTTTTCTGAATACATAAAACACACCAGTATTTTAATCTAAGACTCTCGAAGATTTTTTTGATAAATTTGTAAAAAAATTTTTGGAATTTTCTAAGGGGTTGCTTAAGTTAGTTTTACAAAAAAATGTAATTTAGATTTTTAAAACACATTTTCAGAATATTATATGTACATCTTGTAATAGTAAGATTATGAAAAAAAAATCAATGTCCTTAAATATTTCTTTTAGTTCTGTTATTTTCTGAAAAATAAATCATTATATGATTATTATTGTAACAGCTTAGATCTTCCTATAACTTTTATCTCTCACCTGTTAAACTTTATTAAATACTTAACAAAATATTTATTTCTTAATAATAAATAAACGATAACCAGAGAGAAAAATACAATGAATTCATCTATTTCCTGTATCTGAATTTATAAAACTTATCAGTATTTCCATTTATTCTCCAAGAATTTGTAGAATAAATTTGTAAACCATTTTTTAAGTAATATTGAAACTATAGAAAAAAATAAATATTTTTAAAAGAATTATATTGTTCTATTACATCCTTAAATTTATAGAATATTTTAAACAAATTTCATCTATTCTATTTTATTCTCCAATGAAACGTTATATGATTATGTTTTCATTGTAACGGCTGAGACCCTCATATGACCTTAATCTATATTGTTACACTTTATTAAATACTTACCAAAATATTTATTTCGTCGTATAAGCGATTAGAGTGAGAAACATAGGAAAGGAGCACCTCCTTCTTGTTTTTGAATTTACAAAACATATCAGTATTTCAATTCAACATTCTTCAACATATTGTGGAATAAATTTGTAAAATATTTTTCATAATTATTTTAAGTGGTTACTAATTGATATTACATGAAATATAAATTAGATTTTTAAATACAAAAATACGTAGGAATGGATAAATTCGTATAGAAACTTAATTATCTCTTAGAAAAGTATTTTTGTACTTTAAAATATTTTATTAATTTATTCAAATAATGAATAAAAAATATCTAAGTTTATCTAGTCTAAATTTTATTTCAATGTGTTAACCTAATAAAATTTTTGTTTATCTTCATCCTTAATAATTTATTTTAAACTGCTTTATTCTAAAACATTCTTCAAATTATCGATTCTCTTATATTTACATTAATTGAATTTCTTTATAAACATCAAGATTTCCTATGTCGTTTGGTAACATTTGGTAAAGGTCGATTCGGAGAAAATATGATCGAGCTCTTTTGGGAGAATATCACAACATCACAAATATAAATACGCAAACATAATTCAGTTCTAGGATTTTTCACTGCGTAAATATCACGGCTCAGTAACTCTACTTCATTGAAATTTTAAACACTGGTATTCTGAGTGAACTGCTGAGTGTTTTGCTGACTGAATTTTTCATGCCAGCCAATTTTCCCGTAGAACTTTCCACATGTAAATTTCTCTGAGATTTATTTTCTAAATTCCCATGCTTTGAAATCTCATTTTCGTCTCGATTCTGCTTAGCAGATTTCATCGAATAAACTACATGGAATCTAACGCAGTGAGTGAAAGACTTTCTGAACTAAATACAATAATGTATACGGTGTCTTACATTTATATATCTTTATGTATATGTCTTACATGTATATTCGGTGATAGAAAAGCTAGTACTGTTTAGAAGTAATAACCCTTCACATATTTTTATATCATATAAGATACACGCGGATAAATATTATGTGTTTAAAATTGCTTAACATCTGGAACAATTAAATGTATAAAAAATAACCATCATGCAATAAATTGTATAATTGTTTCTAAAAAAAGGGAGAATTGCAAATTAAGTGCAAACGGTTACAAATTTGCAATTTTTTTGCCAAAATATACACAAAATAGTAATTAAATATACAGGTTGGTGGATAAAAATTAAAGGATGGTAGAGGGAACCTAAACAAGCATTTTTCGTCATAGAATGTGTGTGCCAAAAAATCAGGTGTAAGCGTTGTAGTCCAGAGGATATGTACCAAAAAACGGCGTTACCTTGCAAAAGGTCGGGTAGAAGATTTTTTTTCTGACTTGTATATAATGAGGCCAGCATGAAAAAACAAAATTATCCAACAAAATTTCTTAAGGGAGAATTTTCTGTGTCCAAAAAACAACAAATTTTTGGGACTTTTTTCGTTGTTTTTTAAATATCTCGAGACTCGTTGTCGTAGCGTATTATTTGTTAATTACAATGTTAAAGAATACAAAATTCTATACAACATTCATATTTACAGCTTTTTAATACACTCAATATCAAACGCAGTACGACATTTTAAAAATTAGACAATTTTTTCGATTTCCTTAAAAACCGTGAAAACCGTAGTTTTCTGCCGATGATTCAAATTTTCTCCACGGATTTAATCATCGATGTCAACTTATACATATTGATAGCAGTAAATTATATATTATTTGCACGCCCTCTATCTTAAGGGCAGTACAAGCTTTCAAAAATGAGGCTATTTTTCCAACTTACATACCCGCTCGATATAGATAGAGTGGGTATTGGAAACTGCAGGGAAAAAGAAAAAATACCTCTAGAGCAGGCGTTGGTACGAACTATGGTACGCAAAGCTCTGGCTACTGGTACGCAGAAGTCCGATACTGATACGTGGAAGAAAATACATAATGCAGCATATTATTATGGAATCAAAAATACAGAATGCAGCATATTATTATGGAATCAAAAATACAGAATGCAGCATAATATTATGGAATCAAAAATACAGAATGCAGCATATTATTATGGAATCAGAACCGGCTTGTTTTTATTGCTTGGAGAAAAAATTGATTTTGGATCTGCAAACGCTTTTTTTTTTTTTTTTTTTTTTTTTTTGTTACGAGAAATGCTTGTTATTGCAGACTTGCTGAAATTCGCACACACCGCTTATGATACAATCAGTTTTCCCGAATTAAAAACATAATTATTAGATTTATTTATCGGGATAAAAATTGAATTTTTTAATAAAGACCGAATTATAAAATTAATGAATGAAGTATTTTTAATTAGCAGAAGAACTTTTTTAAATATTCTTTATAAATTGAATTATTTGAAGGTAAAGTCTGGATGTTTGGAAGTAGGAGTAGCTTGTGTAAGTAGGAGCAGTTAAAACAAAATAAAATTCCAAGTGTAATTTATAACACATTGTTCTCTTTGTACTGGAAGAGCTTCTAGAGGTGTTGAAATAGAAGTTTTATTTCAAACACATTTCACAAATTAATTCATTCTGTTGATTGAAATAATTTTCTTCTCTTGTACAAAATGTGCATAATTTCTTTCTATTTCATGAAAATTAGTTTTTAACAGAGTAAGGTTATTTAAAATGGTGATTTGAAATTTAAAAAAAAAACTTTGCAAAATGCAGAGCGGATTTGAGGTAAAGCTACATATAGGTACATAATAAAGAGTTAAAGATACATAGGTACATATAGCTACATAAAAGTACATATGTTTTGAGGTAGTATATACATAAATGTATGAAGAAACTTGCAAGTGCAAATGCGCGATATTATTGTCGTATTTATTATTAATACAGTTGTATCGAGCCTATGTTAAATGCGCTATCTAAGCTTTGGATAAGAAATTCGTTTCTCATTTGAGACACCCTACTGCTGTATCTCACGATAGAGGAAATAAGTGAACTTATTCAGCTCTCCTGTGATGGATTACTGAAGTCCACATTCAAAAGGATGAATGTAACAGGTGTTTCGTTGGCGAGAATCTGAGAGTCCCGTCTGATATCGTCAAAGTCTGCTTGTATTTAGAACAACATATCTCTGCGAATGTGTTTTTCCCCCCTTCGACTTATGACTAAAACTACCTAAAATTGAACCAGACGTGAGGAAACTATGCTTGATAAAACAAACGCACCCTTTTCATTAGCTATAGAAGCAAATTAGTGTAATCAGCCTTACTGTAACAGTATATGAATCAGTGTGCGCCAATATGTCATCAAGTATTGTGGCTTTTTTCCTATACCAAAACACTTTTTTTATATTGTATACATTATTAAAATTTAATGGTGATACTACTTTTTACTTGAATGTTATTATGAAGCAGTCTATCTTAGTACCAATTTAGTAATGTAATCATTAATTTTTATATACAATAAAACCTGCTATAACGGAAACACGAAAGACCGAGGATATATTTAGTTTTAGACAGGTTCCTTTTTATAGGTTTTTCTATATTAGCTTTACGTTTGTTACCTGGTGGTACCACTAAATCGAAGTACAAACTTCGATTTAGTGGTACGTCAGTCTAAAAGTTTGGGAACCCCTGCTGTAGAGGAACACGATCCTGATACATCTTCTATTCAGAATAACTGAATGCTAATAATCCTACAACAGTCCCATCAAAGAGACAAAAATATTGTTAAATATCCCGTAGAAATTATTATTATTAAAATACATTTTTTCATTTAGCTTATGCAGTCATATAGCATACCTTACTTTATTGTGTAAGGGAAAGTAGACTAGAATGAGATAGGGGATGAATGTAACAACAAAAATGTTTATATGATCTACAATCATAAATAACTTGGTATTTCATTTTAAAAATGGTAGCACTGAGATCATTCAACAGATATAGTTTCAAAACAGTACATATTACAGAAGATTAGAATATTCGACAAAGTGTATTTTTCAACAACCAAAGTAAGTTTCTTTGTTTGAGCTTTAAGGTATTTAATAGATAAAATCTTAAAATTTTATATATTTTTGCACGTAAAATGTTATAATCTCTTGTTATATTTATATAATAAAAGTGGAAAACTATTAACAATATTTACTAAATCTAATAGTTTGAACATTTTTATGAAAATAGTGATATCAAATATTTTATTGATAGAATTTTTAAATTTTACAATAGATATAAATGCATAATATTAGTTAATGAAATAATCTGTTGTCATTTTTATTGTAGATATTTTATAAAGTATTTGTTGCATAAGATATATTTATTTTTTGAGTCCTTCCTTTTATATGGAACTGCAATTCAATGTTTGCCATATTTAAAACAGCAAAACATTAAAACATATGTCATCAATAATTGGTAAATACAATATACCATTGTACTATAAAATAAAATGTTTATGGAATAAAAAGAAAAATATGTATGCATTATAAAGATAATTATTAAAATTAAACAAGATTTTTTTATTGAAACTGTCGTGCCAATAAGTAATTAAATGCTGAAATATTCTCTTAAACAATACTTTAAAATTAAGAATTGTATATACTTAAAGTTACTGTCTAAATATGAAAATTGTTTCACTCATCCACATTCTCCCCTACCATCTTGCAAAATTATATAGATTTATTGAATATAAATTATGTCTGTTGTGATGAAAATGAAGAAGAGGGTGTGAAAATAATAGATAATTTTCTGCTGTCAATATGTAGAAGTTGACATACATAATTATATCCGTGGGGAACATTGAATCATCGGGACAAAATTACGTTTTTCACGGTTTTTAAGACAATCGAAAAAAAAAAAGTCTTATTTTTGAAATGTTGTACTGCGAATGCTATTGAGTGTATTAAAAAGTGTTAAATATGAAAGTTGTAGAGAAGTTTGTCTTCTTTAAAATTTTAACTAACAAATAATACGCTGCGACAACGACTCTCGAGATATTTAAAAAACAACGATAAAAGTCCCCAAAATTTGTTGTTTTTTGGCCACAGAAAATTCTCCCTTAAGAAATTTTGTTGGATAATTCGGATTTTCCATGCTGGCCTCATCATATACAAGTTGGAAAAATAAAATCTTCTACCCGACCTTTTGCAATATACATTTCCCCTGGACTATTTGTGACGAAGAAAAATGCAAAAGGTGCAATTAAAGACAGCGTTCGTCAGCGTATAATCCCCAATAGATAACGGAGACACATATTCTACGAGGAAAAAAAAAATGCTTATTTTGGTCCTCCTCTACAAACTTTTAAGGTTTTGCCAGATAGTTTCCTATCTCCCTGAATACTATTTCAATACTTTTTTTTGCTATGCAACGAAACTGCCATATTACTCCTATCATTCTTTAGTAGAAAGCTATGCGTTGCTAACGACTGGGATTTTCGACAATCGTTGCCACAGATTAATCTCGGAAAATGAAACATTTGAAGTTGCTGAAAAAAATTAATAGCTCGAAAAGTATTTGTCAGAAAATTGTTAGACAAACTTCGTTAGAAAGGTAAAAAATTGCATTTTTCGAAATCTAATGATTATGCCGTTTTTTCAAATATTGAGTTTTCAGTAATTTTTTCTACTAAATTTCACAATGGAGTACCATAGCGAAATCTTCACGCGTAAAAAGATAATTATAACGGCTATGTGTCCTGACGCTACTGGCTATGCACGAGTCACAAATTACAGTAGCCTTACTATTCTGTTAAAATAGAAAAGTGAATTATGATGCCACGAGTGCACGATTTTTATTTAATTGTATTGTAATCATCTTAGAAACAAGATTTTGGAATTTTTTTTTCGAATGGGACTAATAAATTGACCATTACTGTATATTATTTTGAGTTTAAAAGAGGAAAGATTGGGGAGCGCTTTATATTCTTTAGGTTTCCTCGGGAACTTTTGGTCAGAATTGAAAGTTTAATATATCAAAACGTCAGAAATTAAATCGGCAATAACTATAACGACTGTCCTTCAGTTAGTTTGGATAGATTTTCATTTAAAAATATAAAATCATTCAACATTTATTTTAGGTATTTTTAAGGTTATTATCACGGGCCCAGGCAACGCCGGGCATGTCAGCTAGTTTTTATTATAAAGAAACAGCAATATCGCATAATAAAGAGTTAACAAAAAAAGAAAATGCTGTTTAATATAATATGGCAATTTCTTGTAATATTGTGATTAAAGTTTTTAAATTTCATTTTCTTTTCTAATATTTTCTGATGTTTTGTAGTATATCACTTTCGTTTATTCCATTTTATTACCTAATATAATTAATAGAATGCAGTATAAACATGCATAAAACAATATTTGTCTAAACTTTCGTTATAACTGCTGAGAGCCACTCAAACTACTTCTTTCTTCCTAGAAATCATAAGCGATACAAAAGACAAAATATATACTACAGCTATCGTTTCAATGTCAGTATGAGTGTATCCTTATAAGTGTATGAGTGTCTCTTTTCGATGGAAAAATGTTGTTGCTGTTATGTGATTTTTTTATAATTTGTCACTTTCACCATAACTGAGAGAGTTCGGTATGTGTTCTTCATTACAAAAAAAAAAAAAAAAAAAAAAAAAAATGAAAATTTTGATAGAAAATTTAGACATATATATATATATTTTTTAAATGGTATTAAATGTTCTCACTACTCAGTTAATATCAAATCACTTAGTGTTTAATAAACATAGAAAATTTTATACAATAATGTATTAAATAAAACAATATTATTATTAATATACTGCACTCTCTTTAATAATATTTTGTTATGAGGAAATAAATCCGGAAATAATAGTCAATTGTTTCCAGGTCTTTATATTTTATTTAATTTTTATTCTTACTCTCCAAACGTAATTAATAGGAAAAAGAATATACATACAAAAAAGAATATACGAATACGTTTCTATTATAAACACTGAAATATTCATATGTTACACTTTATTAAAAAGACGGCAAAATACTTTTTTCTTCTGAGAAATCATAAGCGATATGAGGAAGAAAATAACGGAGTACGTCTCTCCCATTTATCTGAATACACAAAGCACGTCAGAACTGTTAGCCCAGCATCCTATAACAGCGTCTCATCAGCTGTGAAAGTAGACGATTGAAAATTTTATAATCCGAATATAATTTTTGTTTTCTTCTTTTGTATCTATATTCATTGTAGAAAACTGTGAAGGAAAAAAAAAACGTCCTGGACGACCATTTGGTAATGTTAAGGATTTCATATAGCTGCTCCTTTCAACGGAAGGAAATATTAAATAAGAGTCCTTCAGTTATGACTAGGACACAACTGAGGAAAATAATATTTTTGTATAATTTAAGCATATCTGTTTTTAACGAGTTTAATTTTATTAATCAAAGATTTATATAAACCTGTTTATGCTTAAAAACTCTGACATTTCATACTTTGTCTTGAGACCAATTATTATGTTTTGGATTTCAAATATGAAAATGTGTGTTTTTCTTAACATGATGACTTCATTAAATGGTTTTAATTACATTTTCATTAATATTTTGTTTTTCTTTTAGTCCAACTTATTCTTAACGCAATGTTTTAAAATAACTTTTTAAAAATAATGATTTTTTTTTTTTTTTTAACAGCATGTTTCTAAAAAGAACTTGTGACATTAAACCACATTCAACCAACTAACCAACAGGTTACAACTACCATTTCAGTGTCAGTATGTGTGTATTACTTTGCAATACAAAAATGTAGGTGTTACCATTTGTAATTTGGATATTTTGTCACTATAACAATAAAAATTACAGCTCGATTTTTGTTCTTCGTCAGAGTTAATTAAATTTTGTATTGAAATATCAGAATAAGAATTTAAAGTGATAATTTTAAAATTACCATTTTTTACGTACTTAGATAAGATTAATTTAATTACCAATGGTAAAGAAAGAGTTATTCATGCAATAAAGTATTAAAATACAAATATTATGCTTAATAGGAACATATAGTAGCTCCTTACGACAATCTATGTTTAAGAAAATACATCCTAAAATAAAATTCTACTATTTTAAATTTTAAATCACTTATTCAGTTAATCATTATTTTATCTTATTCTCCAAATTAATAAACTCTCTAATGGATAAATATGCATAAAACAATATATGAATAAGCTTTCTTTTTAAAAGCTTCCTATGCCATTTTATCTCTGTTGCTACAATTTATTAAATATATAGCGAAAGATTTCTTTCTTCCCAGAAATCATAAGCAATACCAGGGAGTAAAATACGAAGTGCTCCCATCCACTTTTTCTGAATACCTAAAACACGTTTAAGGTTTGTTCCTGGTATCTTGCGCTACTACAGCGTATTGTCGCCTGTAAAGGAGGCTGGATGAAATTTGTATAATGCAAAAAATTACTTTGTTTTCTTGTTTCCTGACTGGATTCATTTGTTGTTTACAGTTATCTTCATTGCGTCTGTTTAGTAAGTAATTTTTAGTGCTACATGTACCTTTTTAATGCCGTTTATTTCACTGTGTACACTGTAAAAAATGACCAATGTTTCTTATTTTATGAAAATATGCTATAACCACGAACGAAAATATAATATAATGTTCTAAGTTATCCGAAATTTCAACTAGCATGTTACATTGTCTTTTGAATACCCAGAAACGAATACATTTTCAGAATTTAAAGAATAATTTATAAAAACAAATTATTTTTAGCTGCCCGAATTTTTCAAAAACGTTTCCGAAGGGTTTTTATAGTGTATTAATTAGTGTCCTCAGGCTGGAATACCTGTTTTTCGAATGTTATCCATTCTCAAGTACACGTTTTCAGCCGCATAAGTTAATTTATACATGAAAGAGTAAAGAAATAATCTTAATTTTAATGTTATTGTTAACGCTGTTAATTTTGCATGTTTGTCTGTTAAACATTTTTTTTGAGCATGAAAATGTTTACTTCAGAATTGATAGCATTCGAAAAACGGGTATTCCAGGATGAGGACACTCATTAATACACTATAAAATCCCTTCGGAAACGTTTCTGAAAAATTTGGGCAGCTAAAAATAATTTGTTTTTATAAATTATTCTTTAAATTTTGAAAATGTATTCGTTTCTGGGGATTCAAAAGACAATGTAACATGCTATTTGAAATTTTGGATAGCTCAGAAGATTATAGTATATTTTCGTTCGTAGTTATAGCATATTTTCATAAAATAAGAAACATTGATCATTTTTTTACAGTGTATATGACTTTGAAATGCATAAATGTGGGTTTTGCCATTTTGGATTTTCGAAAATTTTCACTGTAGTCATAACTGTGAAAGCTGTGTTGTTCCTCGCAACTACATACTTGTCTTCCTATCTCGAGCGCAAAATATGAAATACCTATATATTCAATTTTGTTTGTTTCATGGTGCGCTATGGTCACTATAGTTTCGCACATGGGCATATTTTATTACCTCCCTGTATCCCCACAATTTACGTATTTTTTTTATCCTATATGTTGTATGTCGTTAATGGATGTATTATTTCATCTGTATCATGCGTTTGCAGAATGTGATCCTTTATCCATATCTGGAGCAACCTGATGTGTGAGATGACGCATAATTTTTATTTTATACTGCTTAATACTAGAATACTTAATCGAAATATATTACATATATTACATTTTATTTAAAAAACATTGAATTGTGAATCATAAATTTATATTATTTTATATAAATATTTAAATATAGACAATAACACATTATTAGAAAAATATATGATTCTTTATTAATTGAATTAACTTCCGAATCTCACTTCTTCAACCCATGTAAATTGTACTTTGTACATTAAATCTCAAGAATGATAATACTCAATATAAAAAACATAAACCCATAACAAAATTATTCTACTTTTAACAACTTAAAAAATCATATTAGTGCTATAAAAAGGCACACGGTTTAGAACATATAACGCAATAAAAAGCATTACAGAGACCGCGCTCTTCAAGATCACACATCACTTTAATATAATATTGGGATTATGGAAAAAATCAATTTTCGAAAATCACATTTATATTTTCATTATTTCGTGATATTTTACAATATATCTTAAATAATTTTCATTTATTCTATCTTATTTCCCCATAGAATAAATTGCAAAAATAATACATAAACATAAAACAATATATGAATAAGTTTTCATTGTAACGGCTGAGAGCCTCCTATGCCACTTTATCTCTATTGTTACACTTTATTAAATAGATAGCAAAAGATTTCTTTCTTCTCAGAAATCATAAGCGATACGAGGGAGAAAAATACGAAGTGCACCTCTCCCCTTTTTCTGAATACCTAAAACACGTCAGAGCTGTGAGCCTGGCATCCTGCGCTACTACAGCGCTCACGTATTTTTCTCCCGGAGTCCGGCATTCGTGGTCTGAAGCAGTAAGTAAAGAGACGTGTGAAATGAAGCTGCTGTGAGAGGCGAACGTGCGTTGTTGGGAAGGTTGCATTAAGTTAAAGTTTTATCAAAAGTTTTTTTTAGTCGTAGTAAATGGAGAAAAATGTTGTTATAAGTTACGTCGAAATACAGTTATTGTGTTCGTTATGATTTTCTTTATTTTTAAGGAAATATAGTACAAAGAATGGATTTGTTAATTTGTATTTCCGACTTTCTTTTATAGCTGAAGAATATTAAGTGTTGGTAATTATATCTTAATAAATTACGACATATTATTACTTTAGCAACAAATAAAAATATTCTGACTGGATTTTTTATGAAAAACAATTTGTGATGATATGATATGTTCCCCGAACTAGCAGAAAGTATACTTAAGAAATTTTATTCATATTTAAATTAAAAGGTGTTACGTATATTGAATAGTTAGGGTTTTCTTATGCAGAAAATTACGGCTGAACGTAGTTACTAACAAATAAACATCATTTTTTGCCTAAATGAAACGAAATATAAATATATAAGATAATAAATGAAATAAGAATCTCAGACTGATATCATATAATTATGGTATAGGAATGGATAATTATATAAAAAATAAAAACGTCTAATAAACTGCTACAAACTGAAACTGCATATACTTTTTAAAATTGGTGATCAAATATTTATAATCTGTGATTTAAACTTAATTATCGAAAGATGGTGGTATTACTCTACGCAGTATTTATTATTTCTCTAACACAAGGTAAGTACTTTGAAATTCAATTTATGTTCTGTGTATTATTAATCTGTTTAATTAACATTACTTATAATTTTCATTAGTTCCAATTAAGTTTGAAATACCCATAAACCAGTTTTTGAAAATCATAAGGATTTTTTGAAAGTTTGCAGAAAATTGTATACTACTTTCTTTCTCATAATTTATGATGTTTTCCATTATTATATTGAGACTAAAGAACTCCAAAAAGTTAAAGGCATAATATACATATTTAAGATTTCCGTATTTTAAAAAAATAATTTTAAAACATAATGTTTTATCTTTCAAATGGTTACTATAAAAATAGTACTTTAGTGATGTAATTAATTTCTTATTACGGAACCTTTTAAATGAAATTGGGAAAACTATATTATTTACACGAAAAAATATACATATAATCTATTTCAAAATTTAAAAAAAAATAAAAATAAATTATGCGTTTGTAGTAAATCTCACCTCAAAAGCATTAACAAAATTGAATTAAGAGCAAGTAATCTGAATAAATGTATACAATGTATTTACACATACTCTAGAGATATAAGCTGGAAAAATATATGTGTGCTTTGCTCATTATAAATTTTGCTTAAATCAAATAGACCTTTTAAAGATATTTATGCACATTATAAACATGCATACCATTGACGAATCAAATAACGTAAAAAAAAATGTTTCATGTAAATGATACTTATTTACTTTCTTAAATGTATTAAAGAGAATTTCTTATTTACAAGTAAAGCGTGTTTATATTTTTTGTAATTTAGTAAGTATTAATTGAATTAAGCAATGCATTTTTGGCCATGGCTTGCTCTTTCGTATGACATTTAGAAAAATCTCAAGTATAATTTATAATCTATTTTATTTGAAAAATATATTACATTTGACAATTTTTCTATATTGCTACATTGCGAGATTAGAGAACAGTGTTAATTTTTTTTTTAAATATATATAGCGTAGAAAAAAAGAGAAAGATATATATATATATATATATATATATATATATATCATGTAATTTTGAATGCACGTCTAAAATATATTTTTAATTATAAAAAGTTTATTACACATATATTTTCACTTTCATGTTTTATACATTTTAAACTTTAATTTTTTACATATGTTTCACACATATGATTTCATTATATATATATATGCGCTCGCACTTGCGTGTGTGTGGGTGTGCGTGTGGAACAAACTAATTTTTTTTCTATATACTATTTTTATGAAAAAAAAAAAACTCATTTACATTTTGTATCCTATACATCCAAAATGGTGTTTGATGTAAGGACAAAATATATTTTTCAAAGTATTATATTCGTTATTATAAATTTCATTTTTGACTTTTGTAAGAAGGAAAAATGTATTTTTGATATACACCAAATATGATTACATGCAAGTAAGCATAATTTGTTTTTCGGTTTGCATGTTAAATTTAATACTAATTTTGCAGTATTTTACTTTTAAAAAGCTAGTATTTTGTTCAGTCAAAAAGACAAAAAAGTAAAGCGGCAAGATAATCTAAATAAAGCAAATGAAGCTACATAGCAGACATATTCATTTTTCTTTAAATTACTTACAATATTAAGCAGTGACGTACATTAAATATAGGGAGACTAATTTTTATAAGGATTTCATAAAATTGTTGTTAAAAACTTTCATATTTTGAAAATCCATAACTTTTAAGCTTACTTTTTGTCCTCGGAATTTAACACCTTCATAAATTTAAATAAGTATTTAAATTAAAAAACTGCGGGAAATGCGTGTACTATATTTCTAAAATTTGAGAACGTCCTCAAATTGTGAGGACGTTCAACCTTCTTTAATATCAAAGTTGCTGAAAATTTTAGGGATTGCTATTTTAAAATTGTTAGGCTCACTTTTTAAGAGCGTGTACACCTAAAACGTAATAGTTTAGCAATTCTACTATAAAAATATGCTTTTTAAAAATATATATAATATAATTTTATAATATCAGCAGAAATGTATTTACACACTAAGCTAAGGATAATGCTTTCATAAGTCAGTTGTGTGCAGTAAGTATTTTTAAGTTTTAGACAAATAGTGTATAAATAAAATTATTTACTAACTAAATAAAACATGTATTCTCTCAATAGTAAAAAAATATATTTCTTAAAAGTCGGACAGATAGAAAAAAAAATTCAAACATATAAAAGCAAATTTAAGAAATATAATATCAAAGATAAAAATAATAGAGCATTTTATGTACATTTATATACTGTATAGGATATTAAAAATTCATGACAATCTGGCTAGACAGTTCAAAAACTTTTCAAAAGCTACAAAATAGGAGTTTTGAATATAATGATTATTAAAACAGACATTTCCTATGATGTATTAAGCGATATCTGCGTTCCTTATGTTTTATGCAATATTTTATGTTTTAATGTAAATTTCTGAATGCGGTTTTTTTTTTTAAATATTACAAATCAACCACATTTTAATATGAGAGAATTTAAAATTTCCCATTTACGGCGTATAAGTACTTTTTGAACATTTAATGCACATTCAAGTATAACTGGAAAAATATATAAGAAGTATTCACAAGTACATTCAGCATACGCCTTTTGTTAATAAGTTGTTTTAAATTACGTTTAAGCAATGGGGAGGGTGCGAATTTTAAGTTCAACCGTTTTATTCATGTTTTCAAGCACTGGTTTCGTCATATAATTTCAGTAAAACGAAATGTATCATATAATTGCGCTTTGATTTAATTCAATAGAGTCGTTGTAGTGTCCTTATCTCTTATGTTTTTATATAGAGATGAGTTAAGTAAATATATATTTTTTTTTTTCGTTGCATGATTCCATTATTTATGTGTCTCACTGAATTGTCTTTTTGATGCCTATATTTTCGCAAAAGTTGATGCTTTCACAATTCTACAAAAAAAAAAAAAAAAAAAAAAAAGTGTATCAAAAGCTTCTTCTTAACAAATGAAAATCAACACTTTCTTTATATATATATTTTTTAAAATTGGATTTTATTAATGTAGAAACATATTCATGAATAAATTTCTATGTGTGTTTTATACTTGAATAATTTTATAAATTTTTTTTTCAAAGTAATTAAATTAGGGACTCCATGATGAAAAATATATCATATCATATTAAAAATATATAAGATCAGAAAATGCACAGATTTTATCTTTGATAATTTAATACTGCTACGGTGATACATCATTTATATATATGAATATATATATATATATACATTAACATAAATGAGTATTATAATGATTTCTTTTAACGCAAGCATAAAAATAGTCCATATTAAAATTACACATAAAATTTCGGTATATACTTTTTGCTGACAGTCTGAATATTTCTCTATGTCCGTGAAACTTTGGTATTAGATTATCAAATTGCCAATTTCTATCTGTGTGCTTGTGTACGTTTAAATATGATTGAAAGTAGCGTTATTCAAAATAGGTTAATTAGTTACTCCATGATGAAAGAAGTCCGTAATAATAAGCTAATGTGCAAATTTACTCTTATTTAATTTCATATATTCTACTTCGATAGTTATTTACTTATGCGTATTCATCAATTATCACAAATATATATTAAAATGCATGAAAAACATCATAATAAATTTTGTCGATATTAAAAATACATATACAAATTCTGAAAATACTTTTTGCAAGTAGTGTGATTATTATTTTAGTTTGTTTATCATTTGTATAAGTTTACTTAGCTGCATATTATAACGCTTGTGCTCATGTAAGTTTTATGTATGTGTTATAGGATATAATTGTTTTTAAATACGTTAATTATATTCTTCACGTTGGCAAACCTTGATAATATTCAGAAAATTTGTAGATTTGTTCATTTGTGCTTTATCATTCTACTTTGTTTATTTATAAAAATTCTTCAATCAAGGCCAATTTGTAATAGAATATATTTGAAATAAATGATAAATAATGTCTATAAAATATATATATAAATAAAATTACGGTTATATACATTTGGCTGCTACTTCAAATATTATTTTACATTTGTTTATCTTTTGACTAATACATACTAGTTGTTTACTAATATGTATGTTCTTCTATACGTGTGAATATATTTTGATTTTTTTTTCTGAAAAACTTTGCAATAATAAGAAATTTATTAGATTAAATATTTTTATAGTTAAATCATTATGCTTTGAAACAGCATATATACAGAGTGACTTTAAATTATTTTTGAAGATTTCCTCATAACTTTTGATTTAAGAACATGAAAAATATTAGTATATATTCGTAAAGTGCAACACAAAATTTTTTTAATAACACAAACAAAGTTAAATATACATAAAGTTATAACTCAAAACTCAAAACTCAATATTTAAATTTTATCAAATTTATCTAAATGATAGTAATGAATTATATATATCTATCTATCTAACTTTGAGCTCACAATTCGGTAATATTTTTTTTTTGATAAATTTGATAATAATTTAACATTAATTTTTATTTGATTATAATCGTTTTTCGATTAATAACGTTTTGAGGCGCACCTTTACGCATACGTAACACTATTAAATATATATATATATATATATATATATTAAAAAAAAACTTTAAATAAATAACTTTTTGGGTTGTACTTTACAAATGTGTAATATTTTTTTCGTCATTCTTTTGAATAAAAAGTTATGAAGTCAGGAAAGTCCGACAATCGTTATGAACTCCCTGTATATGTATATTTATCAATTAACGCAAAGAACTATTATAATGAAATAAAAAATCACGATAAAATTCTCTATATTAAAAATATTCGAAAAATTTAGGCTTACACTTTTTTCTGTTAGTTCAAATATTTTTCTGTCTTTGTTTATCTTTTGTCTAAGATTATTTATCTTTTCAGTAGCTAAAAGTGGCTTCAATTATTTTAAGTACACTCTTTTGAATTGATTTTTCCTCTCCAGGCATTGTAAATATCAAGCGTTCTCAAGAAAACCTCGACAGATTTTCTTCCCCACAAAATGTTTCTCTTTTTTTTTAAAAAAAATATTATGCTTTTTAATCTTCGGGATAAAAAATCTTATTAAATATTTACATGAAAAATATTCTAAACTTAATGAGAATCCAAAATGTTTCCGGTTACAAAGTAGCAAAACTTATTAAAACTTTTCGTTTTCCTTTTCTTAAAAATAAAAATAATTTATCTTTAAAATAAATTTATTTAAGTTTCTTTTTATAAATTTTTGGACAAATAAAAAATATTTTATTTTTAATAACTAGAGTTTGGAACAGTGAACTCCTTTATCTTGCATACCAGATGTTTTTTTGGTGAATTTCAAATGACGTAGGTTATATTAAAAATAAAAATTTTGTCTGCATAATTTTCTTGCACTGTATAAACTTTTCCTTACTAATTTTTAGTGTATTTTTAATTAATAAAACAAGTATATCGTTACATTACTCTTTTATCGATGATCATTAAATTTAAATCATCTGCAGCACACACAAATAATAATATATATATTTAATTCCCTTGCACGTGTATGTATGTTATGCTCCAAGTGATTATTTCGCAAATAATAATGGCAAATGCTTTGTGAATATTAATCATCACCTGTTAAGAGTATTAATGGTATTAATTAATTATTAATGTTATCTTAGTATTATTAACTAAATCTTGTTAAATTACATAAATCATAACAAATAACGTTCTGGCAAAAAAAAATGGGGTAACTTTTTGTAATTAATTTTATAATTTTAATTTAAATACATTTTTTGTTAGACAAAGTATTTTATATTATTCTTTAAAAAAATTTTTAAGTTTTTTGCTCAATTAAATATCAAAGGGTAACTCAGACCAGAGTTTAGTTTTCTTGCTGAAAAGGGGGTGACTTGGACAGTGTTCTGGGGTTCGATAATACCGTCGTCCAGAAGGTGTGGCTGTGCTAGATTTTCAAGGATTAGGATTTCCTCATAGGAGAATGATAATTCGGTCAAATTTCCATTAAGAAAGCCTCACTACAAGTATCCCTCCAGTGGCAATTTGCTTAATAAAATTCCATATTTTAATTAGACAAAAATATTTTATGTGATTGTGATATGAAACGGCATATCCTCTATAATAAAAAGGTATGCGTTTCTGACGACTGGGATTTTCGCTAATCGTTACCACAGATTAATCTCGGAAAATGAAACATTTGAAGTATCTGAAAAAATTAATTGCTCGAAAAGTATTTGTTAGAAAATTGTTAGACAAACTGCGTTAGAAAGGTAGAAAATTGTATTTTTCTTGATATAAATTTAAAATCTAATGATTAGGCCGTTTTTAAAATATTGAATTTCAAAAGTTATCAAATTTCACAATGGAGTACCAAAGCGAAAACTTCACGCTTAAAAAATAATAATAACAGCAATGTGTCAGCACGAGTCACAATTAGAGTAACCGTATTATTCTGTTAAAATATAAAAGTGAATTATGATGTCACGAGTGCAGGATTTTTATTTAATTCTCGACAAATAATACTAGATGCGCCATTCTTTTTAGTTGTGAATAACATAGGTTAATTCCCGTTATTAAAAAATGTAGCTAGAAAACATATGAATCAATGGAAAACGGTAGGTAATAAATTGTAAACGTAATAATAAACCGTATTAAAAAAACATAACTTAGTGAAATAAGTATCCGTTTTTATGTTATTTTAGGATACTCCAAGCAAAGGTACAGATTACTTTAAAATACAAAGTTAAATTCACCTATATATTTCGTTTGATTCAAGGTTCTTTTGGAGAAACCGACCAGCGCAGCGGGCGTAGTCTGCTAGTTACATATAATAACACAAACAAAGTTAAATATACATAAAGTTGCAACTCAAAACTCAATATAACTTGTGACTATAGCAAAAGAAACTATTGTAGAAATTTTCATAAATGATAAAGTGACTGTTTCTCTACTTACTAAATTGCAACATTAAAGAAATTTTTGCGCAGATACAAAATTAAATCACGATTTGGACGTAAATTATATTTTTCCCACCGGTGTCGATTTCTATTTCAATTAAAATTCTTGTTCAACATCAGTCAAAATCGTCAAAAACATTTTCCCGTATTAGGGATACATTGTTTGAAATTTATTGTAGAAATAGTAATCCTACTCTATTATCTAATGAAATTTATTTTGTGTTATTTCAAATAATTTATCATTCTCTCTTTGTCTGATGGGTCTCGACCTAAATTTAATTAAAAATGTTTCGACTTATTTGGTATTTATCCATGTCACTGATGAATTTCTAATGTATTCTCTTTGTAAAAATAGGTTCTATTTATTGTAATTTTCAATTGATACAAATGAGTCAGTGATTTCAAAAACGACATAAGTCCAAGGTTTGAGATTTTGCAGAAATCGATAAAAAATATACTATATACAAATGTTGGATATTTTAAGAACTGTTCCCAAAACCACCATATTTCTTAAATCTTTAAATATTATGTCTATTATCATTTTATACACTAAAAAAAAAAACAACAACAACAAAAAAAAAAACACTTAAAACATTTTTTTAGACTCATGTTGTTTTTGCAGTCAATGGGACTTATTGCCCTAAAAATGACACAAAAAGATATTAATCATATTTGTAATAGGTGTTTGTCCAAATAGTCATAAATCATTTACGTCGGCTTTTAAACTATTAAATACTCACACAAATTCACACAGCAAATATTACCACGAGTTGTACTTTGTTCACCATATTTATTTTAATTGCTACACCGTTAAAAATTTGAAGCAATGTATCCATTCATTCGACAGTTTATATAGAAAATTATTACATATACGCAATTTAACTCAATTTGTTCATAGTACAGGGTGTTTCTAAATGAATATCGGGGTTTTAACGCTTGGTAGTATTTATTACATACAACTTAAGATTATAATTAATACATATAATGAAAGAGCAACTCAAACAGTTTTACCTACAAGCTTACAAGTGTTCAATGTGAACAACTTTCGTCACACAGCACACATGAAGTCGATAGCTCAGTTCTTACCAAACGTTAATTAGTGTTTGTGGGGTAATTGTTGCAACAGCTGCCTCAATCCTGTTTCTTAGGTCGGGTAGGTCAGTTGGTAGTGGAGGCACATACATTCGATCCTTTATGAACCACAACAGGTAGAAATCACATGGCGTCAGATCGGGTGAGCGTAGAGTGGCGTTTGGGAAGAACTGAGCCGAACTTGGTGAGTGCCGTGTGACGAAAGGTGTTCACATTGAACACTTGTAAGCTTGAAGGTAAAACTGTTTGATTTGCTCTTTCATTTTATGTATTAAGTATAATTTTAAGTTTTTTATAATAGATACTACAAAGCGTTAAAACCCCGATATTCATTTAGAAACACACTGTATTTTGAATAATAGGGTCAGATATGCTTCATAATGTGGACAAGTAATCATTATCTTTAAGAAAAGTTGAATGACTGATAAATTTGCTGCAGATTTTTAACAGTGTAGGAAAATAAATAAAGGTTTCAAAATATTAATTTTAAGTGAAAGTGTAGTACAATATTTAATGAGGAACAAAACCTTTTATAATAGGAATGTGTAAAAATACTTTTGAAAAAGGTATATTTGTAACATCCAATAGTGTTAAAAATACCCCAGTTCGAGTAAATAGGGATTTTAAGAATTGACACCATGTGCATAAGTGTGGACATAAATCATTTACGTCTGCTTCTTAACCATCAAATACACGTGTAAATTCAAACAACAAAACTTCCCGCGTTGGTTATTTGGTACACCATTCATTTTTCCAACTTTTTAGGAAAATATATAATTGTTTTATAACAATAATTCAAGTCAAATGTAATTACCTTGTAGAAAAATATTAAAAACCACATCTTAAAATAGGCATGTGTGATAATATTTAAAACTAAATGCAGATTATTAACATCTAATGGGATAAACAGTACACTATCGCGGGTAATTAAGTATTTTAAGAAATGACTTTATGTGCAAATGTGTTAAATATTATTGATATAAAATACTAATATTTACGAATAGAAATATTCGTCTTATTAAATCGTAAGTTTCTACAAATAACTAATGCAAATATCGAAGATACTGTAATTCAAAATCTAAAATCGTATGCACCTTCTCATTAAGGCTGCTCGTCAGTAAACTTCCCGATTACCCTCGCTAATGTTAATCCAATGGGCGTAGGATGCATTCGTATTTTTAAAATATCTCTTAGGTAAATTAATATTTTAACTTCTGTTTCCTGTGTACTGTTCTTAAAGAATGTCTCTTTTTTTCTTAGTTATCAAAATATTTCTGAACTATGTGCTTAATTTATATTTTTATGTGTTAAAATCTTAGCGAAACTGAATACGATTTTAACCTTTCATATAAAATTAAGTATATATTTTAGAAAAAAAATTGACAATTAAGAAAAAAAAAGAGACATTCTTTAAGTACAATACAAAGAAAACAGAAGTTAAAAATATGAATTTTCCGAGGAGATATTTTAAAAATACGAATGCATTCTACGCCCATAGGAATAACATTAGCGAGGGGTATCGGAAAGTTTACTGACGAGCAGCCTTAAGGCATATAGTTATACTCACCATCGTACTCTATTAAATTTTCTTGTTGTCCTGCTATTAGTCATTAGCATATATCTTGGTATTGTCATTGACTAATTTTTTTTTTGTTCTTTTTGCAATAAATGCCAATTGTGAGTGGTAACGGATAAATATATGTGATTGTTGAATACACATGAAAACTTATCACCACGGGCACGTTTGCAACAAAGAAAATGCATATCGAAGAAAAGTCGAAAGTTGTAACTTTTCCAATCATGTATTCAAAAACATTTGACTCATTACCTTCTATTAGAGTTTCTTTATTTGAAGGGTGATTTTTCGGCGTTATGATCACTTTTCATTCACATAAAAAATGTAGTATTATTTTTCAAAAAGACTGTTTGTATGTATAGCAAAATTTCCATCCATTTCGTTTTATTCTAAAATCATTCTGATTTGTGTATGCGCCACGAAAGTATTCAATAACACTAGAAATATTTAAAAATATAACGGAAACGTGATATCTCGATATTAAAGAGCTTGAAATTTAATATAATAATTATTATTTAATATAATAGATTGTTTAATAATATTTAATAGTTCTTACAATAACTTAATGCCGAACAAGGGCACTAACGGAAAAGAATTTAGTAGAAATCTGATTAGGTTTACTACAATTATAACTATTCTATCCCAACTAATGTCTAGCTATTTTTTCTACATAGATGTGTACTTTTAATTAAAATTCATTATATGTGTAAATAAAAAAAAAAGAATTATGTCTTCATTTTTATTCGAAATCACCTTTATTGTCGACAGTTTTAGAATATATCTCATAAAGTAGTTTAAACTTCAATATTGTTACTAAAACTCCCTGATCTTTAAAAATATGTATATATATATATATATATATATATATATATATATTTAATGGAGACGTTTAACTGTTTCAAAGTTCCAATATTTAATACATATTTAAAGCACATTCTTACGTATTATGCATGTTTTATTATTTTTAAAACAAGGTATACAAACGATCTTTAAAACATTTTTAAGTATACAATTGTGTAGAAGTTCGCTAACTCGGCCAACTCTTAGGGGCTGATTCAGACTGCCGCTTTTTGAAACCAAAAAATCTTTGTATTTTAAGCTGAGCTTCCATACTCCCCATTCAACGTCAACGGGTGTTATGGCAATTTTTCGATTTCTGAGAACCAATATGAGTGAGCCCTATGTCGACATCGATGTCAAGTTATAGAGTGTTTTCTGAAATATATTATGTAGAATATTTTTCAAACCATAAACAGAAATTTTAATTCACAACATTCTTTCATTGTATTCTTAAAACTGTCTAATTATTTCATATATTTTTAATTAAATATAAATGTACTAAGAAATTTACGAAATTTCAATTAATTTAATTTTTGTCGATGCTCAGTCCCTGTATCTTTCTGTCCATCTAGAATATCACACCATATCTTTCTAAATATATGTGGAATGCAAGAATTTTTTTATATTTCTACCATAATATTTAAATCAACAAATTACTTGAAATACGTATTACAGTGTATATGTTTTTTGCGTAAGAGAGGGAAATAAATCGATCAAGTACGAGTATAATTCACGCTCAAAGAGTTGAGTACATTAAATTTATTAATTACTATTTATTAATTAATAAACTCCTACTACCCTAATTTTATTATAATTTTACCTTCAGTAGATTTGGAAATAGGTAAAGGGGAGGGGACATATTTTTGCAGTACACTTTCGAAGATATCTCTGAAAAATAATACTTAAAATTCAAACAAACATATTTTTGATTTCGGTGTTACGGGATGTTTCGAACAATATACAACACGATAAAAAAAAATCTAGTAACCTAATTAATATATCTTGCTAATTACCGACAATTTTTTCGAAAATCTTTTTCAACAATCCTTGGATGATTCTGCGTCGAAAAGTACCTTGAGCGTCCTTCAACTCCCCCACTGACTGCCCGAAAAGTAAAGTTTGTGTATAACTGAAAAATGCAATTTTCTCAAAAACTATGTGACTAGGATAATCGCTAAAGTTTTCTTACAAGGTTTTAATAAACTACTACTACCCCTTATTTTTTCATAATATACCCCTTATTTTTTCCAACATAGTTGAAAAGTGTTTATGAATTCGGTTTGTCTGTCTGTCTGTCTGTGCTCTAACTCGCGTAAATATGCTCGGGTCGTCATGCAATTGATATATGTTATTGAGGCTTACTGTGGCATGTTCGGTATTCAAAATGAAGTGTGTAGCAATTATAGTTTTTTTTTTACAAGGACAATCAAAAGAATTCCTTTACATTGCAGTCTATGGAGAAAAACCATTTGCTGTTTATTTTAATGATGTTACACAATTTCAAACATATTTAAATTGATATATATCCCTGAGTATTACAAGAGACTAATTATAGAATGTGGTGTGCATAGAACATATAGTTACTTTACAGGGATACTCAAAATAATTTCGTTACATTACGGTCTATGAAGAAAAATCGTTTGCTGTTTATTTTAATAATGTTCCAGTATTTCAAACATATTAAAATTGATATATATCACTAACGTGGATTACAATAGGCTTACTATAGAATATTGTATAGCTTTCATCGTTAATTTACAGGGACACACAAAATAATTTGGTTAAAGTACTGCTTATTAATAATAAATGCTGGGAATGCTTTATTAGTTCCTGAACGCGTTTTTAAATTTAACACATTTTTGTGTATTACTTGGTGTGTATAAATTGTATAGATTGTATACAGGGTAGCACAAAAGTTCTCGAGTACATTTCCGTTTATTGACGCAAATTGCAGAAGGGAAATTTTAAATTGTGCTATGTGTTTTCTAACTGAACTAAAATTAAACATTCTATTTATTATATATTCAAATCTATAGATCATATACAGGGTTGCAGAAAAAAGAACTCGGATAATTTTCCGAATATTGTTGATCATTCCTGAAATTAGATTTTTAAATATGTTATGTGTTTTTAAAATTGTTTAGTTAGATATTATCTTACATCTTACGGTAAAGATTTGCAAAATTATTTGGAAGTGTTGGAAAGTGTTACATAATCGATGCTTGACGAATGATTTTTCGTACTTCTTAAGTATGGAACACTAAAACATTCTTCGAATACATCACTACTACGTGCAATTTTCACACAAGATTCGTTTTAAATACCTTTAAATTTTCCAAAATATAACATTACTTTATCAGTCACGTTGTTCTTCCGTCTGTCTCTTAATACTTTTATTTCGGTGGATAATTAAAAAAATCAGAAATATGCCAGAATATAATATTTTGATATTCTGCAGTACTGACATTTAATTTTTTTTCCAATCACATGCGTGGATTTTAGCTGATTCATGTAGTAATTATGCCGCTAAAAATATTTATTAATTGCGCTGTTTTTTCCCTACTTGAAAACAATTAATTTAAAGAGAAAAAAAAACGAATAAAAAATAAAATGCTAGCTAGTTTTATTTTCATTATTTATTTATTTATTTATTTATTTAAGTTACGTGTTAAAGCTGTAAATACAAAAAATTATATAATTAATTATTTATCTTATTTAATGTATATTTAGCTATGATTTAAATATATCAGTCTTAAATTCTCTATTGTATATACAGTGTGCCCGCTAAAGTCCGTTGTCACCTAAATAATTTCTGAACGGCAAGAGCTATAGTTATAAAAGTGGAGTCTAGGTATAGTAAAGTTTCTATGCGCTACGCAAGGAAACCACTTACAGCGTCAACTGGTGGCTAAATTTGGAGTTAGCGTGCTTATTTCAAAAACAGTATGAGATACGGTAAAAAAAGTCAATTACAAAGTTGTTCAGCGTCATCGATTTATTACAAAAAAACATCTTGCTCACAAAAATGATACAAGGGAAAAGTACAAAGCGCTTATGCGTTTGATCGCGTTGTACAAAACGGCACTTATCGGAAATGAGGTTCATTTATCTGTGATACTCAAAATGGTGTCCTTCAGCAACAATACACAAATGGACACGAGATTGCACTTCCCGCTGCACATTGTACAACATAGCAGGTGACACGCTGGCACAAGCATCCGTAATATAGTTTCGAAGTTTCTGCAATGTTGGTAGAGGGGTTTCACACTCTCGCTGTTTCATGTATCCACACCATTTATACTAAATGAAAAAAGATATACTTTTTCACGGTATGCTATATTAAGATTTATTTATGTAAAGATGAATACTGTATATCCACTGACAATTGAAACTCTGGAGTGTGACCTTTTCTCTTTTCATCCGCATTATGTCGCATTGCAATTTTGGGAGTTTTGAACACCAAATAAATATGCATTTTATGCCTTCTACTTTTAACATTACTTTACGGAAGGTGTCATCTCTTACTAAATCGATGATGCTTAACAACTTTGTAATTGACTTTTCCCCGTAATATCTTTCCGTTTTTTAAATATGAACACTTAATTTTAATTTAGCCACCATGTGGCGCTGTAAGCGGTTTCATTGCGTAGCGCAGGGCAACTTTACTTATACACAGACCCCACATTTATGACTATAGTTCTTGCCGTTCATAATTTATTGGGGTGACAACGGACTTTAGAGGACACAGTGTATAAAATATTTCGGTATTTTTTTTTTTTTTTTTTTTTTTTTTATATATACATAATTGTAAAACAGCTTTTCAAATATAATTAAGAAATCGTGTCTTATTTTATTAAAGGACACACACACACACACACATATATATATATATATATATATATATATATATATAATAAATTATTTAATATATAATAAAATAAATTTTTAAAAGAGAACAGGCACACAAAATAATTTTTTGCTTGATAATTTAATATATATATAGACTAATAGATGTATGAGTTTGTAAACACATTTTCCACGTAAAATTGGAGTCTGTGAACAAAAGTCCACTTTTAAATTTCTATCTTTTAAACACTGCACAAAAAGAAGATTCGAAGGAGCTTCATGGCTTTAATAATATAAAATATTTATATTTTTTATGCACATATCTTTATAACTTCCAGGTACTCAATTCAATTTTGAATCAAAATCTTACTTTTTTTTTGCATAAAATAGTTTGCGTAGGAGTAGTTTTATGGTTATAATACCAAGCAATGTATATTTTGCATTCTGTTTATAATCATCTTCTTAAACTGGCAAGAACATCAGAGAATTCAAAACTGTTGTGGCTAATGTCTACTATTATGTCGGAGCATGTTTAAAATACATTCACTTTAAAGTAATATAAAAATATAATAACGCAAATTTAGAGACCCAACATACAATTCTCCTGCAAAAAAGGAATGCTATATTGCATTTTTTCTATAATGTCTGTAATGTAAAGTAATGCGTGCATTTTAAAAATCTTATTTCAAATGCTCCAATATATAATACGCTCCAATAATTTTATTTATAAAACAAAGATTTACTCATTATGAACTTCTGCATAAAAAGCGAAACGTTAAGTACACTTATAAATTGCTAGCATTATTTATTCAGAATAATGAAGAAACATCATTAGCAACCGTATTTTGCTTTACAAATTAGACATCATTAATAATAAATCGACTATCAGAAACGTATGAACCAAAAAACGGAGTTCTAAATATTGAAAAAAACGAACAGTAAAGAAAATTATGCAGTTACTCTCCATGGTATGCGTAAACACGATAGATGAAGCATAAATATTTAATTAAAATATAATTTCGCATTTGGGATTCATTAATTATTGTTTCTATACAAAATGCGGCATTGTTTCAGAATATGAGGAATATGATTAAATATACAATAAATATGAATACGTACAATAAATAAAAAAATTGTATTTTAGGGTTACCAGTTGTTCGTTTTTTGCGCACTAGTATTTCCGAAGAACAATTTTCGTTGTAGGTTTATACAACATTCGCAATCGAAATAACTTTCCCGGAAAGTTTATACAAAATTTACAAGAGGAATCTAAAAAAATATATATATTATTGTTGGAAAATCCTGGTATTAAAAAAACAGACCGAAAAGGAACTCTGGTCTTACCGTTAAATTGCTCGCATTAAAAAATATATATATATTTAATAACAGAAACAGGAAGTATCAGAACCCTTTTTTATAATAACCCTATAACCGGCTGCCCCGTGTTTTACCATTCCCTGGAATCATATTTAAATGGCTGTAGGCAAAAATATTTTTAAAATAAATATGTTTTGAAAAGTATATTGAATGAAAGTATATGAAAAATATTATACACTGTTAAAAATTTGCAGCATACTGTCCAGTCATTTGACCGTTTTTGTAGAAAACGGTTACATAACCGTAATTTAATTCTATTCTGACCATAATATGGGCAATAATATGGTCAGAATATCGCTTAATTACGGTTATGTAACCGTTTTCTATAAAAACGGGCAAATGACCGGACAGTTTGCTGCAAATTTTTAACAGTGTACCATCGAATCACGATTAAAAATAATATATATATATATATACTGGGATTTACAAGCATTTTTATGAAAATACGTTAAAATCTCCATACACGCATAGAGTGTGAAAACATATCTTGATTGAGACGCGGTAAATTTTTATTTTGTTTGATGCTATTTAGAAAAATTATATACACATGTAGTAATTTATTTGATTTTAAAATAAAATTTGTATGAATCTGTGTGGGTATCATACTAAAAATATATTGCTTGCATATTTCATAATTTGTACAATATATTTTTATACATGCATATTTTTTAGGGTTTCGTTCATCTCACGAAAACCTATTACTCCCACTTCGTTGTCTGTTCGTCACAGAGCCAGTTCTCAGAAACTATGTAACTTCCAGTCATGAAATTTTGTGTACTTATAGCTAAATACCTATTATGAAGCTCAAGATTTTAAAATTTTAAAAAAATCGTATTATTTTAATATATAGAGATAAAAAACCAAAAATCAAATAGCTTTTTCCTATTAAATTTAAATATATTTCGTTTTAGCAGTTGCCAATAATTAAATATCCACAATATAATTCTTTCTACAATAAATAATTTCCTATTCAAAGGTTTTCACGTGAAAAATGAAAATGAAATAAAAAGTTTCACCAATTGAAAAAAATAAAGATTAATATGACGTCATATTGGTAATAAAACGGCAATTTTCAAACATTTCTCAATATTACAATGAGTATGAGTATGTGTAAATACAGAAAGCAGCTTAATACAATATCATTAGAGAGTTAAAAAGAAAATTAATCTGACGTCTAACATTTTGAAGGTCTCTATACAATATGTTTAATTTTGAAATAGATTTTTTTAATATAGCATTTAGTCCACATGACAGATATTAATATGATACAGTATATTAGCGGGCTTAGACCGCTATCGGACCGGTTCAGATTTTCGAAAATCGAGAAAAATAGTCCGGTAATTCTTTACTTTATAAAAAACATGACTATATATATATATATATATATATATATATATATATATTAATGAAATTTATTTGGATTTATTAAAGGAAGGATAAATTGTTTTGAAAGGGATATTAAACGAAACCCTTTGTGCGATATTCGATCACACTTACCCACTTGGTTATTTTTTTTTCACATTTAAATTAAGATTTCGCAATGCATCACATTTATGTTAAGGTGTATTAAAACACTATTAACATGATTTCACAGTCAATCATCTACGCTGTTTAAAATCTATATTTCTAAATGGTGATAACGTAAAATAATGCATGCATTTTTGTAAATATATTTCAAAACAGTACTGTATTTAACATGCTGTAATAATTTTATTTAAAAAATAAAGGTTTACTCACTAAATTTTTACTATAGAAAGCGACACATTAAGCAAACTTATAAATTGTTCTCATTATTTATTCAAAAGAAGGAAGAAACATCATAATTAGACATAATTAATAATATATCGACAACCTGATATGTATGAATCTTAAAAAGGAGTTCTGAATATTGCTAAAAAACACACAATAAAGAAAAATATTTAGTTAGTCTGCATGATATGTTTAAACACGACAAATAAATCATAAATATTTAATTATGTAATAATTTCGTATTTGAGATTCATTAATTGTTGTTTCTAAGTAAAATGGCACATGGTTTCGAGAATATGTGGAGTATGATTAATTATGGAATTATACAATAAAAATGGACAACTGCGAATATCTGTTAAATAGTTTGTATTAAAGAAATATAAAGTTTATTTTGCATGGATTAATTTATATAGTTTTCATCTATGCTAGTTCTTTTGAAATATTTTAACGTAGAATAAACATGTTAAACTTAATTGGACATTACACAAAATTTTATTAATATTAATGCGAACAATATTTTGTATAATTCACTTTTTCCCCTTTAGTTTATTTAGGAAAAAATATTTTATGAGATACATATTTTATAATGTATATATATATATATATATATATATATATATATATATATATATATATATATATATATGCATTTTCTCTTATGTCTTTATTAAGATTTAGATTATGCTGTGTAAAATTTAATAAAGGACATTATTTGTTTATTTGTTTCTTATTTTTTTATTCCCCATAATTAAACGCATATTCAAAGTTCAGTACAAGAAATTTAAAAGATTCTTCTGGCAACAATGACAATTATTTTTTTCTACGTTATGTAAAACATTTTCAAATCGAACAGACTTAATATTTATATATGTTTTCTTTAACTTCAATATAATTACATTAAATTCAGACACTTCTGTTTCTAACAGTAGAGGAAGTTGTTATGTTATGCACATTTGTTACATTATGCAGAATATAAATTACAGAAGAATGAATTATGTTATATGTACATTATTTAGATTTCATTATCCTAATATTTGCATCAAATTATACAATATACATTGATAAATTATTACTATTAAAATTTTATATCATTGAACAACAAATATCAAGTCCAGTTTTTATCTTTTTTTTTTTTGTTTATTACGACCAAAGCTGCTCGTTTAATACTGAAAGGTAACAATTTCACGACACAAATCAAGATAAAACAATATAAACATATTTCTACACACCTGAAGCTCATAACGAGATAACCATACTATTAAAAATGTTGAACACACTTACGTTATACACAAATAAAAGCAAAAAACTTCTGAATAACACCATAGAATTAAAAGATGCAGAAGAAATTTTAAAAACCCTTTATCTTTCTTCATCAAGAGAACCTGCTACCAGTTTGAAAGCAGAAGAAAGATATAACGTTTTGTTTCTTTTCTTTTTCGGATTGGTAGCACGTTTTCTTTGTACCTCATGAAGAAAGTCTTAGCTCTTTCGAAAGGCCTTCGGCATCTAATAATTTTATGGTGTTATTAAGAAGTTGTTATTTAATACATTAATTTAAAGGGTCTTGATATTGTAGTACATTCTCACAAATTTAAAATTCTACAATGCGGTATAACTCAATTTGAAATAGAATCTTAAACTACATAATGAATACCTTCGATACTACAGAACACGAACTCATTTTATTTTCACAAACATAAAAGACCACCTCTCGCAGGCCGAGATAAACAGAACTCTCGTTTTGCTGAGTGTCTTAATTACATAAAGAATTAAAATTTACTTGTTGCCAAACTACAAGAGAATGAACAAATATGAAATATAAAACTTATAATTGCGAAACGCTTGCTTCAACAGAAGTTTCTTGCCCTTTTTTGCTCCATGTTATTACTCATGTTTATTACTCAATATCTTTAAACACTTAAACTCGATTTGACACAATCTTAATAAATAATAAATCTTATTTCATTCAGAGAAAATTAATGCTTTAATTTTAAATTAGCAATTTCAATTTTAAAGAAAAATAGCTACATAAACCCTTTAATATACCAACTTGAATATATTTTTTTTCAATTGATCAAGTGCTAAGACGCGGTTGCATATTTTTAATATTTTTTGTTAATATATTAAGCTAACACAAAACTTTGTGACATCAGATACTTAGAAAACAGATAAGATAAAGCACTTTCTACGAACGTACAATTAGTGTTGGGTTTTATTATGTTTTTTACTACAAAACACATCACTGATGCACAACATACATATTTCATGTATTTCACAAGAGAAAACAAATTTTCTGAATAATAAAATAGACATTGCCACTGTCAAGGTATCTAGTGAAATAAATTTAAATTAGAACAGAAATGTTTTTTCACAATCTTATATTTGTCCACATAAATCAGAACAATAATAAATGCATCGAATAGTGACAGTTAACTTACATAATTAACCGACATTTGAAATTTAAGGAGTGTCCTGTTTTAATTCATTTTTTCATCGCTAAGACGCGATTGCATATTTTTAATATTTTTTGTTAATATATTAAGCTAACTCAAAACTTAGTGACATCAGATACTTAGAAAACATATAAGATAAAGCACTTTCTACGAACGTACAATTAGTGTTTGGTTTTATTATGTTTTTTACTACAAAACACATCACTGATGCACAACATACATATTTCATGTATTTCACAAGAGAAAACAAATTTTCTAAATAATAAAATAGACATTGTCACTGTCAAGGTATCTAGTGAAATAAATTTAAATTAGAACAGAAATGTTTTTTTACAATGTTATATTTGTTCACATAAATCAGTACAACAATAAATGCATCGGATAGTGACAGTTAACTTACATAATTAACCGACATTTGAAATCGAAGGAGTGTCCTGTTTTAATTCATTTTTTAACATAAAATAGGCTACAAAGGCTCATAAAATGTTAATTAATATTTTTTGATTAAAATTTATGTATTCTTCTAAGTGTTAAAGCAACATAATTCAACATAATTTTATGAATTTTACATATTTTTAAGTACTTGAATTATTAAATGGAAATGCAAATCATTAACCTCTCAAATATATATACACTGTAAACCATATTCTAAAACGGTATAAGAAACAAGAAAAACTACTTCAAATCAAATAAAAAATGTACTTTCAAAAGTTTTCTCGTCTAAAATACCTACATTTACTGTAACATTGTAGAACATTTTTGATGTGAGTTAAAGGTAACTGCATGGTTTTCTATCAATTTCTAATGATCATTGGGAAATATTGGTTAAAACAACCAACATTGTACTCCACATAGTGTGCCAATGGTGGGGAAAACAACATTTGTCATAAAAAAAGACTTAATGATTATGATCCAAAAAACTCTTAAGCATATAATATAACTAACGACATTTCAATAGACTATGTTTTCGTTACTTCTTACAATCTTATACTAACACTGATTTATTATTTCATTCTAGCATCTACCTTAATATTTTAATGTTGAAAATACTATTTTGAAACATTTAATTTTAATAACTGAAATACGTATTATTCTTTAAAAGTTTTATCAAAGAAATGCTGCAAAGAAATGCAAAATGAAGCATTATAAATATAACTTCCTGTTGAATAAAGAAAAATAAGCACTGAATGAAAATTATTTAAGAAATGAAATAATAACAGAAATGTAATAAAATACTAATAAATAAATTGAATTCAAATGCAATATTTATATTTTAGTGAAATATATTTCATGGTTATTATTTCATATTTATAATATCACAGCAATATTTTATATAAATACTAGGGGGCCTACCCCCTGCGAGCTACGCTCGCCAACCCCCGCTCAGACTTCGAGGCCTCTAAAAACATGACAGCGTGCTTTGTTTTTAAAATATTGGTAAATCTGTAATTGGGTTGCTATGCTTTTAACGTTTTAATGGGGCATTGTTTGATTATCATGGCCTCACACAGATGTTGCGACAACTGACGACTGTTTTCGGGATTGATAAGTAAAATCACTTACAACTTGAAAACCAGCTTGTATAAAATTGTTAGGTTTAAATTGTGGCTACCTTTCGGACTTTTATAACAACGATCTGTATTTTATTCTTCCTTTGCGTTTAAGAATGAGAAAAATTCCATCTGCTTGTGAATAACATTAAGAACCACGGTATTGAAAAGTACTATGTTATAGACATTTTCAGTAACAGGTTTTAATTTTCTCTCTATTTTAGTGCACCATCAAGCATATTTTCATGTTATTTTAAATATGTAAATTATTTATTTTAATTAATATGTATATACGAATTTTCTAATAATTATTTATCATACAAAATTAATTAAATATTTTGTCATGCATGCCTGCATTTATTCGGCATCAATTGATAGCATATTTAAACAAATTTGCTATCCGTGATAATTTTACACCATGTTTTGTCACTTGAATATTGTCCATAAGAAAATCGGGTACTTTTCCAGTATAGGATCCTTTGCTTTTAGGTTTGGCGTAATTCGAGCTTCAAAAAGGGATAGATTCGTTAGTATACATAGATTTGTTGCCAAAAGTTATGAAAACAAACCCAATGAACTTTTGGTGCTTTTCTATTGAATTGACGCTGCGACGAACTGTCGCCGCGATGAATTGACGCTGCGACGAATTGTGCGCGACGTATTGTTCCGCGATGAATTGTGCGCGACGAATTGACGCAGAACCCTTTTCTATTATAGGGGTCTTGACGCTTTTTTAAAAAGCTTGGCGCAATTCGGACATCAGAAAGTGAGATTTGGTGCCAAATGACATAAACAGCCATGGAAACAAATTCGACGATTTTTTTGTTTATATGCGTATCTTAATTATACGTATATTAATACTGTTTTAGGTAGCTTTCAATACAAAAAAGTATAAAGCTACCTATTGCAGCCGTTCGGAGGAAAGCAGTTCCGGAAAATTTCGATATATTTTCACCGATCATGACCCCCAGACCCCAAAACCACCCTCCGTCCAAATGTTGATTTATATATATAGATATATCCATATATATATATATATATATATATATATATCTGACCTATGTCATACGATAACGCCCGTAATTATGAATCGATTTTGATGAAACTAATTGTGTGTATTAAGGTCACTAATGTCTCGACCGAGTTCGTTGGCCAGCTTGGTCCGCCATCTTGTTTCAAGATGGCGGCCATTTAAAGATGTAAAATAACTTAAAATCTAAAATAAATATACAAAAAATTTAAAAATTCAAATTTATTTTTTAATTACGTGTTAGGCCTTGATACAAGGATTCCAGAGCTTTTTTTGGTTTACCTCTATCTTAAAAAATGGCTGAGATAGAGCAGTTTGAAATTCTAGGGTGGCTGACATTTTGAAACAAAACAGCACATTAACGCGATTACTCGCAAATTATTTTCTTTCATTGTTGTAATAATTTTCCCAATCATACGCATAAAACTATATATTCATATCCGTTAACGCCAAAATTGGCGACATTGGCGACAAAATTGGCAAAATTGGGCGACATTTGGCGAAATATCGCCAAATTTGGCGATCAAAATAAGTCTTCATAAATGAAGCCAATTTGGCTATTGCTTAATAATTTGGCGAATTTCTTATTCAAATTCAGTATTAACGAATCTTTTGTAAACGTTTCTTTGCATTTTAGCTTGCTGTTTTCGTGTAACATTAGCTACAATTTTAAAACGAAGATATAGGAAAGCTACCTTTTCCTCCCGGTACAGGCCGGAAGGACTTTTTTCTATACAAATTACTTCTGATTATATATAAAATAGGATAAATGACATTTTACGCTAAACAAATTGTATAAATATTGAAAAAATGCTTCTGTATACGAAATGAGAAAGTGAATAGGTTGACAGAAAGTATGTTGCCAAATTTCCTTTTCCGCCAAGGCTATTTTCTCTGTTTCGTCAAGGCCCCATATACTGGAAAAGCACCGAACTTCTATGCTTGTTTATACATGTATTTATATGGATATATACAATTTATTTATAATTGTCTTTCAATTTACCTCTTTTTGTACATAAAAATAAATAAATTCGTTTACTTAAATTTTACAAAAAAATAACAAAATGATATCAATAAATAATAATTACTATTAATTACTTCCCCCTTTCTTTTGCGTTTACATAAATGATGTCATTTGGACGAATTTATTCAAAATATTTTCAGTTTATAAATTAAATTAAATGCTCACAGACGATTGAATCCTGACGATAGAAATGTGATTTTTTTTTTCAAATTTTCCTGAAAAACATAATTTAATCATAATCTTGTCTTCATTATCGATTGAAAAGAAAGATAAATTCAATTTCAATTTGAAAATGACGAATAAAAAGAAATCAATAATCCCTATTGGGATCCTTTTCAATTTTTTTCCCTTTTTTGTCGCAAAAAAACTGAGTAATTAGTTGCCATCATTACAGAAATGTCATTAAAATTAGAAAAAATTTAATATCTCGAAAACTAATTCCAATTTCATAATTCTATTACCAGTTTTGACATCCGCGGATTTTTATGGACAATTGGTATTAATTTCACCATCAAGCGCTTAATATTTTATTAAAAATAGCCCTGAAACATAATCAGTCGTTTAATCAGTCGTTTCATAAATTCGTTTCATAAAATCGTTTCACAAATTCGTTTCATTAGGATTTTATATATATAGGGTAGATTCATAAGATGCATCTGAATAACATGTGTTAGATCAAAACTGCCAATGGTTTGAATACAATGAAAAGGTTTCGAATAAATTCAAACATTCACTACCAGACAGTATTAAATGCACATTATCACTATTAAAAAGCAACAAATCGGAAGATTAAATAATTTGTCAAAGACAGCATTTTTCAATTAAATATTCTGTATTTTAACGTTTCATTAGATGTCATTTTATTTTCCGTTTAATACACTGGTTTATTTTCTCTCATTTCGTGTGTCTAAGAATGCAGAATAAATTTAAATAATTTACATTCGTCTCAGATAATTTTCATCAAAACAGATTTTTAAGTGTTTCATTGTTTGTTTTTTTCAGTATTCAAGTTGGATTAATAGCATAAAATAAATAAATATGAAAGGGCTTTGTTTAACAAGACAAAACTCAATAAATTTTAATTAAAGTATCTTATGATTTATAATAATTATTTTACATATAGTTTATGAATAATCCTTGAAATAATTTATTAGTATTTAAAAAATTACAATGAAAGAGCATACAAAATGTGTATATTTCCTACAAAATTGCTATAAGATATCCTCGCATTTTTCGCGCAGCTATGTGAATGTAAAATTGTTCTCGTGTATTTGATGTTAAGAAAATTATTGCGTAAAATATTATTACAGGTTTAAATATCCCCTCTGTTGCTGCTCAGTTATTGGTAGGAGACAGAAGCACATATCTAGATATTAGGATGAATCAAATGAAAACGGAACAGGAGCCACAGAATGAAGTGACATAGTTCATTTCAAACATAATCTCCAAAGCTACACAAGCACTTGTTCTACTGTTTCACCAAATGATGAATAATTTGATCATATAATTTCTTTCGTTGAAATCAGTGTTATTCGTTAGTCCGAGTGAAACTTCGCTGTCCGAGTGAAAACGGCGAACCTTTAATGTCGTTTTAAGTGAACCAAAGGGAAAGTCATATGGCGAAAGATCTGGGCTTTACGATGGGCATTCCAATCTAGTCCTCCGAAACTTCACCATATTCCCTCAAGGAAGTGCTTGTGTCCGTCCTGTAAACGAGTCAAAGGCAGTACATGTTCTCCGTACAGTGCTTTCGCTCGCCGTTGCACTCCACAAAATCCATCTCCTTCAGTCACTAATAACGAATAACATTGGGTTCTTCTTTTTTTAATCGCAACCATTCCGCAGACGCATATGAATAACAGTAACAACTGATTGCCTGCCGGACGATGTTGCTGGCCTACCGTCGACCCATATCACGTACTTGACTGCCTAGGGCAAGTAAATTTCCGCAGTAGGGATTGTCTTACTTACCTCCCGCTCTACCTTTACACGGATTTTCATCACACTCATACAGAAATAAACTAAATTATAAGGACTGTTCCTTTTTAATTTGATCCACCCTTATACTTATATTAAGGGTGTATATGGAAGAAAAGCCCAAAATAATGTGGAAATGAAGTAAATAGATTAACCACATAAAACAAATAAATATAAAAGGGCCTTCTTTAACAAAAGAAAACTCAATAAATTTTAATTAAAATCTGATAGTATTTATAGTAAGTGTTTTAAGTATAGTTTACGATTAATCCTTGAAATAATTTATAAGCGATTAAAAAAAGAACAATGAAAGCGGATACAAATGTGTAAATTTCACACAAGAGAGAAAATTCCAGATCTTCTCGCAATTTCTTGTGTGGTTATGCGGATGTAAAATTGTTCTCAGCATATATATTGAGGTCTAAAACAATATTTCCTAAAAAATTAATTTAAGGATAAATATTGTTGTTGCTATTAAGATTTTGGCAGGAGTTAGAAAGACATATCTATACGATTATGCTAAATGTTTATATGCGAACAAAGCCCAAAATAAGGTGAAAATGTGATTCTAAGCATTATAATAAACGTAATAGTCACCCTTTATAATATTAAAGTAAATTTATGAGTAGCAGTTACCACTATTTCCAAATAATAGTTTCAGCCAAATTTGTAATTAAGTTCCTAGCTTAACCAAACTAACGAATTTTTAAAGATTCACAGTGGCTCTCCTAATCAGTTATTTGCTGAAGGGTTCTTGAACACCCCCCCTCCCCTGCCCCTTCCTTCAAGGATTTTCCTCTAACTATGCCCCGTTTCCATAACTCCGCAACTATATTTCCAATTTCAACGAAAGTGACTATAAACATTATAATTAACTTAATAGTCACCCTCTTTAAAATTAAAGTAACTTTATGAGTAGTAGTTACCACTGTTTCCGAATAATAGTCTAAGTCAAATTTCGAATTATGTCCCTATCTTAACCAAACGAACGAATTTTTAAAGATGCACAGTTGTCTGCCTAATTAGTCAATTTCTGAATTCACATGAACATCCGCTCTCCCCCGCCCCCTCCTTCAAGGATTTTTCTCTAAATGTGCCCCGTTTCCATATCTCAGCAACTATCTTTCCGACTTCAACGCAACTAATTACAAACATTATAATTAACTCAATAATCCCTTTTCTTTGATTTTAGCGCAGCTGAGTTCTATTTTAATAATTTGCCTTCTAATAATCCAAAATGATCAAAACGGATTCCAAATTACATAGTTATCTTAATTGAGTTGGTTAGAATGATAGGGAAGTAAGACAAAAATTTAAAAATCTAGATAAATATATTTTCTCTACACGTATACTAATTTCTATTCAATGTGACAGTCAAATAAGTCATAATTCATACAGGGGAGGCTAGACAGGGGGGCTAGAGGGAAAATCAAGTTGTACCACTTAATGCAACATCAATACGACAAGTATCACAAAACACTTCATTTCTCAAATTAGTAAATATTGACTTACTCCACTGTCATTCTAACCCCCTCAATTATCACCTTCCACAGTCACATGAAGAGGTTGCAAATAGCTTGCAACCTCTTCATAGAAATTACGTTTTCGAAAGTAGTGCTTAGCTTGTCCACAATAGCTGTCCACAGATATTTTTACGTATTTCCTTTTAACTTACATTTCTGTATGTAACTGGAAGTCAAATATTGTTAATAATTTTTCATCCACTTTCTGTTAACATAGAGCTTTAAAATTTGGAATATATATATATGTATTCTTCAGGGCAGTATATCAATTGTACATTGATTTTTTAAAACTTGATCACTAAGGGTAGGAAGGCAACATCGCCGGTCCAAATCTTGCAATTTCCCCATAGAAATAACGTTACGATTGTTTAATAGTAATTCAAAAAATAGATCGATTGTTGCAACATTCATCCATTTTAACCACATTGTTGTCCGCACCATTATGACGTCAGCATTAAGCAAATCATACATATGTGCTTTATAATATAAGTTGAATTTCGTGAATTTTTATGAAAGCATGTTTAAAAAAAAATTACATTATTTTTTTTTATTTAAATTCAGATTTCTTGACAGGCACCACTTTTTCGAAATGATATATTTTACTCAACTGCATAACTATAAGAATGTTCAATTTACAGATGTTCGCGTCCTATGTGGCACTAAAAACATATTTACTTTCATTTCCGTTATATATATATATATGTTGTTTTTCAGACAAAGAGAAATTATGTGACATTACATTAATGTCCATTTGCATTAATAGTATTTTTTCATGCTAGATTTATCTTTTATTTAAGTTGCATTATTGTTCTAAATTATATAAAAAATAAAACTGGAAAATAAAACATTAATTCTTTGGTAATTAAAAATGAAATTTCACAAAGAGAAATTTGATTTGTTTTAATATTTTTTTTTCTTTTTTCAGTCTATAAATTTAATGAAAAAATGATCCATCTTACAACAGCAGTTAATTTTTCAATCTGATATAACAGTCACTGTGGTAGCGGATAATGTAATAATATGTCAGATAAATAATGTTCTGAATTATTTTCAGATAATATATTTTCATCAATTCCCAAGTACCATAACTTTACGCCAATTCTAGGAAAGTGCCATAAAATTTATCTTAAGAAGAATACATATATATACTTTCATTTAAAAATAATCTTACAAGTGAGCAACATATTTATAAAAATAATAAAAGAATAAAACTTACCTCACGTATCCATATATGAATATAAAAATAATTCTGGATAGTCCGGCGTATAACGCGAATTTTAAACCAGAAAATGTATGATAATTCACAGGTGCATGTTTGAAGAGCTCCTTAAAACTACATTAAAAGTAGAATTGACAGCGTGTGACAAAAGTTTTTATCGCAAATATTTTTTTATAAGTCTGTCACCAATATTTGGTTTATCAGGGATTTTCTATGTTATTTTCGTTTTAAGTTTTTTTTTTAAATTAAAAATTAAAAATAGACAAATTGTTTTTCTTCCATTCTCGTAAGTTTATGTCAGGAGTATTATTCTATATTTGGCCTTCCTTTTTTAAATTATATTTTACTTTCATTGATGGTGCATAGTGATATTTATTGGCTCTGGTCAGCCGCAATTAGGGTGGATCGAAAATATTTTTTTTCACAATTTCAAAATCTACCTATGCGGAAAAGATGTTATATTGTATGGAGATTAAGAGAAAAATAATTAAAAAAATTAATTTCAAAATTTAATACTGCCGCAATGTGGCTGAAATTTCTAAAAAAATGAAAAAAGACATAATTTTGGTTAGATGATTTTTGAATAAAATTAATTGTTTTAATATTATTCTAAACCTACCTATGCGGAAAAGATGTTCTATTGTATAGAGATTAAGAGAAAAATAATTAAGAAAATTGATTTCAAAATTTAATACTGCCGCAAGGTGTTTGAAATTTATGTATTTGAGTCTTTTTACAGTAAAAAGTGAAAGTGTTTTTTGTTAAATGAAATATACATTTTAGTAATTTTAAATATTAATTGCAATAAGAGGACACTTACTTGGTTACAAGAAAAAACTTCAGCTTCTTATTTACCAGCTTATTTATTATTAAATAAAGAAAAACCTATAAAATCGTCGAAATTACAGTGGGCGATAATCACGTTTGGTATTGAAAATTGGCATGAGGTTTCGTGATTCGATGCGATTTCTTATAAAACCGTCTCTTCTATATGATCAACAAACAGCAGAAGATGCTTCCGTGACTGTTTTGACTATCCGTTCTGTAGCTTGAGTGTGACACGGAAACCCCTTGATAGTAGATATTATTGCTGACGGAATAATTTCTGGATTTACTATTGCTTCTAAAATCATGTCGTCACTAAATCGTTCAGTTAGTGGAGGTTCTGTCACATTTTCCCATTTAATCAAATCAATATAATTCGCCACACAAAGTTCAAAAGCTGGTAAATTAAAGATACGAATATTATTCGTTGAAATGTTTGGGATTGCACTAGACCGTTTGACTTTGCTCGCTTTTAGAATTCTTCGAAGGGCCAATTGCCTTATGTGAGTTTCGTCGTCAGGTAACATCGATATCAGGATATTTTCAGGATGGCAAAAAACCCATTTCTCCTAATAAGAAGGCCTTATTCCACCAGTGAAGCTTCTGGGCCCAGTAGTGGTTCCATCTCTGGCACACAAACCATTGTAGTGAACGCTTCAGAATCAGTTCTAAATTTCGAATAACACCTTCTTTAACACCTGTGTTAATCGATGTTCCGTCGCAACCGATCGCAACCAACTTTGTTACATCTATATTGTTGTCAACACAGGACAAAAAATTTACGATGTCTTTTCCAGACTTCCACTCTCCCTGAATTTACAGATACGTGTCCGATGTACTCGGAACCAGGTTCTTTTACCAAGCTTACGTGTTCTTCTATTATGACTTATCTTCTGTTATCTCCTAGTGATATAGTCCTGTCTTTACGTCCATCGAAGTATAAACCAAATTGTTCATGGTCAGAATCTTTCACAACTGACTGAGACAGTAGAGTGGTTCTTGCCTTTGTTCTCTCACGTCGAATTTTATTTCTGTCAAAGACATTCGATACATCGCTTTGTGAGATAATGCCCACATCTTAAAGCGCAGCTGACATGATGGCAGCGGTCGGAAATGCCAAAACGATCCAATGTTTTTGCTACGGCATGTAATTTTGTCATTACAGTTGTGACAGTGACACCGTCAGCGTTTTGGGCGCCGGTTTCAATGATAGCTGATGATGAAGAAAAGTCAGTATGCTCGCACATACGCAGCTTCAATTTACATCCGTTATTTATATTCATATTCAAATATATTGAACTGGAAGAAACATCAGGCAGTGTTTTGTTTTTCTCCACGTATCGCCCTTGCTTTAAATTTCATTTCTCGGTCTTAGTTATTTGTAAAGTGATTTTCCGATCCAGCGACCTGATTACCATTTTTCTTACAGTTCGCATGTCTAATAGGAATTCTCTCTCGTTCATTGGTACTTTCCGTTCTTTCTTACAGAAGCAACATTCAAATAATTTACAAGTACACGCCGATATATCAAAAACAGCATTTGCGTTTTACCGGAAAACGTCAATCTGCTTGCGATAGCTTTCAATCCCTTTTCTGGCTTTGTAAGATTTAAGAAGACCGCGATATTTGTCGTGGTATAATCGAACTTTTCTCAAAATGCTATAGTGGTCAATTATTGGGATTGAAGCTCGTTTCCAGGTCCCTTCTAACTTATTAGCAACTTCTTCACATGAGGAGGAAAGTGTAGATGTAGACAATGTTTCCTTGGTTCGGTATTCTTTTGAATGCCAACATACACACTTTATTACGTTACTGTAGGTAGGAGGCATATTCGTTGGCATATTAAAACCAGACCAATATATAGGGCAAATCATGTCTTTTCTTAACATCGCCATGGTGCAATAATATTCAAAGTACACTATGCAACACAATACACTTACAAAGAAAACTTACGCAATGAAATCGAAATTTATTTCACTTTGCGAGAACAGCACCCGATACCGTATCCGCTAGCTAGCTTTGAACTGAATGAGCGAGCGGTGGGAACACGTTTATCCAGTATTATTCAGAGTAAGGCTCTTTTAACTATTATAGGAGCCCTAATTCAGAGCCACGTGGGCGTATCATGTGACGTAGGGAAGATTCCATGATGTAGCGCTTCCAACTTATGGAGGAGTGGAAGGAAAAAGCAGGAGAATGAAAAAGCTGGAATTGCCATTTTTTCGAAAATTCAAACTCTTTGCGGCAGTATTAAATTTAAAAATTATTTTTCTGTTAATTTCCATACATTAGAACATCTTTTCCGCATAGGTAGGTTTTGATTAATAATATTTATTTTTTCACCATATAACTTCGATCCACCCTAAGCCGCATGTGCTTTTAAATTGAGACATCAACCGAAATTCCCAATAGAAAAAAAAATAATTTTTATCTAAATTCTACACTAAATGTGAATATTATTCTGAGTCGATTTACTCTAAAACATCGGAAAATAGCTCACATTAGTTAAAAGGGAAATTCACCAAAATAGTTTTTTTTCTATATTTTGTTGGTAAATATCGAAAAAATGACAGCAACCGATATTTTGACGCATTAAAAAATTTGATTACGGGTGGTTATTTAGAAAACAACCCTACTTTCATTGCAAATTGAAATACTTAGTTTCTGTATTTGACATTTGAATCTTTGAATGTTTGACAAGAGGATTTTGGACGTTTGAATTCCCTATTAAGAACTGATATATAAAATTAATATATATACACACACACACACATGTATGGATATTTAATGCCTTTTTAAATTTATTTGCCTTTTTTGTTTATTAAAGTATATTTGATATTAAAGTATATCACGTTCTTTGAAATTAATGCATTGTTTCTTGAGATAAAATAATCATTCAATTATAAATAAATTGCTAAATTTATTCTGAAGTTTCTTAAGTTTGGCGTGAGATGATGCTTATATATTCCAAACATATATTCCAATACATTATTTGTGATTAAATAAATTTAACAAATGCACAGTAAAATAAAATAAAGGAACCTGTATCTCTTAAATGAGAAAAAAAAATTAGAAGTGTCTTCTGAAATATACGGCGTAGTTTTTCTTTAGAAAATTTAAAAAAATACGATAATGTATTTTTTATAATGACAATAAATGTACCAGATACTTTCAGGTTTTGTGAATTACATCCCCTGTTTCCAAGAATAAATTTTTAAACGGATTTTATTTTGTAACATCTAAATCTGTAGATATAAAAATAACAATTTACAATCTTCAAAATGACTTCCTAAATCGTTTAAAATATTTTCTCGGATACTGTTTGGGGCTCTAAAGTACTGTAAATCTTATAATGCATTTTAAATTTTCCAGTGGCAACTATATCTCACCAGATAAGAGGAAAAGTGAAATTGTATGAAAAGTCTCAATTTACAAGTGCTATTACAAGCTTCGATTTATCGAAAAAAGTCCATATGTCTATTTGTTTCATGTATATAAAATGAAGCTTAGAAAAATATATCATTTCTTTTTAAATTTTATACTGATTCTCAATTATACAAAAATGTATAAATGTGTATGTCATATTTGATAAATTCTACACATAAAGTTAACCCTTATTTTAAATAACGTAAAGCTGTTGATGACGAATATTAAAACCTACGTCTATATTTCAGTAGTTTCTATATCTATTTATATTCTATTTGTTCTCTTAAAATATTTATTTTCAGAATTGGTTATCAAAAGCAGCATGAAATGCAAAATCTAAACATTCAAGATCTTTGGCATTATTGTCAATGATTGATTTTATTTTCTATGTATGTTGATTTGCGTAACTCTTTAACGGATAATTGGATTTTCATACTTTTTTACTTGGAAATGTCTCAGTTTGCAGATACCCCTATTTCAATGTCATTAAGATCTAAACACGATATATGTTCGCCAGTCTGTCTGGTTTTTTTTAAATTTAATTTTATGGGCTTTAGCATTCAGAAAAAGTACCAATCATCACGAAATTTATTATTTTGTTAAGGTACTTTGCGTTTTTACAATATTTCACAAGGACACTTACAAATGTTAAATATATCATTGTTCACTGTGCGTCAAAAATGAATCATATTAACATCAATAAAATTTAATATGAATGTAGTTTATAGTCTCATAAGCAAATTTGGGTCGGGTTGGATAGGCACTAAATTTTTTCGTTGTCGGTTGGATTTATTCTAATTGTTTTATGTTCGGGTTGGGTTTTGTCACAAGTGGGTGGTGTTTGGTAATGTGTTTTTTCAAAAGAATACCCACATTATTGTTGAAGAGGAAAAAACTATATATTGAAATATAAATTATATATACAATATATATACAATATATATACAATATATATATATATATATATATACAATATATATATATATATACACGTTTCGTTTAAATGTAAACGTTATAATTCATGCTAAAAATATAACTAAAAGTATTTTTCATTTTCATTATTGCATTAAATAATGAGTTTGAAGAGTGTAGGGTTCAGGTTGGATTTCGGTTTGATATCAAACAGCATTTATGCGTTTAATCGGCATACCCGAACCCGTGGGTCCCCGATCGGAAGCGTTTCTTTAGCAATCGAGAAGGTACATTCAACGACATTCTTGCAAAGAGAGTGGCGTCCAAATCTATCTTTGTAGCTACGAATTCATGTGTGTGTTTCTGTGTAGTTTCCCTACGGAGTCGACAGCTGACTAGTCGTTAGGGTTAAGCGCAAGTCGGATTCTCAAATACGTAGGGGAACAGGTACAGAGACAGAGTTCTCAGACCGGGGGACGAGTTTGACCCAACCCTGAGTACCGAAACCTAAGCTGTGGCGTGTCTATGCGTCCAGTGACTGATTTTTCCTCCTACTCCCGGGCTAGTGAGAGGCACCTACTTTTCGCCACCGACGACGAACTAGTCGTATCGTCTGTAGGAGCTGATGATCATCTGTAGTAGCGAAGATCGAAAACGGCGGTAAAGCAAGAATGGACTGAGAAACTGGGCATAAGTCTTTTGCCCCGATCTTTTGGGTTTCTGACTATGAAGCTGTCGAGAGACTCCAGCTTTCTCCCCAAGTATGACATGGTAGTGTCCCAAGAGGGTTGACTCTGCCGCAACGACCTCTGTCGTCAGATTTTGGAGCGCAGAAAAGTGATGCGCAGGTGATGATGCTTCTCTGCGGCGAAGAGCCTTCCTATGGGTCGTCTCGGGTAAACCGGAAGTCCCCTGGAGAATTACTCGCATGGGTTCACGTGATCCTAGAACCGGCGATGAAGTATGTCCGCCTACGACGCTTTAGCTTCGTTTTATATCCCATCCCATGACAGGGCGCTCATGTATGTGGTTCTGACTTGGCCCCTTAAGAGGGGAAGTTGACCGGAAGACTAGCATTTCCCGCAACTGGGTCGACATGACGGGATCATGTACAAGGACGAAATCACACCTCCTTGTGTCTCCCGGTGGGTAGTTGAGCGCTACTCTTTGGGTTGGCGTTGGGCATTCTACCACCTCTGTACTCCCGGTTCTCGGACGTAGGTGGGATAGGTTGCCATAGTTCGTGGACTAGATTGGATGAAAATTGTAGCGTTCCATAGGCCGAATCCCAGAGGCTTAGCTCATCCGAGGTAGAAACTGAGGAAAAAGCTAGCTAAGGGACTAGGACCGTGTTTATCATTGATCTGGGGCAGAAGGCTAGAACGGACTCTAAAGGTCAAGGACCGCATGCAGCTTCTTTGTGACGCCTCGTCAGTGCGTGAAACGACGTGCAGCATCTCTGGGTACTGGCAGGTGGTGGAGCGTTGTTGTTGATGATTGGGCTTGGATTGTCGGCTCCACCCCACGAGCAAACCCGTGCGACCATCCCTTGCGGTCCCTCTGCATCTAGAGTAGTTGCGTGTCGACTTCTAGGCACCTGTTCGAACGAAGGTCCATGGTGCCACTGATGTATCCTAGTCCATGGGAAGCGCTGCGTCCTTGAGAGGGGAGTCCTTTTCCTCCTATCGACAGGCTTCACGAGGAACCAGGCCGGAGGCTCGTCGATTAACGAGACGACGTTCAGACCAATGTCCGAACCTTGTGTCGAGAAACCATCCAGCGTGCCTAAGCGTAACCAGAGCTTTCTATGCCTGGTGGTTGAATGAGCAGGAGTAACGAAAGTAGCTTTCTTGTAGTAATCCTCAACGATGGTGCACTTTGGCCTGTAACATGGGTCCATGAGCAGAGTCTACGGTTTCTGTGTACCGGGTACATTGCGCGACGTAACCGGGAGGGAGAGCTTGCGTGGAGTATCGAGGTTATGGGCTGGTAATTTGGCTATGCAACCGCGATGAGCACGTGTGGCTAGATCACCTGGAGATCCTGTGTTCCGCGAGTATCTCACTTTGGTGCACAGCCGTAGATTGCACGTGTCTATGCGTACCGGGATCACATTCCACGACCTCTCTGGCTCGAAAGTGAATTCTTCTTTATCACTCACCCATTTCCGACGATCTATACTGTTTCCTATCATAGGATTTTAACCTTTGGAAGCTCTGTTAAAGCTATGCCGTGCTTGCAAAGCTCCGAACTGTCCAAGTGGCCCGTACGTCCCTATGGGCGCATCGGCTATCGAGGCTTTCCGGAGGGGACACGATCTCCAAGCCAAAAAATTCATCATTTTACGTTGGGACTACCATAATAACGACCAGTGCGTGGTTTGGGGCGCAGAGTGAGTGATGCGCAGGTGGCGGTGCTCTCTCTTGGCCGGTTGCCTGTTCCATGGGAGCATAACGCCGGTCAGACCATTTCCAAGGCCGCGATATCAGTCTGTCTCGTCTGGCGCTTGGTGCAATTGGATTCCTCAGAACCTGTACTGGCAGGACGTATGATCGTACGGTCTGACATTTTTACACACCAACCCGTGAAAATCTGTAATTTGAATAGCAAAACCTGTTTGCCTTAAAGACATAAAGTTAAGAAACAATCCCCTTAATTTAGATTTTAGTTTTTGTGAAAAATTATTGATTGATAATAGTATTGAATTTAAATTAGTTTTGTTCCATTTTAATTAGACTCATTTTGACAGGCTATCTCTTAACAACACTGCAGATGTCTAGATTCACAATCCATAAACCATATTTTTTCTAATAAACAAATATCGTATTTAGTTTTGTTTATTTGCATAAATATAACCTAATGCATATTTAGCTATACATATGGACTGAATATAAGATATCTGTATATATTTTTAAGTTCCATTACGATTATTCACAATTTAATTTCAAACGAATGTCTCATAGTAAATACACTGTTAAATAGTTATTTCGAAATAAAATTTCAATCGAGGATCTATATTCTTTTTATGAATTCGCTAATCACAAGTTTTCAAATTAGACCCTAATATAAAATATAAAATGAATGTTCTATAAGATTCTGATAATACAAACATGTTTTTATAATTATTTGTTTTATAAGTTCTGCCCCATTCTTTTCACACATACTTTTACCATATAAAATTTATACAGGGTAGAAAACATTTAAGATATCCAATCATTTAATTAATGAACGAATGTAGCTAAAATTATATACTGCCTATACATAGATCATCAAAAATGCATTAACAATGTGACCACTTCCAAATTACATGGCGGCTAGATGAGAAACTTAGATATCCTATTTCTTATAACTTTGGAGATATGGTCATCCATTTCGTATCAACCCTTTCAAGGGCAAAGTAGGCCTGTTGCTAAAATGTTGAATTGATTGGATTACATCAGGATTTACGAAAAAAAATAAATAACTAAAAGCTCTTCTTCATGTTCATTATAAAAATAAATTTGTATTCAAAATTTTATTGTGTCATTACGGAATTTGGGGATTAAATTTATGTGGTATCTATTCATATTTATGTGGTACCATCGTCCTTCAAGGGATTAAATGGTAAATCATAAGAATTATTCTCCTAAATGGAAAGAGAAAGATGGGCATGTCGTTTGGTGAGATTGGCGACATTTCGGTACGAAAACTCATTTTGTGGGCGATGGTAACAAATTGGAGAGTAGATAATGAAATTCATTTTCTTGTATTTACTTTGAATTATCTAAACTTTTTCTCAGACTGTTTTACGCTATTACAAAATAAACATTATAATATTTGTGGTAAATTCTTAAATTTTAATTATCAGTTTGCTTTTCATTTACATTCTTCATACACATGTAGTCATTTCTTATCAATTCTTCAATGTTGAACAATTTCTAGTTCATATTTTCTTTATGTACTTAACAAATGTTCTGATAGAAAGTTTAAAGTTCCACACTTCGCTACTACGAGTACTGAAGAGGTCTCATTGGGTAGCGAATACTCAGTTTTATTTATGTAGAAAGCACCTTTTTAACTGCACACACGTCCATTCACAAACAATATGACAGTGTAGCTTTTACGCTTTTCAACTTGTACATCACTCGAAAAATAATTAAAATGTTAAGAGATTTTTATGAATGTAAAATTTTCTATTTAAATGGTTTAAGAATTGTATGTGTGTGTTTCTGTGAATCTAAATCTGCACTCGCTTGAGGCAATTTTCTGATTATTATACATGCAATAATAAATTAATTAAATATATTAGTAAAATTGGAATACTTAACAAATTTTAAACTAATTTCCGTCATTAGAGAAATTTTCAACTTTCTTTAGACTTGCTTTATTGCATGATTTAATTTTTTAGAATCTGATTTTGCTTATTTTTTTTCAACAGAAGCTTTAAATCTAATGCATTTAACGTACGCATTTTTAAATGTCGTTATTTTTTATGCCTTTTGTGATCATTGAGAAATCATACTCATGAATTAGCATATTTTAACTAAAATAGTCTTTATAAAAAGTAGTAATGAAACTAATCATTTAGCGTCAAGTATTTTTTTATATAAAAAATGAAGTATATAAATAGTTTATAGTATTAATAAACTTTTCCTTCTAATTATAGAATTTTTAAAAATAAATGCAATGTTAACAATTTTACAAATGCAACAAAAACAATTTTAACAGATTATTATATGCGGAAAACATTTATATAGTTAAATTTTTAGGAAATTTTACTTAAATTGTTTTTTCTCCCTCCATTGATATTGTAGTAAATATTTAAACTCTACGAAAAATATATAAATCTATAAAAGTATAACTAACAAAAGCGAACTCTGCATCAACAAATTTGCAATTTTTTTTTCATTAAAATATCGAGTAATTGAAGTATAAGGTTGTTTTTTATTAATTACTCTGCACCATGTGGTTTTTATCATGATGAAAATTTATATATATATAATGGAGATAAATATTTTTTTTAATGTGAAAGTATTTTTTTATCAAATTTATTGCAGTTGAAGTTTAAAGTTTCTTTCTCCTGACACTTTAAGCATCAGAGCGGAAAATTAAGTACAAGCAGTGTGAAAAAAAAAAAGATATCACACTTTCGCTTTTATTAGAAATTATAGCTTTAATTAAAAATATATATTCTGCTAGCAAGTGAATATTTAACAAGCGCGTAAGCTGAACTAATAGTGGAAACTTCAAAGAAGTTCAATATTCTTAAATCTTCTCGGAAATTGGCAAAGTTTTCGGCTAAGATTTTTTTTTTGGCTGTAGTGAATAAATAAGAAAGATGGGGTCGTCATTTATGGAGTAGTATACACGAGCGAGCAATTCTCTGAAAAATTATAACGCGCCGTCTTTAATAGATTAAAAATAATTAAACTAAATTTTATTTTAATATGGAAGTATGTTAACAAGTATGTCATGTAAAAAAAAATAGTACATAAGTTTAAATTAAATAAATCGGTAATATTTAATGCTGAATCATCCAAGAGAAAAAAAAGTTCATAATTTATAATATAAGATGTAAATTTTTATTGAAGCAAACAGGTTAAGTATTGCGTATTTTTTTAATATGTTGATTCTTGTAAAAAGATAATTCAAAAACAAACAAAAAATATTATATATATATATATATATATATTAAATAACAGTGAAGAAAATATTAATACAAAAGCACCTGTAAAAACAAAATCCCAAGCAACTGTAAAAAAAAAAAAAAAAAAAAAAAAAAACAGTAGCCAGGTAGATTTGTATCGTATTCCTTCCGTCAGCATTATGAAAACTTTTGTTTTAAGGATATATATTGTTATAAAGAGATTTTAGTTTCTCAGGTTTAATTGTATTTATGAAATATTATGGAATAAAAGATATATTAAAAGGATAGTGCCCATGTATCATTATTATTGCAAAAGAATGATAAATAAATCTGTAAAGATTTTAAACTTTAGGGAAAATATCCTTAAAGGAAATGTAAATTCCATTACTCGTTCGTTACACATTTTAAATCCGACTGTATATATTTTTTTAAACATAATAGGTTTAAAATTACCCGAATAAAAATTCAAATACAAAAATCTGTTTTATAAATTAAAAATGTTATATTGATAAATATTTAAAAACTATACTAGATGGAACCCGTCAAAACTTGACGCAAAAAAAAAAAAAAAATACTATAACAATATCAGTAAAATAAGCTTCTTTATTATTTATGAAGGGGTGCGTATAAAACTGTCTTTCAAATATTTTTCCCCCCAGTCAAATACAGTACTATTTCCGATGCAAGCTCCAAACAAACAATCCGTAAATAAATGTGTAATGCATATCAGTTTACCACCATAATCAATTACCACCATATTCCCCACAGCAAGAAAAAAAATGCATGGACCTATGAAGTATATACAAATAGTATATTCCTACGTTCATATCATATTCAGTAAATAACAGAACATAGTAAATAAAGCACACATCTCCCCCCCCCCTGTGATAATGCAACCGAATGAGCCCCTATGCGCATGTGCATTGCATCTTCCCAAAAGCACCGTCAAAATTCGACGTTAAAAAAGTTTTAAAGTGATTAAATTAAAAGTTTTAAAATGTCCTCTTTAATCATTGTTCGTTTCAAATCCATATCTTCTAAATCGCATCCATTGTTTTAAGCTAATCAATTTTTATGCAAAGATTAAGAAGTTTTTTTACAGTAATAAATCTATCTGCAGATGAGGGAGATTTTTAATGTTTTCAAGTGTAATTTATTTGTATGGTTTCTTCGGCTAAAAAATATAAAAATACAATTCCTAGCATATCCTGATACCTGATGGAACATATTTAGCAACGAATTCAACATATCAATATTATGTTCAACATAAACTAAAAATAGTCTTTTTTTTTTCCTGACAGATTTTTGTTTAGCGCCAAAATGTTCTATCTTATGGATAATCTGATCTTATGATTTATCACTTAAAAAAAATATTATTAACTTTTTATGATGGTTAGGGAAATCTATTTTCAACTGTGGCAACTTTCCCAGGGCTATTTTACATTATTGAAGCAAACTGGTGGTCATTGATAAGATAGAATTGAAAAACTTTTCATGCTTGAAAATTATTTAAAAGGTCGTTAAATTACGCGGAAGTTTTCAAATAAATTTCAATCGAAAGCTAATTTTTTTCTAATTGATGATGTAAGAATTGAAATTGTAAAATGTAGTAAAAAATAGAACTTTGTAGTATTTCGAATTGATGTAAGCGCGATTAAAGCTAAAGCGATAGCGCCTTTGTTGTCTCAATTATTGTTCATTTCTAAAAATTGCCACTGTATTTTGGCTGGCGTCCAAAAGTAGAAAAACCTTTTTTGACATCGAAAGAGAAATTCACAGTGAAAGAAATAGGACTTTGCGCTAATAAGGAACTGTTAAATGAACTTATAATAAATCTACCAAAATAATTCCTATGAAATATTAGTCTGACATTGTTTATTCTAGCTAAAAATACAATCATTATTTCAAGATTTTTTTCTACCATAACACTATTTTTAATAACTTTACATTTCCTAAAATCCTTGACTTTTGTGATTTTTTTTACTAAAAAAGGAAATCTTCTTTCCTATGATTAAAAAAAAAACAATTGGTAACATGTAATGAAGGTATGCAATCAAGATAAAGAAATCAATGACGGCTCCAATTCTAATCTTTATAATTATGAATGCAAAAATCAGTAAAATTATGTCATGTTAACACAATCATATACATTTTTCTCTTTAGTTTTATCAATGTTAAAATGCACTTCAAGCTAAGCATAACGTCATTTTCACCGGCGCAAACTTTTCACACGTACTTCATATACCTTACATTAATGCTTAAGCACCATGCACATAAATATAAATATATTTTGTATTTAATTGTAATGAAAAAAATGGCATCAACAAAGTTATAATGCATAATGATAAAATAAACCCAATGGACAATATTCCCGTGACGTCACAATAAATATGAATTTTTATTCGCTTATAAAACACGCGAATAAGTATTTTTACCGAAATTTAACTTGCAAATTAACAAATTCGGCCTTAAAACCGCGTGCTTTTAATATTTATTATTTCTCTTTTATTCAACCACAGAGTTTAAAGAATAAACTCTGTGCTTCGCAACAGTAGGCGTTATCCGATTATGACGTCATTAGCAGAAGTAAAAGTTTAATTGAAAATTACGGTTAATTAATTAAATTTTCGAACAAACGAATGCACGATAACAAATCTGTGTTCAAATAACTTTCATTTAAAAAAAGAATGATATAATTTGATGCAGTAGTTTGTTCTCACGGATTGTCGAAAGAAATCGCTTAGCGTTTTAAATATATAGATTTTCTATTACACAATATAAAAATTTATTTTTAATTCCAGTGATGGTTTTTATGATAAATAAAATTCCGTTTTAGACAGGTTTGAATCTTAACAGGTTGTTTTGTATAATATTTTTTACTTGGGATAGTGAATGCTGTCCGTTTCAGGTAAAACTTTTAAAAAAATCATTTATTGTCAGTTTGATCATATATCTGTACTATTGCAAGAACATGATAAATAACTTTCAAAGGAAAAGATAAACTCTGTATTACTCCACTACGTATCCCTTATTTGTTTTCAAATACATTATGTAAAAACTGTTATCATCTTAAAATTTTTTTCCAATAAATATTCAAATAACCAAATCTATTTGATAATCCGAAAGTGTAAATTCGATAAATATTCAAGTACTTTTTCTATTATTCAATATAAAAAAACTCATTTTTATTTCGATTTCCTCGAAAGTCTTTTCAATGACAGCTTAAGAGGATTACAGGAAATCTTTTGAAACACTGTACGAGGAAAAAAGTTCAAAACACACACTCTTAACAGGATTTGGCGAAAATTTTGTGATCAATAATATTTCCAGAAATAAATAACTCGTCCATGATTCTATACTTCGTGGAATAAAGTGGTTCAGAAAAACAGTATTTTAAAACAAATCATAAAATGGGTTTTACTTACTAAAATGATTTTCTACTTATTTTTCACTATCTGAAAAATTTTAAAGTTTTAAAATATGAAGAAAATATTTTGTCAACTGAATTAAACAAGTGAAATATTTAAACTTATGAAGGAAATTTTTAATTTACTGTTATTAAGCTTTAGTTAAACATAATAAATAATCATTTTAAATAACAGATAATTATTCCGTTTGCTATCTTTTTAACAACTACATGTATTGCTTAACTATCATTATTTCTTAATTTTCAAAATGAGAGTTATACACAAACTTGAAATGCGAAATTTACGCTCCCTAAGCAGAAACATTTAGTTAATTAGCCAGGGAATGTTCAAATAAACATTTGAACAGTAATAATATTTATTCAGATGGATACCATTTTAACGTTTTAAAAGTTACAGTGAATATTTATTAACTTAAATTCAAAGTAGCAGCTGTTGTTTTTACTTTTTTTTTTTTTTTTAATCGAGAAAGCTTTATGTAAGTTCACTTATGACTTTACTTTCTGAAATTATGTGTTTTTAACAGATTTCCACTGAATTGAATTCCACTGCCATGAAATACATTTAATTTCTCAAATGACTGGTTTTTTGTGTAATACCATCAAGCAGTTTGAAAAATTTAAATATAAATGAATTATATTCGTGTCAATTGAATAAAAAGATTTTATACTTCTAAATATGAAGCAAAATTTAAATGAACTTAAATTAAGCATTCGAAATAACATAACAATTATTCCTCGTATTTTTACCCAAACATAATTTATTATTATAAGCAAATTAAATTCTTGAATATCATATAATTATTTCATTTACATTATTTTTTAACGTATACAGTAAAGCTTAACTATTATTATATGAACAATATAAAGATATGTACAATAATCAAATGTGGATTTCCAGCTCCTTTTACTCCAGCATTGCGTTAATCAGCCATAAATTGTCTAAATAATCATTGGAGCAATATTTTCCTCCTTTTGAATGCATCATTTAAATTTTTAAATGCTGCATAGATTTTATTTATTTATTTATTTATTTATTTTTTATTGGCCAAAGTTTAAATGCTATAATTTTTATTATGACTATTTATTTTTTATTAGCCAATACAGCTAATCATTTTCCTTGTTACTTTGAGAATGGAAGTACTTTGGTACATTTTGAAAGTGTACATTTTCAACCAAGTTCTATTATTAACAATATATTTTGTTTTCTATCAAGTAGAATATGCATACATATCAATGTATTTATGTGTAAATATATTTTTTTTCGTTATGTATCATACAGAGTATGTATACATGTAAGTCGATAATTTACAATTATATGTTTTTTTTTTTTTTTTTTTTTTTTTTGTAGAAAAATAATGTAAGTGGGGATTTCTTTCTTTTACAAAAAAAAAAAAAAAAAAAAAAAAAAAAAAAAAAAATATATATATATATATATATATATATATATATATATATTTATAAGATAACACTACGTTAATCAATCACCCGTATATGTTTAATATACTTGAATATTACTATAAAAAATTTATATAGTAAATGACAACAAAGATAAGTGATATTTTTATTAGCGTCTAATAAAAATATTTCTAATTTTGTATTCAATTATTATTGCTGAAACGTTACTGAAACTGACACCCGAAATGGTTTTGATGCATATGTGTTTGTCCGTCTGTCTGTATACATATCTCGTGATAAATCCAGCAAAAAGCGTCGGATTAGTCAGCAATTAGGTGCGTATTTTCGTGATGTGCCCGAGAAAAAAACTGCATATTTTTTTATTAAATTTTGTCCATTCTATGGAAAAAAAATTCCCTTTTACGCCATAATGCTTTTATATGGGAATTAAGATTTTCACATTTTATCATTCATTGAAAAGAAAATAGGGTATATGGATAGGTGACTTAAATGTTAAATTACGAATGATGATATTTTTAGACCGAAAGAAAGTTTAAATTAGTTTGACATTTTGCAGACTCTATTTTACAGAATATATGTCAGACGATGTTATTATTTATACATTTTTGAAAAAAAAAAACAAAAAAAAAACGCATTTGTGCATCTGTTCCAAATATATAAAGCAAATATTTAATTGTAAATTTATTTATTTATTTGTTTATTTATTTATTTTTTTTTGTTATCATAAGTATCCATTTTTTCTGTTTTAATTTACTAGTTGCCTAGCAACTCTAATTCATAACGTGACAGAAAAAAAATACATTCATTGGGGAGGTTGCAATTAAGAAAGATTTGGATTTTTTTTTTTTTTTTAATAAAATGCAATATAGCTAATTTTCCGCAGTCGAGTCAAAGGGCAATGTTACTCTCAAACAGGAACGATGCTAGCAACAATATTGTTTAAACTTAGTGTAGATGCTTATAGAAGATTGTCACAAAAAGTGCAAATCACACTTGCTAATATACGCCATTTGGTAGTGGCTCTGATTACTGAAGATTACGTAATACGTTTAATATCAACACACAAGTGAATATGCTTAACTAAATTGCAAATGGACTTTTTGTAGCATCACGGATTATGTGAATAAGTATTTTAATGCTCAAATATGTAGCAATACAGAATGCATGAAGTGCTTCATTGATGCAAAAGTGTCCTTCTTGTTGCTATTGGTCTGTCTCGATTTGTTGGAGGATACAATAACTAAACTTATTTGTGAGAATATTGAGTAAAATTGCATAGTGTACATCAAAGGGTGAGAAAGCTGGCCAGCACAGGAAAATATTAAAACTAAAATTACACAAATTTATTTACAAAAAGTATTCCTTGGGAGTGATTTTGTCTTGTTTCTTGCATAGAAAAAAAATTGGATTTACTTAAATAAGGGCTTTTTTTCGAAATACTATATTAATAAACACGAAACTGTTTTTTTTTACGAAATAAAAAATATTAAAACATTGGATTTCTAAATTAGAATTTTTGGAAATTATGTTTTATAAGAACGTTTGATTTCTCAATTAAAATTTTCGAAAATTAAGACAAATTATGTTGTTATATGTGTTACGTTACATCCGATTTTATCCAGCTTTTGGAACAAATGCCGATGTTTCGAGGTTGACAGATATGTCAGTATTTTTTATGATAGAATAAAATCCTTTGTACAACGATTATAGTAATAAAATACTGATTAAATCGCACTAGTAGATATAGAAGAAATTTGAATTATTGGCAATTGCAAACATAAATTCAATGAGACAACAGGGGACTGAGTGTCACAGGACAGTGCCCCTCTGAAGAGATGTACATTGTTATTCTAAAGAATTCCAATAATAAGCAGCTTAAGAACATAATTGCATGGAATCATGTTTAATATTATATTTTTTATATATTAGATTTTCTGAATCTTTTAGAAAACGTATATACATATAAATAATACAAATAGTATGACATTATTAAATTGCATGATTCGGAACGTTAGATATTGTATGAAGTGATATGAAAATTAAATTATCTTGCAAAAATTACGTTGAGACATCTGATTTGAAGATTTAATAGTTGTAAGGAAGTTTTTTATGTAAGGAAGATTAGGTTAACTTTTAACACATGCATGTACGAATCGAGCATGAATAAAAAAAAAAAATAATGATTAATGTATGTTTATTCGAGATTATGCAAAAAAAAAAAAAAAATCACTTTTAGGAAGAAAACATGTACGGTAACTGTTCAATGTTTTCATCCAATTTTAAATTCCCAGACTATATATTCACTTAATAATAAAATTGATAAAATAAAAATAATAAATTAGCTGTGTATTTAGTATAATAAATGGAGTTTGTTACATGCCCAAATTTATTTAATGTTATGAACAATAGTAGAACTTTGTATTTAATGCAGGTTTACCAGAGAAGTGATACATATATATATATATACATATATATATATATATAGTAAAAAGTTTTTTACTCATTCATATATATATATATATATATATATATATATATATATATGAATGAGTAAAAAACTTTTTACACATTTTAAATATCAATAATTCACATAATACTTTTTAAAGAAAATCGTAAAATGTTTGAAAATGCTCTGTTACCTACTAAACTACGCAACCTTAACTAAATCCCATTTCTTTTCAGAAATTTTAATAAGCTATTGATTTTGAAGTGTAATTTATTTTAACGAAATATAAATTACGTAAACAAAAATTATTTTTTGTACAAATAATTATCCCCAACAGTCGTCCGTAAACTTTTCAAAATTCTTGTAAAATAAATAAAATTGACATATAATCGTTTTTTTTTTTTTTTTTTTTTTTTTTTTTTTTTTTTTTAAGGATATTTTTAGTATTATTCTTATTTTTTCTTGTGTGTAATGTCCTCAAAATTAATTTCGAAATATTCAAGCTGTAGAGAGCTTTAACAATGATTCTTCAATGTAAATTCTTTAGAGGGTATTTCATAAATTTAATACTGCATTTCATGTTACACAACGTTTTTGCAAATCTTAATATTTAATCTCACTTCATTTGATGAATATAATTCACGTGATATGTTTAACTATACGTTTGACTTTATATTGTACACTTGCAGACATATAACAGACGAGAGAATTAAATCAATATGTGTTCTTTGAAATATCATTAAATTGAAACCAATTGACATATTTCAGTGGCATTTTCATGAAATAAAACTGTTTCAATGTTTGTACTGAATTAAAAAATAATCAATAATATTCATTATAAATTTATTCTTGCATGTCGTCTTGCATGTCGCTATTTTTCATAATTTTTGTTATCTTTCAGTAGTGAGGAGAATCTGTTTATTTTATTTTCAGATCAATAAAGTATAATTTATTTCCCATCTGTTGAACATAAACCTTCAAAGTGATGCATTTGTGAACTCTGTAAGGCATTTGCCGATGATCGATTAGAAATTTGAAAAAAATAAAAATAAATAAAATAAAACCTTTTTGTTAGACATGCAATCTTCATACTAAAACTACGTCTAATTCCGAACATTTCAACTCTCCTATAAATAACAGAAACTAAGCGATAGTTTAGAAGATTGTTGTTCAAGAATAAATCGCGTAACTATGTCCCATATTATTTTTATTTGAAAATTTTAAAATAAGGACAGCTTTTAATGCAGATTAAATCCATGTGTTATTTTAAAATATGATGTCTATTAGATTTTTTATTTGTTTTTTACGAAAAAAAAATTCTCTAAATCTAAAGTTCTCCATTTTACATGTACACGAACAAACAAACCAAAAAAATTTTATATACACACACAAAATAAATAAATAAATAAACGTAGTATTGCTTACTTCGTATTTCGAGTTGAAGAAAAAAGTGTTTCTTATACATTTTTTTTAATACTTTTTTTAATTTTTTGAGAAATTTCTAGGAAAGTTAATTGAATTAAATTGGCATTATTTATAATACCAGTTAACATATTTTGCAATGAAAAATTTTACACTGTTGAAATAATATTTTTTAAAGTATTTTTTGCTAAAACAACAATCAGCGGAAAAAATGGAATTAATTTTTACAGTTACAGAAATCACGTGCAAAATTCTATTGTTTATGATCTGTCAATTTCTTTATATAAATGATAACAAGCAAGTTTTCAACTTAGTGGGAAAATGATCATCTGCATAAGCAATAATTTAAAAACAGTGTTTTCCATTCTCATGCTATATCAGTATTATTTCATTTCCTGTATTTTTCTTTGTCATTCTTCAATGTTCAAATTTATCCTTGCAAGTAATTTTCATATTTTTCAATGTGTTAGATTACTTACTTTCGCTATTTTATAACACATGAAAATATTCAGTAGATTAAGCGGAAATATGATTACATTTCTTCAGATTTTTAGAAATTAGTAAAAAAAATAAATAAAGTATTTAGAAAAATTTCTCAAAAAACATTTTTACGAGAAAAATAAATCATGGTGCACATTTTTTTTTTAAATAACTGTTATACCTTAAGCATATCCTTCTGATTTGCACGTGATAATATCATTCTGCAAAATTTATAGAACTTTACAGTTATTTTAAAAGTTTTAAACATTAACTACAGAGTAAGCTTCTGCATTCTTATGAAAAAAAATCTGATTGCTTTTATTCATGTGATTTCTTAGAAAATAGAAAATCAATATTCTTCGTATTGCATTAAGTATATTTAGACTGTTTTCTCTCCTAAGAAATAGTATGTCATATTTTATCTTGGAATAAAGTAGATAAATGACAGAGATTCTGGAATTAGAAATAATTTTTTCTGAGATAAACTTTAACAATGAAAATAAAACAACATATTGTTTAGATATTTTAAATTATTCAAAATTTTATTAGAAAATTTTGTGAACTAAATTAAAAAAGAATACAACTTTAGAAAAACTTTGGTAGTTTAATTAGAAAATATCTTGGACTAAGAGTAAATTCTAATCAAAAAACTTTTTATATTTAATTTCTTTTTTCATGAAACATGTTTACAAGTTTTCTAATAAATGTTAGTGAGACTTACAAATTAACGTATATGATTTTATTGAAACATACAGATCAAATACAAAACTTCTTGGACTTTGAATGTAACTGAAAGATAAAAATTTACCTCAAGATAGTTTCTTTAAAATATTTTTTTTTAATTTAAATTATCCATTGAATAATTAGAGCAACTCTTATTTTTGTAACACTTTTAAAATTCCAAAACAGATAATGTTTACCGAATACTAATTTTATTTTTATATTTTTCACAGATCTTTTCAAAAGTATGGAACTAAATCTAAAAAGTTAGCATAAAATAAAAAAAAGTAGTCAATATTTAAAAAAAAAATGCAGAAGAACCACTAGAAAACAACATGCCAAAATATTCCTGCATAACATACTGAATATTTTCTTGTTCAATTATTAAATTTAAAAAAAATGTCTTTAACCAGGAGTATTTATAGTTAATTTCATGTATATATGTGTGTGTGTGTGTTACACGGATATATAACTTGATACTTCAGTTATTTACTTTGGCGTAATTACTGATAATAGTTTTTTTCAGTATATTTCAAAATAAATGTATTTTGAATCAGACATTTAAATAACACTTATAAATTAAAATCCCTAATTACAACTTATAAACGAAATACAAATTTTTAAATAAATGTTCTGGATTCATTTCGATAGAAAGTAAATAGAAAATTGGCAGCTATACTCCAGTATGAAAGTGCCATATCGTATTTATCTGTCTAATAGTGATAGTTATATCTGTAAATAGAAAATGTTTTACTGATTTCGAATGCATTACTTACTGGAATGTATTTAATATTTTTATTGCGTTTTTCATGTTAATATTATTCGTGATTTTTATCAAGGTATTCTTCAGTAATGATATTTTTTATAAGTTTTGGCATCGTAAGAATATAAGAAATAAAACATAATGAGGACATTTTTATGATTATTAAAAATATTTATCTTCTTATTATAAATATATATCTGAAATTCACAAGGAACTCTTATCAGAAGTGAGATCTTCTCAAATAATAATAATAATAAAAAGAAACAACGCACAGTGGAATATTTGAGGCAAAATCCTGGCCAAAATTGCTTTTCATATATATAATATATATATATATATATATTAATAAAAGAAAGTTTCGCTCTCTGTGTGTGTGTCCGCGTGTGTGTCTGTGTGTCTTTTGGCGATGGCTAGCAAAATCTAGCCCACCTAGAATTCTGGAAATTTAGGTGTGGATAGTCCAAGGTCTTGACATGTGCACCTGAGCCTCAGAATTTTAATATTTTGATAATTAGCCTAGCTATTAATTAGATTCTCATTAACCATCGCTTCTAAAATGTCATCTTTTAAATCAAAATGGCGAAAGAAACGAACTGGCGCATTGGATTTGCAACCGGAAATGAACAAATTCGAAAATATTTTACTAATTAGCGAATTTTAAGAAAACTAATTGAAATATCAATTTGAAAATTTCTGAGCATATGTAAAAAAAATATTCTGTATCTGACTATGTGATTTTTGAAAAATTCGTTTGGTATTTTTTTTTTAATTTATGCAAAAAACTGCCAAAAATCTGCCGCGCCAGTGAAAACGATCCCAGAAAGTTTCAGACAGGGATCTGCTTTCACTAAAAACTGAACTACAAAGAGATCTGTTTCTCGGGCCGATCCCTTCATTTAGTTTGGGAAAATGAAAGGAAATAATTGACAATTTTTACTTATGAACAAAAATTTCGGTAACTAATTAAGATATAGATTGAAATTGAGGTCGGGAAGGGGTGTCATCTGCCGGCTATTTTAGCGTGCGTCTTCGTTATGTTATAATTATCAGAAAAATGTAATTCTTTTTTTTAATGATCGCATTAATGTAGGTAAAGGTGGTTCTCTTGAACAAATTATTCATTATATTTGCGGGTATGAGGAGGGAGGAGGTTAACGCTTTTCTCTGAGATTGTAATTATCTCGGACCCGGGCAACGCCGGGCGGGTTAGCTACTATATTATAAATGTATATAATATATATATTACTTGTATTTGGTATTTAGCAAAGTTGAGCCTCTATACTATAGAGATGCTGGTTTTAGTGTGTTTTTAATAGATTTGCAGTCCTTCCAAGAAACAATGATTTCTTAAAATGGCAACAATATATGGAAATTTAAAAAATTGCCTTCAAAACTATAACCAATACAGTTGTAATTCAAAAATGATCCAACAAACAACGACACAGCATAAAAAAGCTTTATTTATTAGGTAATATATTTCAATAAATTAAATCTAAAAAGGTTTAAAAATAACCCATTTTGAATTTTAATAATTTTTTTATTACATGAAAAGTAAAATTATTTAAATGCACATGTCAAAGAATACATTTAAACACAATAACAAAGCTGAAACATAACGAAAAAGTACATCTTATCACAAAACAAGTTTCACTTCAACTGATGCCAGGAGCCGTCGGATTTGACGTATACACCTGAAGACATAGATCGACACACCAGTTAGTCAGCTATTATAAAATATGCTACAATTGTTGAGAAAATTTAATTTTATGCCTTTTTGGCCAGGATTTTGCATCACATACTCCACTGTGCAACGAACAAAATTGCATTTTCATAACATTAAGTAATGTATATGACAAAATTATCGCAATTTCGCCTTGAAAAATTATTTTAATGCATTCATATATGTCAATACGTTTGACAAACTTGAAAAAAAAAAATCTATAAGTAATGTAACGTTTCTAAGTAGTGTGGTTTAAAAAAAAAATATGCTGAAGATACGTGTCAAATATTAAATAAATAATATATAAACATAAATTTATTTAATATATATTTTGTATTATTATCGATTTTTTAGGTTTAAAAAAAATATCCAATTAAAATCAATCAAATTTTGAGTTCAATATCATCGTGCTACAAAAGACATTCATTGGAAAATTAAAATCAATAAAAACATTCAAAGAAGAAAATTTAAATTTTTAAACTCATGAATTTGTAATTTTCAAAATAATTTATTTTATCAATTTAATATATATATTATCATATCTGGTATAAAAAGAATAACAACATCACTGAATCGATATAATAAAATTTTGTATTAATTACTTATTACCAATTCAACAAATATAATTTTATTAAATTTAAATAAACGCTAAAACAATTACATCTGAATTTTTCAATTACGTTTAAACTAGACAAAAATTATGGATAAAAAGTATAATAATTTTAAGAAAGAAGATCAATATTTTTAATCTATTGAGATAAAGAATGTTTTTCATAACATGTGTGCTTTAAATAAAATTAGTAATTGGAATTTTCTGGAATAAACGAAACGTATAAATCTTTATGACTACATTTTTACACATAACACTTACTACCATTATCATTTCAAAAATAAACCTCGTAAAATCCATGCATTTGCATAAGAAATTTCTACTAAAACCATTATTATATTTTCTTCTTATTTATTGCGTGTCAAAGAAAAGTCTGAAACTGAACCCTTTATTACCTCTAAAGCTATAAAATATTTCATAAATTAGGAGAAATTCCTTTTTACAAATTTCTTGTGTTTTATATTCAGTTCTAGAGCTTATTCTGACAGTTGCAAAATACTAAATTTTCATTTAGTTGTTGGAATGAAATGTACAAATTAGTTAAAAGCGTATTTACAATTCTCGTGCCAAATTAAATGGTATTTTTTTTAAAAATAAATTAATACTCAATTCTTATATTTTGATATAAAATATTTAAATTTCAAATGTATTAATTTTTATTTGCAAACGTACTGAAATTGAAGTAAATTTGTATTACATTTACCGATTAAAATGGGTGTTTTAATAAATATGATTAATTATTTTTCGTATAAGGCAGTCATTAAATTAAAATATGTTATATGGAGACTTATTGTTTTTAATTAAAATATATGTCCTAATACATAAAATAATTTTACCACTTTTTTTTCTAACATGTCTCTGCATTGCTCCAAATTGTCTAAATGAAGGAAATGAGTAAGATAGATATGTATATAGAGAGATACAGATAGATATGGACAGATATAGAGAGATAAAATTTACTCTCAAATAAGATGTAGTTAACATGTTATATTCAAGAATATTAATGATATGATTGATTGTCCTTGTACTTTTTGAGTAACTATAAAGAAGGCAAGTTGTTTAAGAATGTTGCAACTTTATAAATTTTAGAAGAAAACAGAAAAACATTCTATAAAAGTTATTTTGTGCGCTGCATCATTTGAAATAATATGTTGTGTTTGTCTAGTTTTTACATATTTTTATTTCTATTTATTACTTTTTCTTTTATATTTTTACTGATTCATCAAATAATATTTTTGGAAAATAACAAACAATACCTAAAGTTATTCAAAAACTTATTTGAAAAACAAAAATTAAGAATTCACTTTACATAACATGAAATTCCATTTGAATAATCTATACATAAACACACACACACACACACACACACACACACACACACACACACACATATATATATATATATATATATATATATATATATATATATATATATGTATATATTGTTAAAATAACTTGTTGGTTGTCTTTTGATTTCAAAGATATTATATGCATATATATTTCTCACAATCGCTAAAGTTTTATACAAATATTCTTCTAAAGTGAATGATAAAAATACTTTATTTTTATTCGAGATTCACAAACATTTATACATATTACACTAAATCAATAAAATATAATACGATTCAATATCGAAACGGATTTATTTATTTAATTTTTTCATGCAATTGTACTCTATTTCATAAGAAGACTTATCGGAAAAAATACCCTTAAGAGTATGAGACTATTCAACCGGTTATTTTTTATCTAAATATTGTTCATCGCCTTATTTATATTCTTTTTATCTTATCATTAACAATCGGTTTGACGTTTTTTTTTTTTTTTTTTTTTTTTTTTTTTTTTTTTTTTTTTTAATATATATATATATATATCCTGAAAATTTATTCTGTACTCATTATTAATCTTCCTTTTCAATATATATCTTGCGTATTTTTTTCTTTAATTAAATCAATCTTTTTTTTTTTCTATGAAACGTTAACTGTAAAATTAAATAAAAAAATGTTCCATCTCAACCGTTCATTAACAATAATTCATTATCACCGAAAACTCTGAGCCCTCTATTAAAAGTTATTCCTTAGGTAAAACCCTTTCATGCTTTCTACACCTCACTTGGCACTTTGTTTAATTCCAAATCACGTACATTGTTACTCTTCGCTCTTCACTGAATCCAGATGTCAGTGACAGCCACAGTATGAATAGCTGTAACAAAGGAGATATTTCATTCCCCCTTCTGCGCTTGAGACTCATTCATCTCTACTTTCTCATTTGTAATTGGATGCAACATTTAGGAATGGGCTGTTTAAGAGTATCAGATGAATTCCACTTAGGTACATGTAGTATATTAGAAAAGGATTAAATCTTTTAAATGATTTTTTCAATGAAAAAGGTTTTGATTAATGAAGGATTTCTTAAGCCCTTAAGCACGTTATAATTTGTTCATGTGTATAGGTTTCTATTTTTTTTCTTTAATATTAAAAGTAATTTGTTGCAAAAAATAAGATGTATAACTTTCGTTTTCTTTCATTTCTAGATTTCAGACGTTAATTTATTTGCGAAATTAATATTTAGTTTCTTGATATATTTCAGAATTTATATATCACCATGGATATGAATAGAACGTTAAATACAAAATTTTGCAACTATTTAAAATGTTACATGAATATTTTAATAAAATAGAATGTAATTTATTAAAGAATTAACAAGTTCTAATTTTGCTAACATTCAAGCTCTTAAGATAAGGCTTTTTTAATTATTATTTAATATTTAAAATGTCCGTGATATATAAATATATTTTAATACCCGGTTGAATAAGATAACATTTTTTGTTAAAATAACCAAATCTGTGCATTTAAATGACAGTCAAACAAATATACATATATATTTTTTTAGAAAGCACGGAACTATTTGAATTACGCATGAAACATGCTAACAATTACACAATATTTTTAACCCGTCAGCACACGCGCTGGGATAAAATCTACCCCAGATCACAACTATTACTTAAAAATGTGCGAAAATCGTTTGTGATCATTCTGAGATTTATAGTACCTTTCAATCTGAAAGATATCAAGATGTGGCCAAAAGAATTTACCTCCGGTTATGAGATTTTCCATTCTTTTGTTATAAAAATGTCACGTGGGAGGAAATTTACCCCACGCATGTTATAATGTAACCCATAATGATAGGAAAATGTTAATGCAAATGTTTATGTAATGCAAATAAATATATAATTGTTATTTTAAACGTTAACAACTCCTACACATACAGTTTCTCTATATCAGTTTTATATATTTTTGTATTCTTATGGCTGAATTTGGATTGTAAAAGCTTTGTATGTAATGATATGCAGAAAAAAAATCTTAGTGCTAGATTTTATGTGTTTTTTTTTCCTTTTTTTTTGTCTGTTTGTTTGATTTTGCTTTAAATATAAAAGAACCTCTTATTTTAAGTTAAATTATGTTCTTTATTGATTTACAGTTTATTTCAAAATTTAAATTTTTGTTTATAATCAAACCGGGGGGAAATTGACACAAGAAAACCGATTGGGGTAAAATTTATACCGCGCGTGTAGTAACGTAATGGAAAGGGGCGTGTATGCTGACCGGTTAATAGTTTATTTAAATACTGTAATTTAAATAAAAACTATTTTTATTTTATTTTTTTATTTTTTTAAGTTTTTTCGGTCAAAATGTGAATTACTGTTTTTAGTGGAAGCGCATAATTTAACATTCATAAATAAACAAATTGTGTCCTTGATGCATATTTTGTCTTCCAATATTTTCGTGGCTATGACAATATGAATTTGTGTTCTAAAATACGTTTTGTTTATATAAATTCTATGATCTTAAATAAACCTCATTCTACAGTATCCTGTATTTAGGCTTTACAAATAAGATCAAATTGAGAAACATACTGGTAATTTTTAAGAACAACGAGATGAAATGTTTGAGTACAGAAAAAAAAAGTTTATTTCATAAAATGGGAAAATATATATATATATATATATATAATGAAATGCTTCTTTTCGTATGTCTTAAAATTAAAAAAAAAAATTAAATAAAAATATTGTAAAAATAACCTTAAATTAATATCGTGGATATTATCAAAAATATAAAAAGAAACATATATATATATATATATATATATATATATATATATATATATCATGTAATTAAATTCCAATAATGTAAAACTTATGTAAAAATCCCATCCAAACTTTCAATAGATAAAAAATTAAGAAATAAAAAATTCAAACTCCTGATGCCTGTTCAATATTTTATGTTTTAAAAGTAACTGAGAACCACTCTTTTCATCTGATTGAAAATATTCGTTAAACAACAAATTTTATTGTGTTTAATTTCAAATATTTGTTCTTTTTCGGATTGGCCGAAAAATAATTGCTTTATTCTAATTTAAAAATTAGTTTATATTAAACAATAATAAAAAAAAATCGGGGACGTTTTATATATAATTGAAAAATAAGTGAGATATTCAAGAAATATTTTTAAATTACGATTATATATATATGTTATTTTTTTAAATCATGCATTTACGTTTTAGAAAATTATTAATATAAATACAGTTTTCTTTTAATATTTTAAGTTTATTGAACATCAGAAGGTTTTCCATTTCGTAAATTATTGAAGAAATTTTCAGTTCAAAATATGGAAAATATAAAAATACATCTATTTCTTCTTTAAATGATAATTTCATTAAGTATACAAAAAGCAACATATTGATATTATTTCTTCGAAATTATTAGTTTCATAAAACATATTCCTAAAGTGTGAACACATTATTAAAAGCTCCTGAATACCCACAAACATATAAAAATTCTAAATTAATAATATTTCCTATGAGGCATTGAAAGGAAAACATTGTTATAGATGTGCTTGAAAGTACCATTTCAATGGCGTAGAGTGATAGCCTGTAATACATAAAGTGGAACTAGGATAATTCTAACTTCTTTAATTCGAAATTTTGGATGATTCGATTTTTTTTCCTTCGGTCTCTAGAATGCTGTATTAAAATAATGTAAAACAATCGTGGATATTTCGAATTTTATTTTGGATAATTCGAATTTTTTACTATAGTCTTTAAATTTTGCCGTAAAATCTGTTCCTGATTTTTTTTTTCCAGATAAGCTGTAAAATATTTTATCAGTTTATTTTACCTGTTTTTCTATGGAAAATATAGGCGATTGCTTGGAATGTTCCTATGAGGAATTAGGGAGTAAAAGTTTCCATTTATCTCTTCTTTTTGAGAGAATAAGATGGGTGAACCAAAGGTGGCCAGTGTCCCTAAGGTAGCCCACCCATCAAAAGTAGAATTAGTTTAATTTTTAATCACAAAATGGTTCTACTGCATTGTCAATAATGTATCTGCAGTGTACGTGGCTGAATGTAAAGAGATCACCTTGATCCTGCGTCTTTTTATGCAGTGATTTCACTTTTAAAAAGTAGTCGCTCTAATTTTCAGTTAAGAAGATATTTTAATTTACACGTGTTTAAATTGTTAGACCTTTGATGTATGATACGTTTTATTAAAGCTTATTTCCTTATCTTTAACAACATTTACTTCAGTTTTAAGAAATGTACCAGATTAATAATTTTACGTCGTGCAAATGGCGACCATACGCATGTTCCTAAGATGGCCACCTTAGAAAACAAATGTGGAAATCAGCTTAGTAAAGATGATTTTCAAATTTTCTACATAAATATCGGAAAAATAAATACTACCATTTATTGTTAACACAAGAGAACACTCAAAAAAAAGTCATTAACTCCCAGAAGAAAATCCATGAACAACCGTGCACAAAAAGTGCTTCAAGGTCTTTTCGTGTCCTAAAATAAGAAGATTTAAAGGAAAAAACTCGAAATATATCATAAGAAAGAAAGGATCCTCAGAGCATAATAGTAAGAAAAATAGTTTACCGAGTATTTTTTCACGTTTTAAAAGTGATGTTAATACATGGGCCGCCTTTGAAACACTATCCGCCAAAGGTTACCCACAGGCTACAATTATAAAATTGGGTTATAAAAGAAATGAAATTTTATTCTACAAAGGAAGGTACACTCCATATGTGTTAGATGTGAGTGTAAAATTTTACAAACAAAAATTCAGCCACACACACCCAACCAGAAAAAAAAATCCTCAAATCATGGTCACCTTTGGGTCACCTACCTTATATGCAATCCAAATTTTTAGATATTTCGAACTTTTTACTGATCCTTTCAACTTCGAATTGTACAAGTTTAACTGTATTAATCTAATTAAAGTGTAATTATTGCTTAAAGTGATAAAAAACATAATACAAAAGGTTTAAAACACCTTTTCATATAGATGACATATGTTTCCTTCGTTCAAACGGTGACATCTTCAGATCAAAATGATGAATAAAATATTATCGCAAACATTTTGAAAATTATAAACATAAATCACGATATCACATGTATAATGTAAGCTGGTGCTTAAATTGGTCAAACTGGAAAACGTAAGAATTATTTTTTTTAATGCATCGCGTGCCAAATTTTAGGTAATCCAAAAGAAGCTGATTCTTCCAAATGTTATCGTTTCGCAACTATATTTCTATTGATTCAAGGATAATGGATGGGAAATAAACTCTTGGTGGAAAAATTATTTTACTATTCTTGAAATCAACCTGCAACGGCTCTATTCTATGTAATCTAGCTAAGGCAGTTGTTCTTCAGTCATATTCGATACCTGCCATGTGTTCTTTTTTTTCGGTTTAAATTTTATGTTTGTCATTCCAATATAGTACTGCATAGATGCCTTAAAAAATAAATAATTTGCATGCTTTCTAGTTTGACAAGAGTTTATTTCCCATCCATTATTCGTGAATAAATAGAAACGATAACATTTGCAACGAATCAGCTTCTTATGAAATATCTAAAATTTAGCACGCGATGCTTTAAAAAATAAAATAGTAATTTTCACGTTTTCCAGTTTGGCAAATTTAAGCACCTGCTTACATGAGACATGTGATCTCCTGGTTTATGTTTATCATTTTCAAAAGCTTTGCGGGAATATTTTATTTATCATTTTGATTTCAAGATGTCGCCGTTTGAAACGTATATAATCTATATTAAAAGGTATTTTAAACCTTTTGTGTTATGTTTTTTAACACTTTAAGCAATAATTACACTTTAATTTGAAGTTAACAAGTGAATTTATTATATAATTTTTATTAATCTAATTCATTCACGAAAATCTTTGTTTATGGAGAACAGTTATTTCATCTACAAGGCATTAATGCATTAACACGTTCACTGCCAAGCTAAAAATGCCGGAATTTTCATTTTATTTAGAAAGTTCAAATTCATACCAGAAAAAAATAATAGCAATATTTACTTTGTTTTATTACAGACATTTCGTGATTACATAAAATAAAAATTCTTCTTTTGAAATTTCCGGTGTGAATAGCTAATTTTAGATTGAAGAAACGTAGATAGCACTACGAGTATACTCGTAGTTGGCAGCGAACGTGTTAAGGAATAGCGGTACCATATGGTTCCGGAGTAATTTCTATATATTTTGTTGTTTTAAAACAACTATTTTTGAAGAGAAATATGGTTTTTATTTGACGACAGAAACTCCGGGATAAAATTAAACAAAAATTGCTGTTCTGAAAAAGTAGTATGAAATGTAATTTTGGCATTTTAAAAAGAAAAATATTCCCGTCCTTAATAGGTTAAGCAAGTAAAGTCATCAGTCACATATAAAGGATAACCGATTTAAGGATATTGCGTTTAATTTCTATTAGATGATTTCACAGATCCATGTCTTTTTATCCAGAACCCCCAGGGTTTTGTTCCATTGACGTCTACAGCACAGAGACGTTTATAGTATAGAGAACATAAAACTTAGCCAGCAAAGAAATTGGTTAGTGATCGCTTAACTAATGACAGAAAAATTAGAATTCATGAACTTCCCACACGCATTCCCCTCATATATAAAAAGTAATTTCTAAGCGGCACCTTATATGATGGCATGCTTAAAGATTCATATAACATATCCTAATTTATATAAAAGCTTTTTAAGGCGATTGTAGAATTCGTATCAGTGATAACCGCAGACATGCGCAGCTGTATTTTAAAATAGTTCTTTCCTATCCTGTTTATAAAAATACATACCCTTTTTGAAAATATTTATAGTTGTAGACAAATATCAAGATCATAATCAAGCAATAAATGTGACGTAATATATGATTCACTTTATACTGCAACTCTTGTTTCACGGTAAACTAAAATGAAAAATAATAATAATGTATTACACACACAAACACATATGAGTTCTTGTTAATGCATTCAATATCATTGCGTTTTATGTAACTTCCGTTTTAAATAAAAAAAAAATATTTACCAAAATTTTTATTTACTTTTTTTAAATACAAGGTAAAATATATAACAAAATATCAATTTTAAACAAGAATAACTAATTCGATTTCGCTCGAAAGGAAATATTTACTGTGCTTTAATCTTTTTTTTTTTCTTTTTTAGTCTTGATTTTGAAAGGATTTTCGGAGCTAAAATTGATCGATCCAACAATCTCGTCTGAAATCTATTTGACACATAAACAACAGGATTGGGATACATACAAGACCTAAGGAGTAGTAAAAAGAAAATGCGGCGCCAAGGGAAAGGACGATATGTTTTACGTATACTTCATATAATTTAATCTCTCAGAAATATTTTTTAAACAAACATCCATTCATTTTCATCCATATTGATTATGGCTTAAAATAATATAACTTGAGGCATTTTTTTAAGACTTCAATAAAAAGTAAAGCAATTTTTTTTTTTCCTTTAACTGTACGTTTAATGATATATATATATATTTTAATAAATATAAATTAAACCGAAACATTTTGATTGAAAGATATTTTTAAATGTTCAAAATAAAGTGTACTATTTATGTTTTTTTTTTCTTTATTTTTTTTTATATTAAATTGATTTTGTGAATTATTTTGCTTAAACTTTTTATTTTATTTTTTTCATAACATGTATGAACAGTGTGTGCGAGAAATCCCTCAATTAAAAAAAATATATATAACAGCAACTACGACAAAAAAATTTCTGAAGTTCTATTTGCTCAAAAACATCGACAAAATGAGAGACGTTTTTAAATTTAAATAAGATGTAATTTAAAAAGTTTAGTGACAGGTGACACTAAGTCGATTGCATATTCTCAAAATTTGAAAAAAAAAAAAAAAAAAAAGATTATAAAAGAACTGAATATTCGATAGATAGTTTTTAATACGCTGAATCATAAATTTTGAATGAAGATTTGATAAATCTGTTTTAGATTTTTTTGTGGGCGGAATTTTCTAAAAGCATACATTGTCTTTTACCGTTTACGAAATCCATGCAACGGTGATTTGTATCAGTGTCTCTTTCATATAAATTACATGATTAAATTAAATTAGTGTGCGCCGAATAGAACGTTCTTTGCATAATCAACCTCATTCGCATTATATCTGAAGAGTATTTAGGTTAGCGCCTTCGATCTTTTACTTTTTTTATATAAAAGCCATTTTTATATTTAAAAACGCCCATACACTGGACAGAGATGTTAGTGCAACAAGCACTTCTGCATATTTTTTTGTTATTTTTTCCTTAAATTTAATACTCACTTAATGTCCATTTATCGACTTCGCTTTAAAAGTATTTCCAGAAAAATACGGAAATTATACTCGCTATCGGATTTCCATAAAATTTTCGTATTTCCGTGGTGAAAATGATTTCTCGAATCTGTTATACAGAAATTAATGTACATTTGAGAATGTCTTTGACAGTTAAAAGTGTTATTATTCAAGTTAAATTCTTCTTTTAAAAAGAAACAGACAAATTCCATAAAATTACATAAATTATACTCGCAACCAAATAATATTTGCTAATATACATATTTTTTGTATGTTATTTATTATTACCAAAGTTAAAAAAAAAGTAGATTAATATTATTAGCATTGTGCGGAATATAATTTTTACGTACAAAACGCAGGTATGTTAAAGAAATATTCACTAAAAGTTACAAAGTTATTATTATACATACTTTACTTTTCATCATTATAATGCTCAAGTGGAGAACATGGATGACTTATTTTTATGTCAAGCACAAAAATAATAATTTGTGTAACTTTCAAAGCGACTCTTTTAATGCTATATAATTTTATGTTGCAATTAAAGAAAAAATTAACTCTTCTTAATTATCTCATTAATTTTACATTTCAAAGTCTTTAAGAAATGCAGTATGTTATTTTATAATGTGGTGTAAAACCAAAATAAAGTAAAATAAAGTATTAGTTTCGACATAAAACAGATAAAATTAAGTAAAATACTGTTCATTCAAAGTGTTTTTCAGCATGCGTTCATTCAGTGTTCTACAAACTAAATTAAACAGAGGTAAAATACCGAAGGTTTCGCGGGCCACAAATAAGTTGTCGGCGGGCAAGTTGTGGCCCGCGATCCACGTGTTTGACATGCTTGGCATAGATGATATACATTCTGGAATTTGATTACTACTATTTCATAATAGTAATATTTGCTAATACATATTTTGTTTCTATGCTACTGATTATTGCCATAGATGTGTGTTTTATCTATTAATCTAGCTGATCCGCCCGGCGTTGCCCAGAAATCAGTAATTTTCTTTTGCGGTTTTGATATAAATAGTCATTTTCGGCGTGCATTATGTTCTAAGCAAACCACTTTCCGAACGAAACTCCATATTCGTCCTCGCTGTCTACAGCATTGTATAGCAGCCGTGCTACACACGCGCTGCAATATCGTTACTTTCAATTTCCACCGCTAGATGGTGCGAAATCGTCTTACTTAGTTATCTATATCTTAATTAGTTCATATTAAGTTGAGTTAACTGATTTCCGTTGAAAGAGATTCCAAACATATTTTATAACACTTTGGTCGAAATATGAAAATGCCCTAGGTCGACCACTTTTAAATATAGCTCCCACCATATAGCCCGAATATAGCCCGACCATAACTCCCACACCCCCACAGCTACCTACATACCACCACCATAGTGCACGATGGGAGACTCGAGGGTACTACTACACTTAAACACCAGTAGTCTGTGCTGGGTAGTTGTGGCTACAAAGTGAAATATAGGGACACACGCGTCTATAATTATATATATATATATATATATATATATATATACAGATTACCATAGTGTATCATAGATGATAGATATTCTGGATTTTGATAACTTCTATTTCATGGTAGTAATATTTGCCATACTTGCTTTAAAATAAATCGCGATTAAAAAACAAGAAGCAACTATTCGAAAATAATGGTATTCAAATCCGGAATTAGTAGCGCCTTTGACTGTACAATCGACAACTAAGAGTTGTAAAGTATGATTTATATGTAAAACATTAAGTAAAGATTGGTTTATAGAATTTATTGGATATTTATAACTATAAATGTTTAATTTTTTTAAACAATTAAACTGGAATTTTATTAAGTAAAAGAAGTTAAATAATAAACATCTAAAAACAATAAACATTTCGTTAATTATTGTTGTATGGCTCAAATTATATTTATTTGACTTGAAAAAATCGTATGGTTGACAGCTATATATTTTATTATTATATAAAAGTATATGATTTATTATTACAGAAAAACCAATAATTTCAATCGGTTAAAAAATAAGCTAAACAGAAGCATATTTTTAAACGGATTAATTAGAGATAGTAAAGCCAGTAAAAGAGAAAATTTATACTATGTAAAATTTTGTATATTAAATAAATATAACTGAAAAATTTAAGGAAATTATTGAGAAACATGCAAGCTTTAAATTGTGAAGTGTTTATTTATCATTAATTTTCGGAAGTGGTATAATTAATGACTTAAAAATTTATTCAAATTCAGCAATAACAAATTAAATTAATTTAAAATACTTGTAATATATCCAATGTTGCGCACTAGAAAGTTTGAAAAGCTTATCTGTTATCCCATATTTATAAACTTTTTAAAAGGTTCTTGTGAACTTGAAATAGTTAATTAAAGAAATTAATCATGATAATTAAATGTTACTTAATACAGTTATTAAATAGTTTATTATAGAATAGAGTTCTTAATAAATCACCCTAATTAGGAAAATATTTTATCAGATTTTACAAGTCCTATTTCAACAAAATGCTTAATTGGATAAACTAATTAAGCAACGCAAATTATTACAACTTTATCAATTTCGTTCGCAATTTTTTTAGATGATAAATATTTAAACAAAAATAAATTAATGAATTTTTCGAATTTATATATTTTAAAAAATGATGTAATCCGTATTTTAAATCTTTCTTTCACCAAAGATTGGTAATTGAACTTTTGCTATATCTAAATAACAATTTTCATATTCATGATTTTCTAGCTTTATGAAATAATGATTTATTTGCATATTATTCTATATATCGGTCTGGTTAGTTATTGAAAACAAATCGTTTAATCCATATACGCAATTTATTAATGTCCACGAGTTAACAAACTCAAAAAACTATTTTTTTCCATGCATTTCAACAAATTTAAGAAGTATATCTATAATTTATTCATCATTACATTTGTTATTATTTATTAATTATTATTCTTATTCATTATCATATTTTTGACGGGGATACTAGAGTATAACATAATTTTCTGAAATCAATATTTATGGAAATTGGAAGAGCCGTGTGATTATGGCCATACGGCCAAACGTGGCCGTAATTTGCATATTCGTGTAGTAATATCAGCAGTATAGTTTAACAGATATAAAATTCTTGGGATATGATGTCATTTACTTACAGCTATTGGATGTTATAATGGCATTTAATGTGTTAATATAAAGGACAGTTATAAAATAATTTATATTAAGGAGAATTTAGATGCATGTGAGGTGGTTAAATATAGATGTAACATTAAACTTGTCGCACAGAATAATAAAAAAAAAGCGTGCTATGTTCAATGCAAATATACTAAATTAGTTATAATAAAATAACTGGAGATGAAAAATAATTAAAAGTCCATGTGTTTTATCGTTATTGGATTAAGTGCTCGCTGTTCTTTATCAACGGGTGAGAGCTGATTATTAATTGCTATTGAAACTAGAGTCATATATTTTACTCACTATCTGGAGAAAAAACACAATTTAAATAGAAGATTAGTTGAAGTTTTCAAAAAATGTTATTATGATCTGCAATCACTTACTTTTAAATAAATACTTTTTTTTAAATCTAAGTTTAATTATTTAGTATCTAATAAATGTATAATAAAAATTAATATGAGGGCGTTTTGTTAATTTCAATTGATTACAAATTACGCATATTGAACACAAATACTTTTGCTGTACCAACAATGGCTAATTGGTGGCTAATTGTTTTACTGCCTAAGAGGAACTTCTAAGACGAAGAGGCCAGGTCTGTAAAGCATAGATGTTCCTCCCGGTAACATTATTAAAAAAATACATATTTAGCTGGAACTGAACGCGTTGCCAAGCGCTACAGTGGGCGGGGTGAAAAGTACAATGGCCTTGTGCCAGAAAAATGAAATAGTGACTTATACTTATTATGCCAGTGGCTGGCCCTTCCGGGTCAGTGACCTCCACGCGCAACGGGCAGGAGATAGGCGGAAAATGAAGAAGATTCACATAACAAAGCCCATCCTCTGGAGCACATAGCCTCCACAGAAAGCACATAGCAGACGCGGAAAGTTGGGGTTTTGGGCTATTAATTGAATAAACAACAGTTCTTACATAGTAAGCCTGTTTCAGTAAACACAGTCCTAGAAAACTGAAGCAAAAAATAAATACTCCGGAGCAGTGCTCCCACGAGAGCTACTTGAAAAGTGGTTTACTAGAGACTGCAGACATTCCACTGGATCTCAGGGGGTAAGAATTGAGAGAGCCATTAAAATGTAATAGATTTCAGCAATAGATTCCGCCAGACATTTGACGGAGGAGCTTTGAACGGGAAAGAATATTCTGGAACCAAGACGTAGGGGGAAAGGGGGACTTTTTAATATGCCAAACAGCAGTTAGTGTACAATTGTGTCCCACGTTGGCCTACAGAAAAAATGTCCGCATTATCGTACAATTGGTCTACAAAGATCCCATCAGTGGTCCAACGTAACCTACTCAGATGCACTCCAAATTTAGAGGGGTCTCTTCACCGATCATTTCCCAATGGACATTTATATTAATAATTTTAGTGCATGAATATAATATAATTCACAATTACTAGAAATAAATGGCAAACGTGGTAGTTAGGCAGTCAAGTGTTTATTTACCAATAACTTTCAGAAGTGTCATAATTAATATTTAAAAAAATTACTCATACTCAGATTAGCGATAACAAAATTAAATTAGACTCAATTACTTAAAATATATAATTTAAGTGCTGTACTTTAGAAAGTTTGAAATGTTTCTATCTGCTGTCATATTTATTTTTCCATATTTATAAAATTTTAGAAGGTTCTCCTGAACTCGAAATTATTAATTAAAGGCTTTAATCGTTATAATTAATTGGTACTTAATACACTTATTAAATAGTTCGTTATAGAAATGCCTTGCAAATAACTCCTTCTAATTAAGTAAATAATTTTTGAAATTTTACTGTAGTCTTATTTTAACAAATTTCTTATTTTATTAAAAAATGTGATTAAATTAAAATTACTATATATTTATTAATTTATTTCCATACCTTTTAGTGATAAAAATACACAATGAGAAACAGATTAATTATTTGCATTTTAACATAAAAGGCGATCTTTTTTTTTTATTTTTCTTTAGCTAATAAATGATAATTAATATTTTCCCTTATATACATAAAAATTCTGATATAAATGAATTTTTAATTTTATAAAATAAAGTAATTTATTTGATAGATTTTCTCTATTTCAGTATTAAGTATTGAAAAATAAAATATTTAATCAACTCATGAAATCAATAAAAAGAAATCGGATAGACAATATTCGATTCGAATAATTCTATAACAATATAAAAGACACCTTAAATTGAATAATTATATCTATATTCGTATATATTTTCGAAGTGTATCTGCTAAAGTATAAAACAATTTTCTAAAATCCAGATATATATGGAATTTACAAGAGTTAGATATGACCGTAATTGAAATAAACTGGAAGTAATATCCAGTGTATAGCGTGACAGTAATACAATTCTGGAGTAAGAAGTCATTTTCTGCAGTTATTGCATGTTATAATGGCACTTATGGTGTTATTATACAGGACAGTTGTAAAAGAAATTATATTAAGAATCACGTTATTTTCGTGACAATTAGATGTAATTGTCGTTGTTAAAATTCACACGTAATATTAAAGTTGTCTCGCAAAATTATAAAATACTATGCAACGTAAACTGAAAATTTAGAAGTATGGTGAATTAATAAAATATATTATGAATATTTTTAATGTCGTTGTAATACTTTTAACACAAAAATACGTTTTATTAAAGTTGCAAAATGTGTGTTACCAGACCATTTCTCAAAATCAAAATTTAGAATTTTATTTTAAGATCCAGATATTACACTTTATTTGACGAATCATAATTTTTATAAATGTTCATAGCTGTGTAACTCAATTCTTCCAAACTTAAGAGACATAAAAATTCTTCGATAAAACTGTTTCAAACACCTCTAAAATTTATGAATATCTTACAAATATATAACAGAATGGCTACAAATATTGTTAGATTAATATATATATATATATATATATATATATTTGCAAACATATGTGGCTTGTAAACCTCTCGTTTCAAGATGCTATTTCATGGTTAAATTAAATATGAAACTGAATAAATATATCTCGTAATTGTAACACTAATCCTCAAAATTTTGAAAAACAGAAAGCAAAAGATATTATTGTCGTTACATCTTTTTTATTCATACAATGAGTTAGAATATTATGTTTAAATGTGACATTGGGAATAGTTTAATTCCTATTTGTTAACATATCTTAAATGCAGTAATATATTATCTTGAGAAATGTAGAGGGGAAATAAAATCTTTGCATAATATCAGAAACCGGATTTATAAAATCATATGCAGAAAACTTCTCTTCTCTTCTGCTCGGCACCATTATTGGTGTATATCATACCAGAATTCGAATATTTCTACTACATTTGTGATATAATCTCTAATTATAAAAAAGACGGAAGTTTGTGTCTCTCTCTCTCTGTGTGTGTGTGGACTGTGTTCTGAAGAGATAGCTGCATGCAAAGCTACAAAATTTGTTAAGAAGGTACTTCTTTGTATGTAGTTTTGCACCTTGAAACCAGATTTTCGAAATTTTGATTAGATTTTTTTAAATTTAATTTTTTATGTGATTTTTAGCATTCTTTTACGATTTGCTGCGATTTTGACACGTTAGTAACAGGAATTCGGTTTAATCAAATACAGGATCAGACCCAATATAGTAAATTTTGTCCTATTTTCAATAAAATTTATTCGGAAGTCGTACAGCGATTTTCGAATTTTTAGCGACTTTTTTTTTCTTTTGTCACTAAGAAATTTTTCACGGAATGCTCGATTGGTTCGTTGGTTCCCTCCATTTCAGCCACAGTTATGTTAAAAAAATCGCCATTTTTTTTTCTCTTCTTAGCTTGCAGAGGGTTCATAATTCTTTATAGATAAAAAATCTTCATTTTAAAAGGGAAAGACGAGAAAAAAATTACAAAAATTAAAAATAATTCCTATGTGGATTTTTTATAATTTTTTAATTCCATTTTTTATGCGTTTTTAAAAAGTTTTTTCGTGTTTTGCAGCTTTTCTTTTGTTTCAATTGGCGTCACAAATCGCCCATTGGAAGTCAAACACCGTTGGAGGGCAGTTGTGGTTGATACCTGAGAGGATTATAGGCACGGCAGGAAGTCAACTGGACACTTGTGATTGGTGGATGAAATGTTCATCAGCTCATTCCAACTTCGCTATATTAAATTTTGTCTTTTTTTCAATAAAAATTATTCTGAATATTCGAGCAGTGATTTGTGAATTTTTCACGATTTGTTTTATGCGATTTTCTTGCAATGTACGTGACATCGTTTATGTATTTGATTTCAGAAATTTTCAACGATAACTTAGTGTATTTGTATGTCAAAACGAAAAAAGCGTAATTATTTTTTTGTTTCAAAAGTTGACGCTAATTCTTCATTCTAAACGTCGTTGCTTTAATTTTGATGGGGGAGGGCAGTATTCGGTCGTAATTTAAATATCGCGTTAATGCTATGATCGAAACTCCCTCCTTCTCCACTTCTTTCCTAACGAGAACTTTTTTTTAATTTGTACGATTCAATTGAAATCTTTTCTAATATTCTTCTCAGGTCCCCCAGATACTAAACAATTTTTGGTATAATTTTTGAGTCCCTGGTTACCACTGTTTCTGAACATTAATCCCAAGTGGTTCAAATCGGTTTATTTGGGCCCGTTTCAACAAGAATTGTTTCATTCAGCTTAAAACGAACTAATTAATAACTAATAAGGTTACATTTTTAACACCCCGTAGCGGTAGAAAGTGGAAATAAATATTTTACAGCGCGTCCACAACACGCCTGCTAAATGGTGTAGTAGGCAGCGGGGAAACATGCCGGAGATTCATTCGGATAGAGGCTTGTTTAGAACGTAATGCGCCACTTGGTGGTGGAACTAAAAGATTTTCATGTGCGTGTGTATATAAGGGATACTTTTATCCAAACCACAAGAGAAAATTACGGATTTGATAATCCCAGACAACGAAATATTCTCATTTTCACTCATCCTTGAGTATTAACCCTGCAGTGCTCGCGTGGCATATTGTTACATTAAAGGTCGCGCGGCGGCGTCTGTAAGACGCCAGGTATATTTTCGCTGTTATAATATATATTTAGCTCATTCAATTCAAATTAATAAATGCAAAGGGATTATTGAAGTAAAACATATATATTTGTGGTGTCATATTTCAAACCCAAATAACAAAACTCAAGTTTACAGTGAGACTTAATTTTATTTAACTTACGCAATACAAATGAAAAATACAAGTGAAACTGTCTCATTTAGTTAGTTTCACAAATTAGCAATCAGCGCATATTTGCTGAGCGTGTTCTACACATAGGATTTCTTTTTACAACTGCGGCATTTGTATTTGGTGTTCCTATTCTTGGAACAACCACATTCGTGACATCTCTGCCTTTTAGTAGCTCGAGCCTCTTCTGTAGGTTGAACTGTACCCTCATCTGGGAAAAGGCTCTGAATACCCTGCTTTAGGTTTCTAGGTAATGATGAACATTGAGAACGTCGACGCAAGGAATCATCAGCTCGATTACGATCCAAAAATTTTAAAACTCACTGCGCCTGGTGCTGATTGATTAATTATTTGCATGATATATTATTTGAGCATTTAAAGTTGCTACATTCATCATACTATAAAAAAGGCATTCTGTTCGTAGCATTCTGGACCATAGGCATTCTGTTCGTTTTTCTGGTGACATTGTAAGTATATTTTTAGGTGGGCAAACTTTTGACCATTTTGATGATATATTCCGGCCTAGGAAAAACTTATCGGAAATATAATCATCACTATCGCAATCATTAGAGTCTATTTCTTGCTCGGTGTCTGTTTTTTCTTATCTTGTTTCCACTCTATCTTCTTCTGTATCACTATAATCATCAAACTCATCACCTGATTCATCTTCTTTCATCAGCATATGTAGTACTATTTCTCTATCACGTTCATTTGCCATATTGAATTTTTTTGAGAAGTCATCATGACTCTAAAGTTAAGAAAATAAGTAATAAAAACAAGTGTTGTCCATAAAAATTATCAATACCAGAAGACATACATTCTTTTTACATTTAGAATTAAATACATTCACAAACAATTTCTTTTACCTCTCACTAAAATGATAAAAAAAACAATACTAAGGACATCTCTTGAAATAAATATTAGAAAAAATACCAGAAAAAATAAATTTTTAAATACTTATTTTTAGAATCAAACATGGTCGCGTGGCGTCTCCTAGACTCCAGTGATGCATATCGGCTTATAACCTCTTCCTCTCAGCACTAAAATGAAAATGGCGTTGTTTGGATGATTTCTACTTACTTGTGTTTAGTTGACAGAAAGGTAGATAGCAGCAGAAGTTTGCTCGCCCATCCGTTTATAAAGCAATTAAAAAATAAACACCCCTGGCGTCTGTCGGACGCCGCGCGAGCACTGCAGGGTTAATAAAACTATTGGTAGTATCGATTCGAAACTCACAGTATGTACGGAGTTTATTTTTCTAATTTGGAAAATGCAAATTTCATTGAAATCGGACGGTAACTTAATTTTGCCCAAAAACTAACACACTTTGAGTCAAATAATCCAGACATTTGAAGAGGTGGTATTGAATTAAGTTTCGCACTTCAAAGGCCGTCTCTCTATTTTTTTTATACCGCTAACCAGGCCCCTACCTGCCCGGCATGAATGCCTAGCTTAACGGGTTAGTACCTGGGTGCGGGGCGGAAATCGCCTGATCACAGCATGGCTGTGATCCACCTGACTATAGATTTGTTCACATCGCTGCTGTGCTTGCTCTCTTGTGATTTGCTACCATTATCTTTGTTTGCCTGTTCAAGGGTTCTGTTTAACTTTGTTGAATTGACAGATTTAATAGGTCTCGTAATTTAGAACCTTGATCAGGTGACGAGACCCTCACCTGACTAGACACTTTCCGACAGACGAAACTGTTACTAGAGGAACGGTTTCGTGCACCGATTTTTAGAGTGTTTTCGCGTTTCGTATTATTTTTTTACAGGACCGGGGCAACGCCTGGCGGACCAGCTTTAATAAAACAAATAACTCTGTGATAATAGGGAGTTTTAACTAAATATAACGCAATTATATTCCTCTTTTTTACGTCATCCTTCGAAAAGCAAGATATATTTTTATGGTAAGATTTTTACCTCAACTATAAAAATGGCACCACTCGATTTCAAAACTTGAATCTTTCTGTATTACGATGTTCCAGAATTGACTTTTGCCACATCAAGTCGCTTATTTGTAAAATAATTGTAGAAAATAAGCTAATAAAATGAATAGTGGTATGAAGTTGCATAAAATCTACTATACATAGAAAAACTTTCTTATTTCATCTGCCATGGAACAAAATACATTTTTATGATAAAAATGTTTCCCTACTGTAAAACTTAAATTTAGTATTGTATTTAGCGAAACAAGTGTCAAATATCTTTAATTTAATATGACGCTCCAGAATGGGTGTATGTCATAACAAAACATGACCGGTTGTTCTATTTTTAGAGTTTTATATTGTTATAAAAAAGAAATAATCTTAAACGATTTAACGTTAAATGAAAACATAATTTATATGTATTATGTTTTTATTTCACTCTGAAAGAAACAATACAATAATTTTATGATTTTTTTGTTTCTTGCAGATAAGCATAATCTATTTTTATGACAAGAATTTTTCTGAACTTTAAAAATAGTAGCATTCGATTTTAAAAAATTGCATCTTTTTCTACTATGATGCCCAGAAGAGCATCATAGCTGTACATAAAATGCTAAGAATTTAATTGTTTATTTTCAAATCACATGTTACATTTGATCCCACGTATTTTTAATGTAATTTTGAAATGTGATATTTATATCTATCTGTTTATTTATTTTTTCTTATGTACCAAAACCGTAAATAAAATATAGTCCAAATACGCTATGATTTCGTATTTCACAATTTGAACGCAATATTTTCTAAATTTGGAGATGTTAAATATTTATTGCTTTTAATACATTTAAACGAAACGCAATATTATTTTTTAAAGGTTGTATATATATATATTAGTGAATAAAAAACTAATTTTTCAAAATGTCTTAATAAAAATATTTTTATCAAATTTTGCATAACTAAATATTTTTATATTAGCATTTTGTTATTATTTATGTAGAAATAAGTATCAGAATAATAATTGTTTTTCAAAGCAACATTTTAAACAATATGCTTTATATATATATATATATATATATATATATATATATATATATATTTAAATTCAATAAATCTAAATTTCATATCAAAACGATTGAGGTAGTATCATATACATATGCTGAAAAAAATTAAAATGCCCATTTGAGTGGATTGATAAATTAATTTTAATATTTATTGTAATTTTTACTGTGTCTCATTCTTGACATTAATTTTATTTCCTAATCAAATACAAAAGAAACGACTGATCAATTAAGAATATAAATACATAAGATAAATTAGAATGGTAGAGAGATAAAAAAAAAAAAAAAAATCTTTTATTCATAAATAAAGTGAAATTTTTGAGCAAAATGCATTTCTTTCTAAAATAATACCCATAGAACGCAAAACTGTTGAAAAAAAAATACATTGTTGTTTCTAATGACATCATTCAAAGTAAATGGAACTTTAAACAAAACATGTTTAAAACTCAACTTCTAGTGTAATAAGTTTTAAGATTAATTAAAAGAATAGACTAACGAAAAGTATTTTCGTTAAAATAAATTTATTCAAGTAGTGATAATCTAATGCATTTATAATTTATAGACTAAGTGCAATACGTGTATCAAGGCTACGGAAGACTACAGAAAACAGTACTCCGACTTCTGAGGAACCGCTGGTTGTCACATCTTCCGTTACATTAATAAGTAGGATGTATAACTTAAAAAAAAAAGGAACACACCTTTATTGCTTATTTTCCTAGTTTTAACAATTCTTTTAATTCTCATATAATAGTTACAGTTGTATTGCTGCTCTACTTTAGAATCGGTGGCTTGACACAAATTTAATTTCACTAATGTAATTATTGTTCTGATTCTGATATTGTAAATATGTTGTTTCGAGTATAACTCTTGTTTTATTTGTAATTTGATTTCTGTGATATTTACCGGGTGAATTTTTGTCCATGGACCTGAACCCCTTATTACATACAGCTCGAAAAATAATTTAATATTATATTATCATAAACATTTAACTTGCGTGCGCAATTTGTGCAATATCTGTTCGACAGAATTGGGTCACTAATCCTTTGTGAAATTTGACTGAGACAGAAAACGAACACAGTTAAATAAACCTTGTAGAAATTCGCACTTCCATTGAATTCGATTTATTATTGAAATACAGTAAAGCCTTCATAATATAATATCAATTGCGAAGAATATTTTCCTCAATTGATATGTCCTCCACAGTTAATGTATTTCATAAAAATCACGTACATCTGTATTTAGGATTGATATGGAAAAAAATATATATATATAAAGCCAACTTTAGAAAAAAAAATATTTGCATGTGATTTAGAAAATTCTAATGCAATGCTTTGTTTTTATTTTTTAAATAAAATAATAGAATGTTACAAAAAATTATTTTATTAAAATAAGCTCATAAAATATCTCTTTAGTACTTAGGATTTAAAATTGTGTAATATATTATTAGATATTTAGCTGGGCTAACTATCTGCTAACAGTAGAATTACTTTATATAATTATAAAATTTTTACATGCATAATGCGTTCAAATCATGGACATATCTGGTATATTCAGGCACTGTATTTAGTAGGGTTACGTAATTGGAATTGCTTAAGGAAGACTAAAAATAAATGTAATGGGATAATCAAACAACTGCGCAATTCTAAATAAAATTGTTTTTTATAATTAATTTAATTGTATTCTGTATACACTATATAATTACCTATCTCTAAATAGAAGATTTGGTTAGATTTAATGTAAGAACTTGTTTAATGTATTTTGAAATTCAGAGGTATTTCAATTATATATATATGTGGAAATTTACTTATATGTTCAATTTAATTTTATTTATTTTATTTATTCTTTTAAAATGAGAAAATAATTGAAGTGGTTATAATGATACTGATGTTTTCAAATGATATAAAATTGTTACTGATTAGTAAGATATCTGCCGAAGATTTAGTATTACTAAAAGTGATGCGATTTTTGAAATGTTATATATATATATATATATATATATATATATATATATATATATATATATATATATATAATGAAATCCCATGTGTGAAAAAAATATATATTATAACAAGTTGGAAATTGTACGTTAAACGTGACAAAAGAGGTGCGTTCGTTTCCTGCTATAACTAGTTTTACAATGTAAAAAATTGTGGTTATTATTTCAGTGAAATAAATTATATCGTCTGCTATGAACGAAATGAGGATGCCTTCTTTTTCTTATTACGTATACCATGTTTACAGAAGCGATTTTTTTTCTACACCAGACACTGCTGCAGAACTCACCATGGAGATCTTGCTTTGCGAATGACTACCTCCATGGTTAATATTTCTCTGACTCACGATGAATGAATCTTTTGTTTATTTACTTTAATGGATTGAGATATTCGGTTGTTAACCTAATTTTCATTGAAGTTATCTCAGAATCTAAACATTTTTTAATGTAACTCATCTCTCAAGCAAACAATTTTTTGAACGATCTTTCTAAAAATGAAACTTTTATGCAATTTTATTCGAAAAAAAAATATTTTGAATAAAAATGGCCGCTTGGCATATGAAAAAAGATGTGGTTAGCCCGTATTTGTTTTCCTCAGTCACATGACTTGCCCTTTTATTATATAGATTACGTATGATAGGATTTAATAGAATAAAGAAAAGTTTTATTAATATCTTTTTAAGTTTTGATTCGATTTTCATAAAATTTGAAATGACTCGACAAAATTCTGCAATGATTACATAGATTAAATTTCAAACCATTCGTTTGGGTAGTCTTTCCACTGTTATATGCGGACAGATGGACAGACAGACGGACGGACTAGACGACGACTATAGGTGCTAAGTATTTATATAATTACGAACGCACCTAAAAATCAATGGAAAGTATACTGAAAGAATTGAACTTAATATATAGTTGTTAAAATTCATTGTATATATAAAATATTTTTAATAATTTACATTATGATTTGTCAATCGTATTTGCGATACATTTTCGTTAATAAAAAAATATTTTCAAAGAAATATATATTTTTTTTAATGTGCTTCTTAAAGTTTCGTGATTTTTCTCTATACAAAATGCTAAATTTAAAGATCGTGGAATTAAATGAAAACCACATGAATCATACCTGTAAGCCTTCACATATCAAAACCGGTTTCTTTAAAATTTCTCAAATTGGTGATTTTTTTTAAATCTTTATCTGTGTTTCTATCTCAAGTTCCACGAAAACACTTTCCCAAGACACATTATTACCATACACTTACTGCAACATGGCCAAAAGTCACCGGAAAATTTCGATTTTAGACCGTTTGTCAGAAATCTAAAAAAAAAAAAAAATACTTGAAATTCTTCTCGATAGTCATGATAACGATCGTCATGTTAACGTTCTTCATAATAAATATATATTATACATTTAAAACTCTTACCATAATTTAAGATTGAATTACAATAACTCATTTATACAATTTATTTTAAAAAAATAAGTTAAATGGTTGAGAATGGAATCATGGAGTTATAAAAAAATATGTATACATAGAATTTTTTAACCTAACTTTTATTAGCGAAACTCGAGTTCACTGTGCTAGTGATTCGTGTTGATATCATAAGCGGCAACGTAGAGATACATTACATAATACTTTTTTCTGTTTTAAACTTTCAAAAAGCGTCATATTAAAAAATATAAAAAATGTCAGTATGCGTCTATTAAAAATTCAAAATAAGTATCTTTATGCTTTGAAATCTTCATTTGTTATAACATATCATATGATATAATATATATAATATAGTCAATAACTATAGTTTCGAAAGAGAAAAGAAAACTGATAATATTAGTGATACATTTTTGACAATGTGCCACACACTGTTAAAAAAAAAAAAAATGTAAAATTACGGGCAGAGGCCGGCAGCAGAGATTCCAGTCATACCCCGTAAAAAAAAAAAAAAAAAAAAAAAAAAAAAAAAAAAAAAAAAAAAAATCCATGCCCATTATTTTGTGCAGCCCGTAATTTTACGGGGCAAAGTAATATAGCATTATAATGCACAGGATATAATGCACTTTAAAACACAATAACACTTTGCATACTGTTCCGTAGCATGTAGCACGTTAGATAATCATCACAGAATCGCTGTTTTGGCGGGTTAAAATTTTCGAAACACGAGTAAAATGAAGGGTTGCACCTTAGCGGAGGACAATGAATGGGGTCGTACCGTATTTTTGCTAACATATGGGCTAGAACTGTAAGAATATGTGTATATTGCTCTTAATTTTGTAAGTATCTAAGGGATAAGGCCGCTTATTTAGTGGATCAGACCGTTTTTCATCAAATAAGGCTGTTGACCGTGAAAATTGAAGGGCAAACACTCATAAATTTACAGTTTTTTCTGAGAGTGTAGTTACTATTTCGTACTTAATCATTATGATGCAAGTGATGACTTCTGTGAGATGGATATGAAAGTATCTATGTAGTGGGAAAATTCAATTGCTTGTGACATTAAACGTCTTAGTTCGGTTTTGGAACGTAGTAATATAGTTCAGTATCGGGAACTTTTTCATAAAAAAATATAAAATAACATATTGAAAAATACATATCTTGTCAATCTACGTCTACCACAATTTCCACATCAATATTTGATATTTTGAAATCCTTGTATTTTGCATAAATTATATGGTATGGGAGTCCAACATATTAATTCCAAACTGTATTATGAAAAAAAAAAAAACTTTTGATGGTCATTATTTTATATATAATCCTTATGTAGTGAGTTGTGACGCTTATTCTGGAATATAGAGAAATGTATTTAATGAAAAGTGTAACAATTTCTGCAGAGAAATGTCTTTTTTCGCGCTAAAACGAAGCATTCAGATTCAGGCGCTTTTGAGACACGGCAGACATGAAATATCATATATAAAACAAAATCAGAATATATTTCTTTAATAACTTACACATAATTTTTTATATGTTTATATCATTGAATTCTGTTTATCTAAATTACTTACTTTTCAGACATCAGAATCCCAACTTACATTTTGGATTGAAAAAGGAAACCTTGCAAACAAATTGATGCCTCAAAGATTTTTTTTTTTTTTACTGTTACTGTGCGTCGGCCTATTTGACATCAATCATGACCAAACTTTAAATTTAACACACATAGTTGAGTAAAATCACACGAGTTTAAGGCAATAAGAAATAATTCTAGAAGATGTGACTACGTAGCTGTTAAACTTTTCAAAATTATTTTTTGCTATTTAAAATAGCAATTAAAAATATAATTAAATTCAAATTCAAATTAAACATTAACTCACTTCAAGAATAAATTAAATCAACAAATTTTTATTATTTCAAATCTGCAAGTTTACTTTACTAAAAAACAAGTTCCGTTGACCCCCAACACACTTTATTTGTATACGGAAACATTTCTGTCAAAGAAAATAAGCTCAGAGGGCAAAATATTAAAACCAGAGAAAAGTGGTGTTCAAAACACTGCCGAATTACCCAGGGTTTATAGCTTAATCTGATATAATTCATTCGGTGAAATAGGTGCAAAATCACAGTTACTGAACCTGATATCTTCTTCGCATAGATCCGTTTGCCGACAAACATAATATATCAAAACCTTAGAGTACCTTGGAAGGATATAGCACTTTGGCAGCAGGCAGAATTAATTTTGGGAACAAAACTCGACGAATTTATACAAAAGGATCGCCTAATACTAACACTTACATTACTTGTATTTAATAATTAACCACTATGAAGTTAAGTGAAACTCCTATTTTTATAACTTTCCTTATGAAGTATACACAAATTTAAATATGTTTATTTTTATTCTAATACAAACTAACAATGTAATTTATAAATCTAAATTCATAAATTCGCTGTTTTAAGATAACGTAAAATATATTTGTAATGCAGTTTTAATTAAATGAAATAAGTTTCAAATACAGAATTCTGAATATTATACAATGGAAACGAACAAACGCATAACTACTTCATGTCTAATAAATTCTCGCATATCGATCAAAGAAACTAATATCTCAGCATTAGAGGAAATTATTAGAGAATGTCTGGAAAACTGAGCAGCGATTATTCCGTTTCTAATTATCTCTTCAGAAATAGCAAATAATGATTGTTGTAATAGTTCATCAAACAAAATTCTGAAATATTAAATTAAGTTTTAATGGAAGACATCTTAAATATTAGATTGTAATAAATGAACATTAATGATAATCATTCAGATCTAGAATAAAACTATATTTAATGGAAATAGAACTCAGTTAAATTTAGTTATTTCGTTTCTATGTGAAATACGTTTATCTAATCTGTAAATTTTCCAATATGCAAGAAATTTTATGTTCTGTTTTATCAATGTACAACATTTATTTAACAATATAGTATAACAAAAGGTATCTCTCTGTAACATAAAATTTAATCTAATTGATCTCAATCCACCAATGAAAAACATGTTTCCACAGGTGAAAGTAACATCATATTTAAAAGAAAATGTATTAGCTTTCATAAAACTTAAACATTTATAAATTATTGTGCTAAAGTTTGCCCTTATCATGGAATCACTTAATGGTTCGTGTTATGAAAATGTCATCAGTCGCAAAAGTAAATATCATTTTGACGTATGGAAATAAAGTGTTTTATTATAATTGTGTTAATATGACGTCATTTCACTAACTTTTACTACCAAGCGTAAAAAGACCAAACACCCTACTATTTGCGAAAAAGTACAATTTTTGATTACAAGAAATCGAAATAATCAAGATTTATGTGTTTTACAACAATTATTTGGATATCACATCAACACTTAAAGCATTTCCGGCGGTTGTTAAAGTTTTCGGAGGTTGGTGACCATGACTTAGCAGGTGGCAGGATTCTCTGTATATAAATATATATACAGAAACAATAGTAAATATTTAACAGCCAAATCTATGACGATTTAGTATTCATCAATAAATTAATAAAATATGTAAGACTTTAGAAGAATTAATCATATTTATAACATTACAGTATGTTAAATTAATTTCATGGGGAAATAAAAATTACAAAGTAAAGATATGCTTGCCATAAAATGCGTACATAAAACATCGTTGAGTTACGATTTGAAATTGCCATTCACATGTTTATTTTTCTACATTTAGAATACCTTTACACATCACAATTGTATTTAATGTGCTGAGCACATGCTCGGATTCAAAATTGCTTTCCAAACTATGGCAATCCACATTATAGAAAGTGGCGATAGTTGCTTCGAGTGAGTTCGCTTAAAAATGTAAAACAATTATAGAAACACTATTTGGCGATAATGGAATGGTCACCAAGTCTTTTGTTTCTCCAAATGTCCAACATCAATCCGATTTTGCTGCAATTATATCTCTAATCTGAAATAAAATAATTTATATGTATTACTAAAGTATATAATATATTTTATTTTACATATAAATAAATGATTTCAGACTGATAACTAATTCACTTTACAATTTTTCGGACTAAACAACTTTATTTGTTGCTTGAATAAATAAATTTATTTCGCTAGAATATTATTAATAGTTTCCTTTAATTGCTAAAAAGATATATTTGTTTTCTCTCTTGCAATCTCAAGAGACATTTTACTTCCTTAATTTTAAATGCTAGACTTGTCAGCAACTAAGAACTTCATGAACATTTTCTTTTAATTTTCTAGCGCAATACAAATATTTGAAGGAAAATAAATTAGATAAGTGTTAAATATTTATGCCTGACGATTGTCCTATATTAATTTATTAAAAAAGTATTTTTTATATACATTCGAGTCTCTATATAACATAATTCATTATTCCACTCAAAAAAATTCATTATATGGAAAATTTGTTATATGGAGGATAAAGTGTCCTATTTAATATGTAAATAAATTTTTTTTTGAGGTGTTTAATTAAGGTTTCGAAGTGTTTAACTATAAATATTAACTTAATATTGTATTTTTCAGCTATTTAAACAGTTTCAAAATGTTAAATAAACATTTATTTGAAACCACCGTAAAAAAATCGCGCAAGGAAAACTTACATTTGTTTTAGACGAATAAAGCTTTATTTTTTTAGTTGTTTTGATTTAAAAACTGTTACACCGTCGTAAAAATTTTCACACTTTAACAAGAAATGCTGAATTATATAACGGAATCACATATTATCATTAAAGGGAAAATGTATATGAGTAAAGTGATAACAGTACACATAAAGGCTTATAAATACATTTTAATAAATAGATCAGCATGTTTCAAATGCTCAATCGGCGACAATTTCAAGATCAATAATGGTAAATAAACTAATTTCGCAATTTTTTTGCGAAAATGAACATGATAACCGAAATAAATAATACGGTGGATGTACACAACTTTGAAATATAAACCAGGAATCAATGAAGGAAAATTGATTCCACGTGGTTTTGAAGCTTTTCCTGCACAAATGAAAAAAAAATTCTGAAAAAAAAATTGTTATATGGGAATAGATCTTCCGCTAGATGGAGATTATTTTTAATGTAATCATGGAAAAATGTGATATTTCCTGCTAAAAATTGGTTATATAGTGAAATTGGTTATATGGATGTCCGTTATAGAAAGACTGAAATTTATTTATATTAAATTTCGCTTATATTTAAATTAGTGATATGTGATTCTGAAAAAATCGATAATCGATAAACATCGATCAAAAAAGTAATCGATTCCCAAATTCTAGTATCGATGTTCTAGAACCGATTCTCAGACTCAATTGGCAGGAAATTTGATGGTGAATCGTGATAAAAAAGATGACACACTACATCGATATTTCTGGCGCTCATTACATTTTCATAGCAGTATATAATATACAGGGTGTCCCAAAAGTCCTGGACACATTATAAAATTGAATAAAAGATCAAACAATTGGCGTATAAGAGTGCGGTTTGGACGAAAATGCTTCTTATGATCTGAATTTTTTTTAATCACATATAAAAATTCTTCCAAAAATTTATCATATATGGCGGTGATTCTGGAAAGTTATCTGATAGCTATAATGCATTTGAACATAACACCCGCATAGCATGCAAAGTCACAGTGACGTCATTGTGACGTCACTGTGAGTCACGTACGTCACGTCACATCTGTGACCAAAATGACACCACTTTGTAACGTCACACTGTGATCAAAATGTGAACGTCTTGAAGATCTAAAGAAAACTTAAAATAAACTTTAGAACATCTTATGGCATGAAGAAAATTACTTTTTGACAGCTTTAAAAATTTTTGTGACGTTGCAATGACGTCACTGCAAGTCACATAAGTCACGTAAAACCTATGACCAAAATGCCAACACTCTGTGACTTCACGGTGTGATCGGAGGGAGAATTTGGAAAAAAACTCATAAAATATAGAATTGAATTATGTCATGTGCCTAAATCATTAATAAAAACATTGTCACACATTATTTAAATATATTGTATTTCCAAAATAAAATAATAAATAAATATTTGTCTACATATATGAGGCAGATATTTTTTTACAATTTTCATTGCCATTTTCATGAAATTTAACAAAATATACTATATAATACACAGGTAAAAATCCTTAAATAGAAATTTAGTAACGTAGGAAAGTTTTGGCGGAAAGTAATTCAGAAATAGATCTCCCATTCTAATAAAACTGTTAGCGATTTAGAGATTTGTTAGCATTTTACATACAAACATTTAATTTTTTTTCCTACCACCGCATAGAACTCATTTGCTAATTTTGTGATACTAAAAATATTTTAAAAATCTCCAATCTCTTATTATTTTGTGGGGCCACTCAACCCAATCATCAGCTTTCTGTTTAAAAAGTGAGGACACCATTTTTGCGAGTTCGACATCGGGGGTGCTCGGGGTGACCGTCGAACGCGTTCAAGATTTTTCTTGTACTGAATATTTAAGGTGGTTCTCAACTGACCTGCTCCACAACGCGAAGCTTTCTGACATAATTTCTGACTCATTTTTAAACGCAAAGGCATAAAATGGGCAGGGCTGACTATGGAAGCAATTTGGAATCGAAATGAGTTTTCCATTTTTTGATAAATAAATTACTTATCGAGTTATAAGCAATTCGTGTCACGTGACGACTGGTTTTTCTCTTTTCTTTCCCTGTTACGTCGAGTATTTGGTTCAAAACGCTGACTTTGACATTCTTTTCTGAAAGATCTTCTGATTTTACTAAAAACTGGAAAACGTCTTTCAATTACAGAGTTTCTGAATAAAAACAAAAGCCAATTTCATGCGTTTCCGAACAAAAACGAATTAAAAATATGTCATAAAGTATATGTCATTCCTATAGCAATTTATTCCAAAACTGGTCAGTGCTTAATAAGATATCACCTCTGTTAAATATATTGCTCTTTTCAATAGAGTGTAAAAAATGAAAAAATCGTATTTAGGAAATCTGATTGCAGAATAGTATTTATATTTATGTCGTAATTATTTTATAAAGACTATTAAATCCATTTTTATTTAAAATTTATGTATACTTTGGACGCCTAAAACAAATTCAACTGATAGCTTATTTCCAAGAATATTAAACTCTATCATATAAAAACAGAATATTATAGTTTTATTAGAAGTTATTTGTCAGCCATATAAACTATAAAGCATTTGAAATGTCTTTATTTAACTGTTTTCTTTCTATTCTTTTTCTGGAAACACCTGCTAGATGTTACTTTGTGGTAAACATTACTGCGCAGATCATGATCGCAGATGTTGAGGGCAGACGATTATTTTCATCGGCGGATTAGAGTGTGTGGTGTTCTTTTAAGTTTGTGGAAGTATATTGTGGAATTTATACCGTGAAAGTAAATTAGCGTTTTAAAGTGAATCATCCATTTTAACCTATCCTTATGTCTAGCTGGGTGCGTTATTCAGGTTTGCGTGATATTTGATATCTCAGATCTATGAACACACCTAAGCTGGACACTTTGAAAATTAAAGCAGTGGATTTGAGTCTCATTTTTCAATGAAAGGAAGCGGTCAACGACCATTAAAACTTAATCCCTAGAACTGGTGGTTTTACTTATAGATTAGCAGGTAACTTTTAATGTCTTCGCAGTTTTGTTAATAGTGCATATTTAGTAATGGTACATTAATAGTGCATTATTTAAATGTTAAGATGTTTAAATCTTTTTTTTTTTTTAATCACTTGTATAAAATTTTATCTTTAATGTTTTAAATTGTTTTAAATAGAGAGTTTGGAAAAAAGCTTAAAGTATTTACTAACAATATATATTCTAAATGTAAAGTGTTATTTATAACGAGGAATGTATTTATATTTTGCGTTTCTCAGTTCAATTTTCATAGTTATGCCTTGTAATTAAAAACATTGCAATTTTTAAAACTATTAATATTTGATTTACAGTTTGAAAATTTCTTAGCTAGTGGAGGTTTTGAGAAATAATTTTCTGGTATATTTGAAATAATTGCGACAATTTAACTCATTACAAATTTAGTTGTCAAGATATGTCAATATTAGGTGCACAAAAATAATGAATATTGATGAAACAATAAAACAGCTATTCAGTTAAGGTAATTTTTCCAGTTATGTTATCGAATTTTTTCTATAATAAAAATTGATATTTAAGCTCTGCATTTAGTATTCTATCAAAAACTATAAATAAAATAATTTGTAAAGAAAAAAAATATATTTTTTTTTCTGTGCGTTTATGATCCGAAGTTTTAAATTTCATTTGCTTCGAAAAATGTTTTATTGCTTGATACAATGTTTATTATTTAATAATATCTCACAATAGGTAGATCTATTATTTAAATGGATTCCTAATATAAATTTTTCACAATGCTTATTTAAAAATCTATACTTTTATTTTCATTAAGTTTGTAATCAAATCCAAAATAACTAATTTCTGAATTCATTTTTATTCGGAAACGCATGAAATTGGCAGGTGTTCTTATTCAGAATATATGTAATAGAATGGCATTTTTCATTTTTGACAAAAGATGTTTCAGAAAACACTATCAAAGTCGGTGTTTTGAACCGAATTTCCGACGCGCAGCGTCAGAAACGGAAAAAACGTGACCAAAATTGCTCTTAAGCATTTCATTTATCTAAAAATGGAAAACGCTATTCATTCCAAAACGCTTTAATAATCAGGCATGCAAGTGCCAAGCGTTTAAAAATTTGTTCATAAATGTGTCAGAAAGTTTCGTGATACTGAACGAGGGGAAATATGGCAAAGTATACACATTTAAAAACTTCAATACTTAAAAGCAAAATAGCATAGTTTTAATTATTGTCAACATTTTTGGTGGTTACATAAAACAAATGGAAGTCGAAGTTATTTTTAAAAGTGGTTATTTGCACAATAGAATTTCATATTATTAAAATATTTAATTTTATTATAATTTTTAATGGATTCATCTATTATTTTTATATTAGTATGCGTTTTTTACATTTATAATTTTCTTGTTTAACGGCTACATTAGCCGGTTTCCCAATCAGATGCAAAGTTTTAATTTGAATACGAGTTGCATAAAAAAAATGATTGCCGATCCAATCCTTATCGTCGATCTTATCCGTATTTGGTGAAATCTTGTTATCCGAATCTATGCGAAATCATTTATCAGGTTCGGTCGGGTTGTGGGCCTACAGAATTTTTGTTGTTGTTGTTGTTGGGTTAGGGTAAGATAACGGGTTGAATGTAAATATAGTTTCAGTCAACCATCATTCATGTTCAAGTAGACATTCAATCATGTTCAAGAAGTATATAACCGGATTCATGCATGACTCTAGATCCGAGCCGACATCAGAAATTGTATCGTAACACAATTTCGGATAAAATCCGGTTACTTGGTCGTATGCAAGATTCTATTCTGAACAAGACTTACAGTAAAAACATTATACCCGACTCGGGTCAGATCGGGTTCACGAAAATCAGGTCACACGACAACTAATCCAAATCCATTCTGTAGCCAAACAAATCCAAAAAGATCGATCCGAAGTTTCTGGATTGTATTCGGGTAAAATCTGGTCACCCGACCCGGTGCAGTGTCGTCACAAACGTCACAAACTTGAACCATAAAAAAATTTTGATCCGAACAATCCGTATAGGATTCGGGTAAAATCTGGTCACCCTATCCGATGCAGATTCGTCACATTTTTCACATTGAAGTCGCATGGTGACTTCACAAAGTAGTCACATTGTGAGGTCACAGAAAGCCTTGAGAACGGCCGTAACGACCTCGCATTTACGTCACAGTGACTTCACATCGACGTCACGTGACGTCACGACGACTGTCACAAAGTCACAGTGTGACTTCACAGTGACGTCGCCGTGATGTCACCATGCCTTACGGGCAATGGCGAAAAACACAGAATGCGTATGCACAGTCTTTGTCCAAACTATGGCAGCCCACATTAAAGAAGTTAGCAATACTTGTCTATCTATCCTCACTCGTCTAATTGCATTCAGGAGGACGAGTATTGTTAAGTTCTGGAATGTGGGTTGCCATACTTTGGGCAAAAACTGTGCATACACATTGTTGATCTTTCGCCGTTGTTATGTATAAAGGCATTCTACCTAATACATAACTTTCCAGAAGCAGCGCCATCTATGAGGAATTTTTTGAACTATTTTATTTATTTTCTTAAGCAAAATTTTAGATAATAAGACGCATTTTCGCCCTAACCGCACACTCGTACGCCAATTGCTTGATATTTTATTGAATTTTAAAATGTGTCAAGGACTTTTGAGACACCCTGTATATATCCTTTCGATTTTAATATTTTAGTAGCGGAGCTCCTGTCAAATAATGTATAAGTGACTTTTTCTTTCCAGTTTAAATTGTTAACTTTTCAGTCTAGGGTTAGAGAGGAAGAGTAAATTCAGAGAATAAGGAAATATTCAAAATAAGAACGATTCGTATAGGGAACCGAGGGGTGGGGGAAGAGGACTAACTGTATTTTAGCTAGAATGTCTTGTCCGAATTGAACAAAAATTTAAAAGAATTGATGGCTTGTGCTCAAGCCGCTTAAAATTACAGATCGTGAATGTGATATAAAAATTAAGGGGAGTGGATAGTGAGGGCAAAAGCCCTCAAAATGTTGGCAGCTATGGTTCTTAGCGAAAATCTAAAGGCAGATTTAAGGAAGACTACCTAATGATACTATATTAAGATACCCTAGAATTCGAGTCCATTGAATGTTTATTTCAGTTATAAAATATATAGAAGGAATGGAGGTGGGGGGGGGGAGGAAGTGCGACATAAATGAAGCTTACTTTTTTCGGAAATAGCCCAGTTTCCGAGGCAGAAAAGAGTGGAGGCGTAGGGTAAGAGAGAACCCTGAGTAGAAAATAATATTCAAAATAAAAACGATTCACTTAGGAAACAGAGGAAGGGGTAACTGTATTGCTACTAAATGTATTTTATCTAGAAACCGACTTGACCAGCGGTTCTGTGCTATATTTTGTCGTTACGGGCCGGGTTTGACATCCACCTTTTTTTTTTTTTTTTTTTTTTTTTTTTTTTGCTGTGGGTTGGGATCGGGTGAGACCAACGTCAATTTTTCCGGTTGGGTCTCTCAGGTTGGGGATAGACTCTTGCGGTCGGGTTCAGGATGACCAGATTTTTAAAAAATAATGTCCAAAATATTATTTCAGGTGAAAAATTTATATGTAATAAAACCTCCATAACGGACACTCCCAAATAGCGTACAACTAGTTGACAACAATTTAATCTACACACACGTAACGTGTGTGTGTGTGTGTGCAAAAACAGTCTTGGAAAAATGTGATCAAACTCTGCAGCAAATCATCCTATAAAATTGTGGCTAGTGTGAATAGATTAGTAGTACATATAAATTTTGCTTAGAGCACAGTCTACATAGAGAAGTTGTACCAAACATTCAAATGTTCAATATTAACAAGCAATTATTAATAATTATTAATTATGAACATCTAATTTCAATTTAGCGTTAGATTGCTCCTTTCAAATACATAACGGGGAATCATTCAATCAACATTTTAAACAATGAAACATGTTTAAAGTTCAGAAATGCTACTGTTAAATTTCTTTTTAATCATTGTTACAAAACATATTGTAATGCAGGCAGAGTTTTAAGCACAATTAAAAAACTACGTGTACTATAATTTTGTATTCGCAAATTTGAAGCTTTTAGAAATTTATTTCTGGTAAAAGATTCCCATGTTATAACTCCTTTTTTTTTTTCAAATACGCATTTTCAATATTTATATATACTTTTCGATAATAGTTTTCGAAAAAAATATGAATTATATGAATTGTAACGTATATATATATTTTCATAACTTGATTTCTAGAAACTTCAAATACAAGAATTCAAAATTACAGATTCTCCAACAAGTTTTTTTTTTTTTTTAATAGTTAATCAACACTCTGCATTGCAATTTTTTCAACGCGCTTTTCATATAAAATGTAGTTAACATTAGAATTTCCAAACTTTAAACGAATCTAATTCTAATTTACTTGACTGTATGACTTCCCATTTTTCAAGTACTTGTTTGTTCTACCCGAAAAGTAAAATGTACTGAAGAACACAAATATGATATAAAAAATAAGTTTACCAAATTTTAAAGCACGCAACAATTTCTATATTTACAGCCGGCCTTCTAAACTAAATGTATGATTATCATTATTTCGTAGACGTTATTACTAATCGTTCAGTACCAGTCACATTTTTATATGATGTTTTGTTATATATATATATATATATGACTATACATATACACTCATTTGTTCTATACACTCATTTGTTCTTAAAAATTCTTATATATATATATATATATATATATATATATATATATATAGGACTATACACATAACATAACTAACGCATGTTCAATATTCCCATTATGAAATACTTCGAAGACCTTAACATACAGTATGATCCATTGTTTACTAAAAAGAAAACTAAAGTAATTTATTTAAAAGCCTAAAACATTAATGAAATTTTATAAAATACATTTAGTGTTACAATTTTATCAAAATGTTGCTTGATTATTCTTCTCTTTTTTTGTTTAAAATTTAAAAGAGACAAATAAAAGTTAACTATTTTTTTTTCTAAATTCTGCAAAAAAATATATTATATAGAATATTTTTCAAAGAAAGCGCCTTATACCACATTTGTGACACAGATCAATTTCTACCAGGAAATCAATACAATACTCATTTGTTCTTAAGAATTTGGTTCAGGAAAACAGCTGATTCCAGTACATTAAAGTAAAATCGAAACGGCAAGGGAAAAATAATAAACGAATACAAAAACAAGAAAATTTGTTTCTATTGGGTGAAGTATTGTTTCTGGGATAGTTACTAGGACGTCTTGGATATTTCTCCCAAATCTATTAGTTTATGACAGTTTAGCTTTATACAAATTATAAATATGTATGATAGTTTCATACAGTGTTCATTTGATATATCTGTATAGATGACATACGTTTGTAAAGAAATTTTCACTTCGACTTAGATTTTTTTTTTTTTTTTTTTTTTTTTTTTTTTTTTTTTTTTTTACTTATTATCAATAGATATCTTATAGAATTTTTTGGTTCTATAAATATGCGCCAAGAACAACAAATTACAGCTATAAATTGTTTAGTTTCCTTAAAAGTAAAAGAACATTTATGTCTTACACTTACATAACCTGAAATCATTTAATTTATGGAAGTATTAAAAAAACATACATTGTTAGGAAATTGGTGTCTAAAAAAAACACTAAAAAAAACAATTATTGCATAGTTACATTTTTTTATTATTATTATTTATTTTTGTTTGTAAGGTTAAAATTTTTCAAGTGTTTGAATTTCTATTGATCTTAGTACTGCATAATTTATTATCTATATAACATAATTAATCGTCATTGATAAGAATTTTCAAAAACAATACTGTTTTTAGAGATTGATATTTTGCATGAAGATTTTTCGAAGAGAAGGAAATAAGCTAAAATTTTCGTTTTAGTAATATTTTTCATAGATTCCTGTTTCAACTATTGCAAAAGGAAACCCACTGCGCTTAATATACAAACAGTAATATTTCATACATCCACAGAAAAATATACATATTAAAGGGTACGATCACTCTGTATTCCTAAAATTTAAGGCGCTTTCGGGATTTTTTTTCTTTTTAAATGAAAAGCAAAGTGTTTATAAAATTCCATTTACGCTAATTGGTTAAATTAACGATAGGAAAAGCTACTTAACGAAGACTTATCATTGTTAATATATTAAATAAGAACGAAAAATCATGTGTAAAGCATAGATTATGTAACACTTTCCAACGCTTTCAAAATAATTTTACAAATCATTACCGTTTAATAAGCTGAAAGATAACATCTAAGTAAACAATTTGGAAAACGCATAACATATTTAAAAACGTAATTTCAGGAATTTCCAACATATACAATATTCAGAAAAATATCCGAATACTTTTATTCATCCCTGTATATGATTTATAGATTTGTATATATACTATATAGGATGCTAAAATTTAGTTTAGTTAGGCAACGCGTAGCACAGTTTAAAATTCTCCTTCTGAAGTTTCTGTCAATAAACGGAAATGTATTCGCGAACTTTTGTGCTGCCCTGTATATGGTCTACAGAATTTATACACACCAAGTAATAGACAAAAAGTGAGTTAAATTTAAAATCGCGTTCAGCAACTTAAAACGCTTTTCCAGGAATTATTGTTAACAGACAGTAGAGAATTATTTTGTGTGTCCCTGTAAATCAACGATCGCTGCTATACACACAATATTCTGTAGTAAGCCTCTTGTAATGCACCTTATTGATATATATAAATTTCAATGCATTTAAAATAGTGAAACATTATTTAATTAAACTGCAAACGATTTTTCTCCATAGACGTAATGTAACGGAATTCTTTTGACTGTCCATGTAAAGTAACTACAAGTGCTATGCACACCCTATTCCATATTAAGTTTCTTGTAATGCACCTTCGTGATATATATCAATTACAATGTGTTTGAAATTGTGTAACATCTTTAAAATAAACCGCAAATGATTTTTCCACATAGACCGTAATGTAACGGTATTCTTTTGAGTGTCACTGTAAAAAAACTATAAGTGCTCCACACTTCAGTTGAAATAGGAAACATCCTATAGATAACGACAATAACATATAAAAATTGCAAGGCAATCCGAACATATTTATGGGAGTTAGAGCACGGACAGACGGCAGACGGCAGACGGCCATATGGCCAGACAAACCGAAGTCATAAACAGTTTTCAACTAGGTTGGAAAATGTTAAAAATGACAAACTGACAGCGGATAGTATTAGAAACTTTTAAAAAGTGGGTCAATTTTCGTGCACTTTACCTAGAACAATAAAACATAAAAAACAGTTTTTTTAGTACAAAAACAAGTGAAAATTTTAGTTATTTTAAGAAATATGCAGTTTTAGAGAAATGGCCTCGCTTCAAAATTAAATGTAAATTTTCAACAAAAATTTTTATTTTTTAATGTTTCACAGAAAATCTAAATATCAGTATTTTAAACAAATACTACATATTTGGCTACAAAATATTGTGATGATAAATTTTTAGTAATATTCATTTGATTGATTGAAAATATGGAGCTAAAGTGCGCACCGTTTTAAAAAAGCTGTTCTGAGAAAAGAAGCGTTTAAACTTTTTATTACAATTTCGTTCTCTGAAGCTCTCTTTTTTACATTTCCAAAATTACCCAGTCAGTTTCAATATCGAGTTTAGATTAATAAAATAAGAATTTCGTTTGTTCAAAGAGCACTTTAAATGGAAAATTCAAAATTTTGAATCAGTTAAAGTGTGTTACACCTTAATAAAAACAGGAACAATTGCTGAAAATATTATAATAACATGAAATGTATACTATGATGTAGAAATTGTTTAAGTGCATGATTACATATAAAGTCTCAATGTCCTATAAATATATTTTTTTTCTATGAAATGTTTCAATTTAATGTATTTTTACTTACATCATAGTTATAACACATTTATATATAAATGCTTTTTTCACAATATGTCGATTATATCAGTATGTAAGGGCAAATTTTATACTGTTTTACAATATATTTTTTCCAAATACGTTATTTAAAAAATAAATGCATATTTAGTGAAAAACGGAAATATGAAGAAGAAAAAATCGTAATTTACTCATATGCCATATTTGAATTAAATTAATTTCTTTTTTTTAAAACTCTCACAGGTAGAAAAAAATTTCACTTTTTTTTTGCAATAACTAATGATTTTGTACATAAAAAGTTAATATTTTTGAATATTTGAAAAGTATATACATTTTTCCAAATTGTCTGTATTTTTTTTTAATACAAAAAAAAAAAAAAAAAAAAAAAAAAAAAAAAACATATTTTACGTTTTAAAAACACTGTGCTCGTTTTTCGCAAAAAAATAAGTGTATGTGTTATGTCTTCAAAAATTGCGCATTTTGTATGCACAAAAAATCTGTATATTAGAGTTTGGCAGGAATTATATATAAAAATTAACTGCATTGAGGATTTACGGGGGTGAAGGCCCCTTTAAACGTAAAATTCATCGTTCCTCTTTCTCTTAGTGTTTTATTACCTTTAATTTCTCGAAAAGAAAAAAAAAATAACTATATTTTTCAAAATCGGAGAAAAAGAAAGTTACGTTTATTAAATTTAAAAATCCGTTGAGTTGGAAAAGTAGATGTCCCCACCGGGCTACAGCCACCTGAATTCAACACCACATGTTTGAGATAAATTTTTAACACATTAACATAAAACAAAAGAACTAAAAATTAATTTCCATGAGGGATTTAAGGGGGATACACACTTTTCCGCACACACAACGGAAAATTTATCGTTGTACTTTCTCTTACAGTTATTTAGATTTTGTTACTCGAAAAATAATTCACTGAGTTTTTGAAATCGGAGAAAAATATAGTTTATTAATTGGTTATTAGTTTATTAGTTTACTATTATCTGGGAGGAGGTGTCACCACCACTCGAATTCAACAATGTCTTGAAGCACCCATTTGTGAAAAATTTGTAACACAGAGACTTAAAAAATATAATAATAATAATAATAATAATAATAATAATAATAATAATAATAATAATTCCAATGACGGATTTAGGGACATCCCCCCCACAAACGGAAAATTCTGATCTGTATTTTCTCTTAATGTTTAATTATTTTATTTAATCGGAAAGAATAATCTTACCCAACACCAACATCTCTCAAAGACAAATCTCCCCAATCAAATCCACATAAAATTTCTAATTTATCGGCAAGAAATTAATCAGACCATATTCTAACCATTCGTTGAGAAAAGAAAATTTTTGTAAATAATTATATTAATCCAGTCATTTTCTAATTATAAATTAAGTATAGAAAACCCGTAGTAATAAATTATCCTCATTAATTAAAACTTGGATGAATAATAACATCTCCGTTAAATTTACCATCTTCCCTATAAAAATATGAAATTATAGCAGAAATAACCTCATTACCCATTACACGCATTTTAAATAATATCGAAGCACGACCCCAATGCCTAAACCCGTAACGCGCTGTACTCCCACAACCCAGATTACGAATTCAATCCTCTCTTGGGGAAAACAAAAACTAGATAATTATTCCCTATCAACAACTAAACATGCTTCTAAATAGCTCAATAGATGGCAATCGATGCTTTTTTTGCCTTTTTTTAGCACAAATGAATTAATACCGTTATTGTGTATATGTACATTTTATACACAATTCGTTTGTACTTTCTGTGCATAATCAGATGTACCAAATACGTTCAGATTATGTGCACTTTTTTAACACATTTTTGCAAACCTTTTCTAATTGGCTCAACTGTAATCAGGGCCCGATTAACCTCTGAATGTAGGGGAAGTGCAGTGTCACTTTGGGGTCACTTTCATGTGTCAAAAATTTTCTAAATGCAACATACATGGAAACGCTACTAATACTATTTCCGGGATGGAGTTAGCCTAGTTCACATTTATTCCATTAACATGCTTTTTTATTTTCCTTGTATATACTTCATAATTTTTAGTACATTGTTCTCGGTTACGCGACTGAATTGTGGGTAGCACATCAGGATGCCAAATGATTGGTCAACAGCTTATTGACCACATTCAGATTTTTCGGTTAGATAAGTTTCCTAGAGTAGTGTGTGGAAATTATCTTGCATTAGAAAAACTTTCCCTTCCAAAAAAAAGTAAAATACAAGTTTAAAAAAAATTTAAATGGTAATTAGAGTAACCATTTAACAGTCGTTTTTGGACCCATCTTAAATTTTAGAGGAGAAGCTTGTGCTTCACGTGCACTTTGAATAACCATCTGACTGTGATATCTAAACGTTTGAAATCATAAAATTTAGGATATGTAGCTATAATTTTATTGTACGTACATTTTAAAATTAATTTTAGGATTTTTTTTTAATGCAAGAATAAAATTGTAATTTTGTAAAAAAAAAAGATAAAGCCTAGATGAAAGATCTAAATTCTTTAGAGGATATATTAACGTTAATTCTATTTAAATGCATCGGTGATATAGAAATATAACTTCAAGATAAAATTTCATTTTTTGTATTTTCAATAGAAATAAGAATGTATTTTTAAACAACAATTATTAAACATAAGTACTATTCTACAACATCAGTTCACACGATACTGAATGATTACATATTTTATTACTATAATAGATTTATTTATTTATTGTCACAAACTGATAACTATTTGGATTCGTTCAGCATGTAGTTCTATAAAATATTATTCTTAGTAAGGGATATATGAAGCTCGATGCAAATGTTTACACAGCGAATGAATTTCCGCAGTTGTTTAGAAAATACTGTTTGAAGTGTATCATAACTACTCCTATATTTTAAATTCTCTTTAGACTTTACACATATTAATAAACAATTATCATACATTTCGTAATTTAAACTTTAATAACAGATGAACATAATTACATTCCCTCAAAAGTTTAGAGAAAATGTCACAATATATCTCATTGTAACAAAATTAAAAATATTTCAAAATATAATAGGATTTTCATTATTTTTATAAGATTCAAATGTGCCAGTTCTCACTAAAAAATTTAGATTTTGCATAATTTCTTACTGGATTTCGTACCAAGAATGTTTGATCGAAGTTTTGAGTTCGTCTCGGTGGCATTATGTAGATGTCTGTTCTTAACTTTACACTGTAAAAAATGACCAATGTTTCTTATTTTATGAAAATATGCTATAACCACGAACGAAAATATAATATAATCTTCTGAGTTATCCGAAATTTCAAATAGCATGTTACATTGTCTTTTGAATCCCCAGAAACGAATACATTTTCAAAATTTAAAGAATAATTTATAAAAACAAATTATTTTTAGCTGCCCGAATTTTTCAGAAACGTTTCCGAAGGGTTTTTAAAGTGTATTAATGAGTGTCCTCAGGCTGGAATACCTGTTTTTCGAATGTTATCCATTCTCAAGTACACGTTTTCAGCCGCATAAGTTAATTTATACATGAAAGAGTAAAGAACTTTATGTATTTGAATGTTATTGTTAACGCTGTTAATTTTGCATGTTTGTCTGTTAAACATTTTTTTTGAGCATGAAAATGTTTACTTCAGAATTGATAGCATTCGAAAAACAGGTATTCGGGGCTGAGGACACTAATTAATACACTATAAAATCCATTAGGAAACGTTTCTGAAAAATTCGGGCAGCTAAAAGTAATTTGTTTTTATAAATTATTCTTTAAATTTTGAAAATGTATTCGTTTCTGGGGATTCAAAAGACAATGTAACATGCTATTTGAAATTTTGGATAACTCAGAAGATCATATTATATTTTCGTTCGTGGTTATAGCTTATTTTCATAAAATAAGAAACATTGGTCATTTTTTACAGTGTACGCGTAATAATGCCCCATTTATTCTCATTTGGATATAAATCAACAAGAAGGCCAAGAACTTGTATCTCGTGGAAAGTAAACCTGTGTTTTGTATTACGCGACATATAGTATATCTGAGTATTATATTGCTGAAATACCCATTGTCGAAAATTTAAAAGTCCTGTAAAGGTAGTAGGTTATCATCCAATATGTGTACACATGTTTTGGTTGTTTGGAGTTTAACGAGAAATGTCAGCGATATTGAATATTGATACATGATATATAAAATGGCAGCGTCCATAAAAGCAAAATGCAACCTAAAACCTAACTGAACCCACTTTCTTTGTACTCGAAAAAACTGAAGCGTGCTCCTTCGATTTATTTGTGCCAGTTGTTGACCCAACCATCTGCACTGTCAAGAGTCTAATTTAATACGTCACTGAATACTATTGAATACCGCTTCTTTCCGTATCACATGCCCTTATGATTACAGTCCATTCTCTGCAACGTGTGCTCACGTTTCAGAGCTAGGTGCCTCTTTTTTCTGACTTAAATTATATAATCTGTTACTTTTCTCTTTTTTGTAACTTTTAATACCAATAGTTCTTATTCATTTAGAATTTGGTCCACAGTCGTCTTCTGTATAGATACCATCCTCCGAAAACTTATATCACCTCGTTTACTTTTGAACGTGACCTTTCAGGTACTACATCTGCATAATACACTAGACGCATATCATTCTGAACGATTTAAAAGTATAGAAACTTCATAAACTTACAAAACTTCCGACTTTAACTTCTGTATTTTAGTTACATCTTCCGGTTAAATTTTCTTATCTTGCGTCTGACATAATTGATGCTATCGCTAGGTGAACTTAAGGATACTCGTCAGTAAACTTCCGGATTTCCCTCGCTAATGTTAATCCTAAGGGCGCAGGATGCATTCGTATTGTTAAAATATCTCCTCAGATACATTAATATTTTTAACTTCTGTTTTCTTTGTACTTTTCTTAAAGAATGTCTCTTTTTTTTTTCTTAGTTGTAATTTTTTTTTTCTAAAATATGTACTTAATTTTATGTGAAGTGTTAAAATCTTAACACATTACTAACACATAACTAAAGATTTTAACACATAAATTTATAAATTCAGCACATATTTTAGAAATGTTTTGATAAATACGATAAAAGAGACATTTTTTAAGAAGCGTACACAGAAAACAGAAGTTAAAAATATTGTTTTTGAGGAGATATTTAAAAAATACGAATGCATCCTAAGCCCATAGGCATAACATTAGTGAGGGGAATCGGGAAGTTTACTGACGAGCAGCCTTAAATACCTGAAATGTGGTGCATCATTCAATTGTAATTCGCAATTTTTAAGACTTGTTCGAAAAATTCATGATTGTGTCTAAAATTGTACGTAATGATAATTTCTGTTATGTTACGAAAAATGAAATTTTTGCGAATTTGAAAGGATTTATGGGCTACTTTTTTCGAAATATCTTCTAAAATGCGAATTATACGTTTTTTATCACATAAAAGCATGTTTTATAATTATTTGGGGACAAATTTGATCATATTCTAAACATTTGCGTGGCCGAGTAGATAGAGCTTTGTTGGTAATTCCACCATAAATATAACAATCTCCTATTTAAAGAATAATTAATACTCACATCTTTCTCTTTATCTCTCATCTGTCCTTTGTTTAATGATCATATTTTACATTTTGCAGAAATTAAAAGGATTACTTTTATTAAGAAAAAAGAAAATAGTATTTGTAACTAGTAAATATTTTAGAAATTTTGGAGGCATAATGAACAATTGTGACAGACTTGCATTAGCTAGGAAAAATCCAATTTATTGCAATTTAATAATCAAAAGTAATACAAAAGTTGATAATTAGTTTATAAATGTGTTGGAAAAAAATTCAATGCAGCGGAATATTCGCGAATAAAAATCCGTTACGATAATTATTTCCCCTTGCTGAGTGATTTGGCAATGCGTAATGAGCTTTAGCACTGCCATTCTGTAAATCAGTGGATGTTAAAAGAATTAGGACTTTCGATTGCGAAGCAAAAAAGAATGAAAAATATTTTTCAGTGTTTTTCACTTTTTTATAACTGTGTCTTAAAAATTAAAGGTCAATTCTATTCCACAAAACAAATATTATAGAATGTATTATCGATGCTCAAAAAATATTCATACACATGTCTTCAATTAATTTTAAAACATATATGCATTTCTTTCTTAAAATATTCGTAAAAATGTTTGGTGAGGCAGAACATTAATACTGTCTTATAACTTGCTTAGAAAAAAAAACTGTTTTAGAAATAAAATATATATTTTATCAAATTCTTATACAATTTATTTTTATTTATTTTTTTTTCAATTTGGTTAAATATGGAAAATAAATATACTAACTAAACATTTCACTTTAATTCACTTAGTTACATTTTTTAATTCGCAAAAATAGTCAGAGTTACATGGCTGACAGTCCAATTTTTAACATAGATTTGCTAAATATTGTTTCTATAACAGGATATTTTTTTTGTTAAAATACGTTAGAAATATGCTTAAATTCTATATATTTAAATATTTTGTTGACAACAAAATATATACATGATTTTTCATTTTATATTTTTCTTCTTCAAATTAATTCATACCAAAACGTATTAAAATGAAAAAAATAAAAAATAAAAATTTCGTTTACATTTTCTGCACTAAAATTAAAATAATTTCTATAAAGCTTTTTTATTTAAAAACCACTATGTTTATTTACTTAAATATATTTTTTGAAGCACTTAAGGTCAAAAAGACTATTTTCTACTAAGTTTAAATGAAATATATGATAGATTCAAATACTTCATTTTCCATTCGTAACAGTGCTTTGCTGTAACAGTACTTCATTTTTCATTCGTTACTTTGCCGTAACAGTGCTTTTGTGTAAACAATTTTATTACATAAAACTGTAATATATCATGTAATATTTCGACAATTGTTGTATAATGATTTACAAATATACAAATATATTTGAGAATCTTGTCGAATTTTTGTTGAAAATCAAAGTTTTAATTAATTTTCTTTTATTTCAGATGTATGTGAATCTGCTAAGAAAGATTCAAGAGGACCATTGTTTAGAAATGAGCCTCCATCACGTATTGAATTTTCAAACAGCAGTGGTACAGAACTAAGGTGCAATGCAGATGGCATTCCAACGCCTAAAATAACGTGGCAAACGAGAGATGGCGTACATGCTCATGATATCCCTGGTGTTAGACACATAAGAACTGATGGTACACTTGTATTTCCGCCATTTTCAAAATCGGATTATAGACAAGATGTGCATGACACAGTTTATCAGTGCTCAGCGACAAACAGTGTTGGCTCAATATTGAGCAGAGAGTCTCATGTTAGGGGAGGTAATTAAAATTTATTCATCATTGTTGTCGTAGTTTTTGAACTTAACATTAATTCTGTTTTTAACCTTTTTTTCTATTCCTCTTAAATTTCTATTTAGTAGAAGAAAAACAAAGAAATTGCCTACATTACATTTCTCACCCAGTTATATCCAGTATTCACCTTTCCAAAACCGAAAATGTCTGATTATTAGTTCTATAAAAATATTTATTATTATTTTCTAATAGTTAATGCCTTATTAAAGGTGGCTCCACAATGATAAATTACAGTGTTAAATTTTGAAAGAAAATAAACTATAAACTTTTTTATCGCATCCCAGCTGACTTCTGGAAGTTGGTTAATTACAGTAGCATCTGTTTACGCAAGATGTATTAAGCGTAAAAAAATAAGCAATGAAGATCGAAATTATTTTTCTTTTGAAATTCTTTTTTTTTCTTTTAATATTCAAAAACAAATATGGCCATAAAATCAAGAGATTGTGCCGATGCTTTTGAGTTGAAAAAAAGCACTGTCTGGGCTGGATGGCTGCGAAAAGTTTTCCGGATTTTCCTTGTACGAGAACTGTAATTCGGATTACTTTCCAGTCAATACTCTACCTTCAAAGCATTCTTTCTAGAGCAATACGGCCAATTATGGCTAATTCTGAACAAAAAATCCCTCAAATCGCTCAAATAAAAATTAGTTTCATTATCCATCAGCATACATAAATATATGCATTTTTATTTTTATTTTATTTAAAAAATATATCCCTTTTAAAATTTAGTTTCTTAAAATTGATTTGTAATACGTATTCCTCATTTTAATGCAAAAATATCAGAAAATAATAATTAATATTACATGTATCTTTAATAAAGCATACATAATATATATATATATATATATATTCTTGTCAGTTACTTTCTAAAGTATTAAAATATCTCACTATATTCTTTATTCTCATCGAAAAATGATTTCAGTATAAAACTTTTCTGAAGCAATATTTTTTCAAATATATGAGATCCTTTAACTTCTGTTCAATAACTAAATGTAGAACTTCCTTCTTCTGTAATAGAAAAAAGTTTATGGGCAAAAGAGAGACATAAAAATTGTAGATAATAGACTTATAGCACGGTTGAAAGCACTCGAGAGAATTCGTCAATTCCTCTGGCAATCGATTGTATAAGCCATATGGTTTTTATTGCATAAATTGTTTTACAGCCATCACTTTTCAGATGTATTCTTGTCAAAAACATGCTGCATGAAAGACTTTATTACTTTTTTGTATTCTATGGTACTTTAGATTGAGTTTTTAAATTTTCTTTAGTGGAAATGAAATATATATTTCACTATACGTTTTGAACCTTTTAAATACAGCTTCAAATGTTAAGATATTAGACTTCTCCTGAAACATTTTAAGAATAAAATACTCATAGTATGCTGAGATGGATTATAAAATGTTAATTTAAATTAATATAAATTTTTCAACAAACTTTTATATCACATCCTGTTATATATATATATATATATATATATATATATATATATCATCAGTTATGCAGTAATCTTGTAAAAAAAAGTAAGAAAATAAAAAAAAAGAAACCACTTTGAATAAACTAGTATACATGCCTCTGATTGATATTAAATTGAAATATTAAATTATTTAATATGCCCTCACCTTTGAAGATGCTTAATCTCTGTAGGTTGTGTTTTATTTATCACGCAATATAAGGTCTTGCTAGACAAGCATTCCCATATTACGCATACAATTAATCGAAAATTTAAATTATGAAAAAAAAAAATATATCAATTTTCTGATAAAATGTTATATAGTCAGTAGGAAACTATAAAAAATTATACTCTATCGAACATGTTAATATATCACTAACATGCCGCCTTAAGCATTAAGGGATATTAGTGTGTCTATCAGCATACTAAAAGAAGATTCACCAAACGAACTTTTGATAGTTTTTATCGGGAAAAAAATAATACAACATATGCGTCATATAATTATAGTGGAAGCATATAATACAGAATCATAATTAAAATCCGGTTTTGAATTTTCATATGATTTTTCATCATTTATTTTATTCCGAAAGAAGGGATTAACTTCTTAATTGTAAATAATCATTTCTATTTTTATTTTTTTATAATTGAATTTAAATTTTAATGAGAGATTAAGCAAACACACTATTTTTTAGTATCATGATGGCATTATTATTTCTCGATAAGTTTTACACTTAGTTAATTCCAAACTACAAAAAATGTCTCTCTCCAACCCGTCTTAATAGGTATTTTCTGAATGTCCTTACTAAAGAAGAAATAAATGTCTGGAATATTTAATTGAATTCAAGTGATAATTAAACAGAATCAAATCCAATTACGAATCTATATTCTAATGCAAGTATATAATTTAATATAATAAATAAACTTCACCTGAAGTTTTCTTATGTTTGTTAAAGTATAATTTTATTGTTTAAGAAAGAAAAAACAACTTTTAGAGTGTTAAAATAAAAAATAAATAAAAATCAGTGCTATCAGTTTAATAAATATAACAACTTTTAACTTTTATTTTTAACCCAAAATGTTTCTTCATATATATAAAAATGTACGTTTGTCGTGTAATGAAATAAACATTATAAAATTCTAAATATTGTGAGTAAAGATAATTCTTTAAAATTCTATTTAAAATGAAAATAAAGGGGTTTTATAATGCTCAATATTTAATTTCATTTAGTAAATTTTAAGTAAATGTACTTTTTATAAAAGAAAATTTTATTACAAAATAAAGTTCCTTTATTATAAAAATTTATATAATTTCCTATGTGAAAAACCTTGGAAGGAAATTTTTAGAAAATCGTAATTTTCTGGACTATCTATAATTAATGGTTTTTCACTTACCATAGAAAAGTCTATACTTGCAAATAGTTATTTCATTTTATTTTTATTAAATAATTTTTGTTTTAAAAAAATATGCAATTTTTATTTATCAAATATGTTTCAGGATAGAAAAGAATAACTTTATATATATATATATATAATAGTATAAATTAGTATAAGAGCTCAAAACTAAGTAACATAAAAATGTACATATTTTAAAAAATAAAATTGATCAAATTTTACACTGTGCAAGTATCGGTAGATATAAAATCGGGGTTATTCCAAAGAAGAAATATTCTTTTTTATATAACACGCTTTATTAAATATAAAATAATATGTATGGTGCATTATAAATCAATAATCGATTTCTTCTGATAAACATTTTTACATATTTTAAGTATTATTAGTAATATGATGAAAGCCTCCATTATGAAAAAAATGCGTAGTGTAATAAAATTTTACCCTATACATTTTAATTATCAAAATGTACTTAATGTTAGGATTGCTTTTCTAAGATATTTATATTAATTGGATTTTTTGTCTTCGGTTTTAGAAATATCATACTGAAATGTGATTTAAATTCATTATTCGATTTTGTTTATAATATTGTTTTATTAGGTTGATGAAAACTACGTGGATTGCGTTATAACAGCCATTAAAATATTTCTTACTGCGAAATTATACTGAACTTGCAAAATGCCTTTAAATGATTGACATCGAGTCAGCATTCTCTAATAATTTCTCTTAATCCTGAAATGCTGATAAGCTGCATTATATTGTACATGCCATATATCCTCTCATCAGTTTTGCATTTCCCGTTGCAACAAATGTTTATTTGATTTAACACTAATATTCAAACGATCCATTTCCTGATATATGTATAGAACAAAACGCAATATAAATCATATATATTTTTGCAATAATCGAATTAAACAATGTACACTTCAGAAATATTATAAATTACGGTTTTAAAACATTTTAGGAATATGCAATTGTATGTGAAATTTACCATTAAATATCACTTGCTGAAATATCTGAGAAAATAATTGAATTTATTTAAAATTATGCAGTATGGATTGCTTTATTTTTTCAGTTCTTAAATTTCTAATATCCTTGAAGTTTAAAACTAAACTACTTAACTAAACTTATTTTTCAAATATTTTGTTATTTTAGGAAAATTTTAAAGGGGACAAACATTTATTTAAATTTACAATAATTATAATAATATTTTTTTTTCTATTATTCTTTAAATCTGATGATTAAATTTTAATGCATTAACTTTTAATATTGCGTAAGACATTGTACCTCTCCAAAAAAGTTTATGCATATACTAATAGTTAGTGTATATGATTGCACTTTGAATTTTAGATTTGCAGATTTTTTATTGCTATATGCCTAAATTATAACATATGCATTTCTATAATGAACTCAATGATGAACTACGATGAACTTGTAAATCAATTTTTGTTATCAATTTTTTAAATTCTAAGTAAAGTGTAATCTAAAAAAAAGATAAGTTGTTAAGGAAAATTATCTTTATGCAGTTAAAGGCACAAAGATAGTCATTGCAAATATAGTGAATATGTTTCACTAATTTTTCTTTTGTGCGGTAATTTAAATATATTAATATTTAAATATAATTTAAATATATTAATATACAAAAACTAATGAACAAGCATAATATTTTAATATATTTCAATTAAAAAATTTATTATTAGTTAACAATACACAGGAAATCCTTATAAATATAAATACACACTATTATTCCCCATTAAAATATGATTGTCTGAAAGCATGTATGTCCATTGCCTGAAAAATGACATAAAATTTTGTCCTTATCTTTTTTTTTAATTACGCTTAAATAAAAATAAAATAAAAATAAAAATTAAAATTAAAAAAGCAATGTTAAAAAACACATATTTGTCTTAAAATTGAAAATCTATTTATCTTTCCACGTTTCAAATATACTTAATGTTATTAAAACTACATCTATGGATTTTCAATAAACTGTTTTGCATTTCAAAAATCTATTCATTCATTCTTATTTTAATACTAGTAACAGTATTTTTTCAACCTTTCAGTATGTACTTCTGATTTTTTACACAATCTACGAACGAATTTTCATTCTAATTCAGCGTTTATTTAAAAATGAACAATTCAAATTTAAATTCTATTAATCAATTATAACTCAGAAAAATGGATAATTAGCGTTTATGATTTAATTCGGAATTTGAAAAATTCCGAAAAAGAAAGAGAATTAAGTGCTTTTTAAGTTTATTGGATACAAACATTCTTGTTTAAATTACTGTACCTGGACATTTAAATCTCTATTAAAATTTTTTGGCATATTGCATTTATCGATTTGCAAATTATGCATCTATGAGTATTGTTTAACGCTGAAAACAGAAATCTAATTTTAATAAAGATAAGATAATTACAACCGGATATATCAATTAATATTTGGTTAAATTGGTTGCAGAAAAATACTTTTTCACGCCAGACATATTGTTTTTCATCTCTTGAATGGACAAAGATATAAAAAGAAGTATTAAAAAGGTAGTGGGAGTTTTATAGGCTAAATTACTTTCGTAAGTTTTTTAGATTCAAACAAATTTGTCCTTTGATATTTTTAAATAGTTCTGATTTGCGTCAAGTTTTTTTTTTCTTTACACAGAGCATTCAGTCATTTGTAAAAGAAATTAAAGAAATATGCGCAATATTAACAAGTATGCTAGAATGCATAAAAGGAAAATTAAATTGTTTTTAATTACATTATTTTTAGTCAGTTCCTCTATGCATACCAGAAAATAAAGTTTGGGAAAATATCTCATATTTTGTTTCGTTTCCAGAAGGGTTTATAATAATTAAGTGTTTCTTCGGCATTCTTGCATGTTTATATATATATATATATATATGCAGTAAAACTTCAACTATGCGTAGTTTCTAAGGCAGTTACAATGACATTAAAGATAAATACAGATAATTTTGTCAGATTTCTTTTTCAAATATTTTACTGAATTCCGAATTTAATTATGTTATAATGAAAAAGTTAAAATATTGCAGACCAAAGACATGCATTATTCGATAATATCTACTTTAGTTAATTACAAAATGAAAGATATGTATGGATCAGTGCTTTAAGATAGAAAATAACTGCTTTGATCTTAATTTTCTATTTATAGAATATGGTTTTTATTAAATCATGAATAATTATTATATTTAAGAAAAAAATAATAGAAGAATTCATTTTAAAACAAAAAGCAAATGTAAAGTAATTATTTGTATAAAAAATCACCTTTTTTTTTCAAAAGGAATGAGCCATACTTATTTCCTTTCATTTCTGCTATATAACTATACATGTTTATTATCAGAATATATATGATTATTGGGTTCAAAAACGATTAAAACAGGAGTTCTAATATTAATTATACTCATGTTAAATAATGAAAGGAAAAGTATATCAGGTCAATCAATACATCATCATTCCATTCGAACTTTCTGATGTTGTTTATTTTGGATTACACAAAATAACAATCATGATAAAATAGATTTTGATAAATCTTTTATTACGATTTTTTTATGTGCATTTAAAAAAATAATTTATTCTGAATGAACCTTGAACTTGCTATTTGACAGTTGCGTTTCCAATAACAGAAGATATTTTGATTTTCACAAGTGCATCAGGTTATTCATCTCAAAAGACCTCTTTGAGAAATAAATATCTTTTTTTTTGTCTTATTTAAGGGAAAATTTGAATAAAATGTACGTGACATTAATCAAATTTAATCCAAACTGTCATCAGAAATTAATCAACAAAACTTTGCTTTTAATTCAGTTATTAAAAGATAATCCTTTGATAGTTGTATTAAAGAAATGAAATAAATTTTTGACTGAGAATGCAGAATAAGTATTACAAAGACTTTTCAACAGATTAAAAAAAAAAGTCTTATCATGTACAGAATCTGTTGTTTTCAAGTACATTAAAATGCAAATCAAAATTGTTTTAATACACTGGAATATTCTACATAAAATAAACCATATCACTTATTGAAGTGAAACTGATTAATTAAAGTGTTTTATTTTTTTTTCTTTTACAAATAAAAATTGTAAACAAGAAATTGTAAGATCCATGTCTACAATAAATCTATCATTTCTTTTAATTTGCTGAATACTCTTTACTGATCTTGAATTCTATTATAACATAAATTCTAATATCATATATTTATTTTTGTTTATTAGCTACACATAGCAAAAGGATCGATTATCTGGGAACTTGAGTAATCTTGAACTTGTTATTTGATAGATGCGCAACTAATATCAAAAGAGTAATTTTTCTATACGTAAATCATATTATTCATCTAAACGGATCTTTTCTGCACAGTTTTTGTTTTGAATACGCAAGATTATTTGAATTAAATGTACGTTCATATTTATATTCAAAATATTTTATAATTTATATTCAAAACTAAGATGTGAAATCAAACATTTTTTTTTTTTTGATTTTATTATAATGATCAAAAGAGAACACATTGACATTATTTTTTAAGAAGGTGATTTTTCTCCAACAAAGTAAAATAAAGAATAGAATCATTTATTTAAAAAATGAGATAATATGCATATACAAAATATTGCAGTTAGTTATTATGGAGATTGAAATTACTAAAATGTCTAATCATGTCACGGCCCATTATTCTCGCTGAGTTTACAGACACAAAAGTGTTTTACTTGGATATGATGCAAATTTTCGCTGTCTCTCAAGTTGTCATTTGCATTTTTTGTCAACAAAGCGCTCCACCTCCATACTGGGGTAACATTATAAGAGACTATTTCAATGAGGAGTTTCATGGCTGATGGAATGGACGGGTGATAAATTGTTATGGTGATCTTTTTCCACAGATTTAGCGCCACTCGATTTTTACTTATGGGGTTATGGCAAGGATCAAGTTTATGCTTCCGTTAGGGCTGACATTGAAGTACTGAAGACGAAAATCAGGCATGTAATCCAGTCATTTCAACAATCACGGGGGTTGAACTAGGGGTCGCTCGAGATACAAATGTGGCAAACATTGAAATATGGTAATGGATTGCACAAAATAAATTCTCTTTAACAGCTTGTGACAAAAAATGTATATATATATATATATCTTTAATTGATTGACTTGAGATTTTGAGGATTATTTCTGATAATTTAAGGTACAGCGCCATCTATGGACGCAGTTTGAAACTATTTATCGTAAGAAGCATTTAAATCCAAACCACAATCCCGTATCACAATTACTTGATTTTATATGAAATTTTAAATTGTGTCAGGGACTTTTGGACCGCCCTATATCTCTTTTTCGCTACATCTAGAAATATATTTAATTCTGATGATGCCCTGTAACTTGGTATTTGATAGATGTGCGTTCAACCTAAGTGCAAATCTTGTTAAATATGTGCCTGCAGAGGAAGGCTATGAGGACAGTGGACTCTTAAAAGAGCAGAAATAATATTTTTTTTCGAAAAGTTATTGTTAAAATTGAAAGAAAATCAATATATTGGCATCATATAAGCATAGTATTCAATATATTGGTGGAAAGTATATATTTATTCTTTTTGTAAAGTTAAGTAATTTGAATAACATGTCATGATGTATTTCAAATGTAGTTTTTTCAAAACAGGTTTTCCTTTGTTTCATTTTAATTTATTTTTAAAAAGCTCCATCAGTTGTAATTTTTGTTCAAAATTATCAATAGGTTATCAAATTAATATCAATTCTAAGAGACAATCTTGATGCATATTATCAGAAATGTGTACATCAAGAAAGGTTTGAAAGGTTGGTTTATTATTTAGGTTGTGAAATTCGCATTAAATGCATTTTGGAGTAAATTTTATGAGTATTCAGTTTCGTGCAAGTTTTGTTTTCACTTTTTGCATAAAACATTCTGTCGGATTAAAACTGGATGCATATATATATATATTAGTAATTATCAAGATTTTCTCTTACTGATATGAACATTTTTGATGAAAAATTAATACAATTTGAATATTTTAAATATGCACAGTAGGGTGGGCCGAAAAAAACTTTTTTTTTATTCGTTATACCGCGGAAAACTTGCCTCTAGGGTAACTTAGTATAATGCAAAAATAAAATAAATAAACTGTTACGTTTGGCGGTAGCGCATCGGCCCTAAAATTTGAGAAAGTATAAGATTTTTATCATTTTCAAGGGGGAATGCGAGAATTTTTTTGTTTTGTTTTTTGATTCGCTATATCACGGAAAACTTGCCTCTAGGTTAGCTTAGTATAATGCAAAAATAAAATAAATAAATTGTTACGTTTGGCGGTAGCACATCGGCCCTAAAATTTGATTCTTCACAGCAAATGTGGTACTGAAAGTGCAGTAGTGTTCCAGTGAATCATTTCAATGTTGCTGTAGTTAGGAAATGGATTTTCGGTGGTTGAAAACTCCTGATTAACTTTTTTTAGAAGCAAAGTTTCAAGCCATTATAATTTTTCTGAAACTTAACTATATTATATGATTCCTTTTATCTACTATCATACTCAAAAGCAAGTTTTCTGGACGAGCAAAAAATACGTTTCTCTCAGTTACTGGGTCAATGACTTTCAACAAGTTTTCGCGCAGGAATCTTGAAGATTTTTTAACTTCAAATACATGTTCTGGTCTGTTTGTGAAGTATTTACTTTTTTATATAAAACCATAGAGGTATATATGACTTTAAGAGAAAATAAACTAAGATCTTGCTATCGTCTGTTGTGTTTTCAATACCTAAATACAATCGGAGAACTCTGTTCGCCGTTGTTAACCACTTTGAGTGGGAAAGTGTGCCAGGCTCACGAACAGATAAATCTTGAAAACAGCTACCTGATTTTATAGCAGAACTTATGTCCAGCATGTACTGCTGACCTGTGTGCGTTGGTCATATTTTACCCTTTTCAAGTTCTGCTCAAAACATTTCCAGTAGCATTCTTTCTTATTTGATTGAGGCTGGATTTTCACTTCATGAACTGAACGTGATTGAATGTGATGGCACCGTTACTAATATGGGGTGGAAAACCGCGTTATTCACACAATTGAAGAACAAGTTAAACGATCACTACAGTGGAGGGTGTGCCTCTTACATTTCAATGAATTGCCATTCCGACATTTGTTTCAAACTTTAGATGGTGAAGCGACTGGGTCACAATCACTTCGTTGTCCGATTGGCTCACAGCTCAGTAAATGTGAGAAACTCCCAGCAGTAAATTTTGACAGTGTTGAGTATGAGATTACACAAATAGACAAGCAAAACAATGCAAAGATAAGCTGTACCTGCTGGATATAAGATCTGCTATAAATTCAGGCAGCTGTCCTGAATAATTAACTGTTCATGAGCCTGGTACACTTTCCTACTCAAGGTGGAGAACTGAGGCGTCAGAAAAAGTCATCGTCACCAATTCCAGAGATGGTTTTATAAGAACTATACTTATTTCAATATCGTCAATGCCTAGTTTTTCAAGCTAATCTTAGTTCAAACTTAATTCAATTATATCAAAACAAAATAAAGACAAGTAAAGTACCATATTTCATTACAAACTGAATATTTACACAATAAGAAAAATGATTTTTGGTTTCAATGGAAGTCAATTTTTTTAAATGTCATTTTTAACCTCAATACTCTACTAATAAATTGTAAAATGAACTATTTTTGTTTCATTTATTTATCATTTCTATACTTTGTTCTACTAAAATATGTCTATATCTACTTGTTATAGAAGTTATTTGATTTATTTCCATTTATTAGAAAAATTTAAAAAATCGTATATTATTTTTTCGAATTTTAGGGACGATGCGCTACCGCAAGACGCGAAAATATAATTATTTAGTTTTTGCATTTTACTAAGGTACCCTAGAGGCTCATTTTCCATGGTATAGCAAATCCAAAAACAAAACAAAAAAGTTCTCGCACTGCCCCTTGAAAATGATAAAAATAGTATATTTTCTCAAATTTTAGGGCCGATGCGCTACTGCCAAACGTAACAATTTATTTATTTTATTTTTGCATTATACTAAGCTACCCTAGAGGCAAGTGTTTCGCTGTATAGAGAATCAAAATACAAAGCAAAAAAATTCTCGCACTCCCCCTTGAAAATGATAAAAATCTTATATTTTCTCAAATTTTAGGGCCGATGCGCAACCGCCAAACGTAACAATTTATTTATTTTATTTTTGCATTATACTAAACTGCCCTAGAGGTAAGTTTTCCGCGGTATAGCGAATCAAAAAACAAAACAAAAAAAAACTCACACTCCCCCTTGAAAATGATAAATATCTTATATTTTCTCAAATTTTAGCGCCGTTGCGCTACCGACAAACGTAACAATTTATTTATTTTATTTTTGCATTATACTAAGCTACCCTAGAGGCAAGTTTTCCGCGGTATAGCGAATCAAAAAACAAAAAAAAAGTATTTTTCGGCCCACCCTAATGCATAGACTGCGGATAAAATACTTTAAAAAAATCCATTTGAAATCCATTATGTATTTGCATTATTTATTGTATCCAGATTTTTCCTTAGTGATAATGAGAACTTTGAACAAAAATTAAAACAAATTGAACATTTTTAATATGTATGCAATGCGGAGAAATTTCCTTTCTGAAAAATCCATTCTATTTACATTATGATATGTGGTTTTCAACATTTTCTGTATACCAATAATTTTCCTTAGTGGTATTGAGAATTTTGAACTCATAATAAAACAATTGAACAATTCTAATCCGCATAGACTGCAGAAAAAAATATTTTGGGAATAATCTATTTGGAATGCATTGTGTTATGTTATTTTTTGTATCAAGATTTCCTATTAGTAATATTGAGAATTTTGAATAAAAAAATAAAGTTGATGGATCATTTTTAATATGTATAGATTGCAAAAAAAAATTTCCTTTAAAAAAATTCCTTTGAAACCCATTATGATATGTTATTATCATTATTTATCTGTATGAAAAGTATAAAAATATACTCTTTTTAAAGCGTGTGCCAATATTTTGATATTTACAAAAACTTTAACACAAAAACAAAAAATGTAATTTTTGCTCTATCATACTCTACTATCCTCTTAAGGATGTTGGACAATCAGATCTTCAGTTCCCCTTTCCAATGTTAAACATATGGGCGTGGAATATTATCGTTTTTTTTTAAATATCTCATCAGGAAATTAATATTCTCAACTTTTATTTTTCTGAGTAGTCTTCCTGAACGATTTTTTTTTTTTTTAGTTGACAAATTATTTCGAAATTATACCTTTGATTTCATATTTTTTATATGTTAAAATTCTTAGCGATGCTGACGAGCTGTGAGTTACATTTTTACACTTACAATAAAATTAAGTATATATTTTAGAAATATTTGATTAACAAAAACTAAAAAAGACATCTTTTAAGAAGAGTACAGGGAAAATTAATTTAAAAAGTATAAGATTCCTGATGAGATATTTTAAAAATATGAATGTATTCCACTCCTAGAGGGATTTTGATATCAGGCTGACTTAAGCTAAAACCTTTTACCAGCCAACTTAAATTGTGTGAGGCTGTATCGTTTTAAGTATTTCTTTAATCTGTTTGAAATTTTAAATATATCTTTTTTAAAGATATGTTATAATGGATTATAAAGTATTGTTCAATAATTTTTTGTGGTTCTCATCCTGTAGTTTGTTGAAATGAAAAAAAAAAAAAAAAAAAAAAAAAAAAAAAAACGTAAATGTTGTAGGTTGTGCTTTTTTCTCTATCTATACCTTTAGAAATCAAATGCGAGTGCTCTGTTTGTATTGCTAAATATTTTTTTATAAAGTTGTATGTATAAAGTAATGATTTATCTTATTTTGTTTTCGTTTTATGCTCATTTGAGTGCCAATGTCCCACATGTTGAACGTTGTCGGTTCAGAGTAAAAAATTATCTTATTATTATTATTATTATTATTATTATTATTATTATTATTATTATTAGGGTTTTGATCATTTTTATGCAGTTTGGTGTAATGCTAGGTATGCTAAAATCAGTCTAAATAAGCTAACTAGGTTGCAGCTAGTCCAGATAGGCCCAAATTAGAATAATTGTGCCGTAATTGAGGTTTAAATAGGGTTTTACAATGGTAACTAGCTAAATAGGCAAGTACTATGTTACATAGGATAAAATTAATCCAAATAGGCGGCTAAATAGAGTGCAGCTAGTCTAGATAGATCCATTTTAGAACAACTGGGCCTGAATCAGGGTAAATGGACTATAATTGATGTACTATGGTACTATGCTTGGTACTATGCTTGATAGGGTAAAACGATTCTAAATAGGCTTAATAGAGTGCAGCTAGTCCAGATAGACCCAAATTAGAATAACTGGGACATAATTGGTATAAACTGGGTTTTGCTATGGCAGCTAGCTCAATAGGCTGGTACGATGCTTGATAGGGTGAAACTAGTCTAAATAGGCTAAATATAGTGCAGATAGTCTAGATAGACCCAAATTAGAACAATTGGGCCATAATTAGGGTAATTGGGCCATAATTAGTGTAATTGGACCATAATTGGTGTAAATTGTGTTTTGCTATGGTAGCTAGCTCAATAGGCTGGTACGATGCTTGATAGGGTGAAACTAGTCTAAATAGTCTAAATAGGGTGCAGTTAGTCTTGATAAACCCAAATTAGAACAATTGGGCCATAATTAGGGTAATTGGACCATAATTGGTGTAAATCAAGTTTTGCTATGGTAACTAGCTAAATAGGCTGGTACTATGCTTGATAGGGTAAAACTAGTCTAAATAGGCTCACTTTACCTTGTTTTTTTGTTTTGATATGCGTGTAGCGTTCTTATTGTTTGGAAATAAAATTCGTCTTAAATTTAAAAATATTATTCGTACCGCCAACGTTCCACAAGTGTAATTATCATTACCTCGAATTCAACTTCTATTTTACATAACATCCCAAAATTTTGCACACAACCTTAGAATTAGTCTAAATTATCAGAATTAAAATTTCAAATAAATCTGACAATTAGTTCAATGTGCGGCGGGTAAAATGTTATGTCTGACTTAAGTTTATATTAATAGCATTTTTCCCTATCAATCATTAAACTATAGTACATTACACAAACGTTTCTATTTATACTATGACATTAAACCCATTCAATGCAATTAAATTGCACAATTTTTATTGTGCGTATTATAAGAAGTAATTAATGGAACTTTATAATTTTTGCACTGGATAAACTTTTAAGTATTAAAATATAAATTTCAGTTATTAAATTATATTCTAAAGAAATTTTCCAGTTACGTAGATAAATAGCAGCCATTATTCCAAACTTATATAATCTATCCCAAGTTTTAGCGCTTTATCTTTCATTCTGATTTATAGTCAGATATGACAAGAGGATGTATCTCATAATTGCGTCGTTATTTCGGGAACAATTAAATTAAATGCGGAAATTAACTACATTTCTGAGATTAACATAGGAATTACAAGTGATTTTATATAATTGCCGATGAAACTTCTATCTCAAATTTTCAATTAATTATTAAGTGTGCGTTACATGAAGAGCATGGAATTTATTAATAGCATTTACTGGAGCGTTTATGGTATTTACATAACTCTTGAAATGTGAAAACATAGGAATAGATGCGTAAGCTTCTGACATTTTATCACTAATTATTAAACAACAACATGCTTTACTGCCATGCATATTGTTGATGTTTTTTATTGCAATAATTAAAGATTAATCTTTCGCAACCAGCGAATGGGAAATACTATTTCCTTTCAATAAATATTTTACTTTATATAACCCAAAGCAACGAGCTTAAAACGAAGCATTCTAAGTATTATAAATAAATGTTTTAGAGAAATTAAGTGATGACAATATATATTAATACCAAATTCGCATAAGCAATACTTTCAATGTCCGATTCATATACCTAGCATGCGTCAGGCCAAAATATTGGAGTATTCAGTCGCATAAAATTAGGAGACAATATTTTAAAACAAATATAAAATATATTTTATTCTCATATGGACTTTTTATTAATACATAAATTAAGTTTGCAAGAATAGCTGTTGAATCGTTCTTCTCCTTAGAATAAAGATTTAGAACATTTTATCAACACAGACCACAACTGTCTTTTCTGTCGGCAGTTGCCGCAGTTAATAGAAATCTGTTATAAACAACTGTCCCCATTCTTCTAATTTGATCAAGCCTATCTGTTGCGAAAGACATTTTTATGACAATTTCTTCTAAACGACAAACTCTACTAAATGCTGTATGAATTGTCCAAATGAAACCCCTTATGCACCACATCAATTCTGGCGATATTAAACCATGATATTTGTGTATGGTAAAAGCGTATGCAGTTGTTAACTGCCAGTCAACTGGGTTCGTGAGCATGCGATATTTTTCTCTTTACAAGATTTAGAAATAAATGTGAAAGGGAAAATCTTTCATATAGAAATAGCCTATCGTATTCAACAAATTCAACCATTACGGCTTGTTGAATGACTGGAAGCCAGGGCCTTGTGTAGAAAACAATATATTTTACCGTGCCAAGTCTACCCATTTACCAATACACATTCTGTGAAACAGATTGCTTCATAACATAACTGGGTATCGAATGGCTAAAAAACGTTTCATCTAAAATCCAGATGCGTGATCTTATTCGCTTTATCTGGATATGATTGTGGCATGCTAATATTATTGGCACATGCCATGTTTGTTTATGAAATATTTCTTCAAACTGTTCTTCAGCTTGCATATTCACAGGGATAAGGGTATGGCATATCGAAATTCTTCAGGTTCAGCCGTATGCAAGATAGCTTTGGAGTTCGACCTGGGTACATTAAGTTAGCAGCAAAAAACTCTAAAGCACAGTTTCTAGATTTACATGCATGAAAAAAACCCCCTATTTTCCTTTCCGCCCATTGTCACGTTTACCAGTGTTTTCAGGTAGAGATGAACATTATATTTTTAAAGACCATAGTAAAGGGTACCGTTAGGGGCATCCATGTTCTACAGACTTCATTTCCTATTTATAAAATTCCCTCTAAGGCTATCAAATAAAATCAAATAAGAAATCCCGGATTGTTCAATATGGTTTAGGAAAAGTTCTGCGACACGTATCACAGCACACATATGGGATGTGCGAAAAAAACTATCAAATTCGATAGCTTCATTCAACTGAGTTGTCGTTCGAGGATTACTCGCCAATTATTCGGAAGATAGATAACTTCCTGTTGCGCGACATCTCCGCTGAATAACACTTTGCTAAACTCTTCTCAAATCTAGTGATTAAATTGTGTAAACTGGGCATTCTTCTTGGTCTTAAAATCGGAGTTAGGCATAAAAGAAAAAAGTTATTAAAAAGTTCACCGAATGTAGTTTAGAAAGTTATTATACTTATTTTTAGGAGTCATTTTCCTTTATTTATTAATTACATTTAATCTTGCTATTTTTTAATTATAAATTTGACATAGAAAATGTCATACATTCCGATTATTTTCCAATTACTTTTCACTAGTGACAAAACTCTGCCTTTAATAACAAAAATAAATGTAATCCGTACCTATATAAAAGGGTTGTTAATCTCCTTTTTTAATGTTGGTCTGAACTAAATAAAAATAAACAGATTCAGACTGTGTTTACAGTATTCTTGAAAAGAAATATTTTTTGCTAATCTGAAAATAAAGTATTGAATTGGAATCGTTTAAAAGAAATAAATTCACGTATTTAAGCATTTTCTAAGCATTTTTTTTGTTAATTTAATTATAAAATGAAAATTAATTAAAGATAATTCCACGTGTTTAAAATTAAAAGTTATGAGGCTCTAGTTTCAAAAACGTAAAATAATTCTTCTGGTGAAAGTGACGTGATTAATATGCAATTTTATTTTAAAAACCGCAGCATTTTACAAAGGCTGCGTCTTTTCTTCCAGACCGAAGGTAATATTACGATATTTTGTTGAAATAATGTTTATGCGCATATTTTTAAATAAGTTTTTCATGATAAAAAATGGGTAAAATGTGAAGAAAAAAAGATTAGTATAGTAAGTAAAAATTAGTAAATTAGTAATCATTAAAATATATGTAAATTAGTAAATATCAAAATCGGCAAATTATTTCGCATCGGCGAACCTCTAAATTGTTAGACATTTCAAATTATCTCAGATTCTGAAGTTCGTTACATATGAAACTTTACAGGATTTTTGGACCGGTATTTAGGGGTTTCTGAAGTTCATTAATGTTTTTGGTTTTCAATCCCTGTGAAATCTTGTCACAATAAGGCGACGGGGAACACATTTCTGTCAATATGAGTTATGTTTTGGAAACTACCATGATAACAATACATACTATTTGATGGCCAGTCACTGCATTGTTCCGAGAAACATATTGCGCTTAGTTGTGATTTTTTAATTGAAGATATTTTGTTATTCTCCCTCAGTAAAGACAACAAAATTCTATTTTTCCAATAAAATGCAATACTTCATACATACGCTTATATAAAAACAAGAAATTCACTTAAAATGGATATTTTCTTTTAATGCAAGATTTTTTTTTATTAAATGAAATAACGTTTTGATTAAAAATAACTGTTGTACCAGCATATCATGGGCATGAGAAACAAAAATAACTATTCGAATGATAAGTGAAGTTCATATATTTTATTTAGAAAATAATAAAATATATGAATTTCTCTAGCTTTTTGCGGCGACGATTCATGGTTGATGAATGTTTTTGATTTTCAATTATCTGCGAGGTTATTGCATTATCGACTTCTAGATTCTTCTTGGTTCAAATACGAGCAATATTTAAGCATCTATCATGTTAAAAAGAAGTGTAATTTTTGATGGAAAGTCGAAACTGTGCTCCGACAACCAGAAGAAAAATTCCTTACACGTATAATATCAAGGCCATATAATATCAAGAAAATGAACTAAATTAAAGAAAAATATTAAGAAAACAGTTTCATAAAACGCGAGTTATAAAAGAAAATAGCAGTAATCATTAGAACTTTCGAAAAAATACTTTAACCCGTCAGCACACGCGCTGGGACAAAATCTACCCCAGCTCACAACTATTACTTAAAAATGTGCGAAAATCGTTCGTGATCATTCTGATCTTTATAGTACCTTTCAAGCTGAAAGATATTAAGATGTGGCCAAAAAGAATTTACCTCCGGTTGTGAGATTTTCCATTCTTTTGTTATAAAAATGTCATGTGGGAGGAAATTTACCCCACGCGTGATAGAACGTAACCCATAATGATAGGAAAATGTTAATGCAAATGTAATATGTAAAAAAAAAAAATATATAGTGTGCAAATAATAATATAATTTTTCTTTTAAACGTTAACAACTGTTGCACATACAGTTTCTATGTATCAGTTTTATATTTTTTTGTATTTTTATGGCTGAATTTGGATTGTAAAAGCTTTGTATGTAATGATATGCAGAAAAAATCTTTTTTTTTTTTTTTTTTTTTTTTTTTTTTTGCTGTAAATATAAAAAAAAAAAACTCTTATTTTAAGTTAAATTATGTTCTTTATTGATTTACAGTTTATTTCAATATATACATTTTTGCTTATAATCAAACCGGGGGGAAATTGACACATGGAAACCCATTGGGGTAAAATTTATCCCGCGCGTGTAGTAACGTAATGCAAAGGGGCGCGTGTGCTGACGGGTTAATAGAACGAAAGCTCTTTGTTTGTGTCAATCAGATCTTATGAGTAATTTCAAATGCAAGGGATTAATTAATTTAATGCTTTCAGAATGGAATAATTGAACAAAGAAATATAATAGTAAGGAAATTTTTTTCATTCAAGAAATTTACTAGTGTATTAAATTATTTAAGCGTTTAAATTGTTTATTCGCTGCTTATTGAATAAATTTTATTTCACAAAAAGGATCTGAAAGGAATAAAAATTTGAATTAAAATTAAAAGATGAATAAGGGCCGTAAAATATCAAGTAATAGGAACTAAAATTAGGAATAAATATTAAGAAATGGCGTTTATAAAAGATACTTGATAAAAGGAAAAAAAATCCAAAGAAATATCAAGCACATACTTTAATATAATAAGCGTTCTTCCTTTCTTTTGATCAGATGTAGTGAAGATTTTTCAAATGAAGTGGGATAATTTAATTTAGATTTTCAATATGTAGCAATATAACAAAAGGAGAGAAATTATTCTTTTTAGTGTTTTTAATATTTTGGAGGTTGACTAGTGTTTTAAAATTTTTTATGTAGTAAATAACAGTTTTTACTCCATCATGTATTGATTTTTTTTTTCATTTCTCAGACATTTTCTATTTTTATTCTCATTCGTTGCCACAAAACATTGTGGAAAAGTAACTAGATTAAAGGGTGAAAATTAACTAAATGGAGCTATAAAACACACGTGATAAAAGAAAACAAAATCAATGAAAAGAACTCTCAATCTTAATATAATGGACGATCATTTCTCGATCAAATCTTGTAAGCACTTTAAAATAAACGGTATAAATTATTAAATACTTTTGGAATGGAATAATTTAGCGAAATAGAATAATAATGTTTGAAAGTCCATTTTACATTTTGGAGGATTACTATTATATTGATATTTTAAGAATGCAGAGCATTTTTATTCATTCTTTATTGATTTTTTTACTTTCTCATAAACAATTCAAAGAACAAATGCAATAAAGAAAATTAAAATATTAAAACATTCTCATCTTTGGAAAAATGGATATTACAGATATTAAAGAAACTAAATTAAGGGGTTAATATGAATTATATGGACCTATAAAACATACATAAAAACTAAATAAAAGTAATTAAAAAAATTACCAATCACATACTTTATTATAATGAACGTTCATCATTTAAAGATGAAATCTTGTCAGAAATTTAATGTAAAACGGTGTAATTTATTTAATACTTTTGAAATAGAAGATTCTAACAAAAGAGAAAGATTCAGTTTGGAGGTTCATTTTACATTTCAGAGTCTCATTAGTATATTGATATTATTAAGTATGTTGAACATTTTTTATTCATTGTCTATTGAACTGTTTATTTTCTGAAAAATAAAAATCTCAGAACAAAAACAAAAATGAAAATTAAAATATTAAAAAAATCCCACCTGTAGCGCATAATATTAAAGAAAAGAACTAAATTAGGTGGTGCATATAAAGGATATGAAACTCTAAAACACACTTGAAAACTAAATAAAATAATTTAAAAAAAAAAATCAAACACATGCCTTGATGTAAAAAACGTTCACCATTTGTCGATCACATCAAGAAACTTTCAAATAAAACGGAGTAAATTATAATAATTTTACAATGGGACAGTCCAACAAAAAATAAAGATAACATTTGGAGGTTCATTTTACGTTCGGCAGTCTGAGTAGTACATTGATATTTTTAAGTAAAAATATCTTTACAGTTTTCATATTGCTTATTTTAGTCTTCTTTTTCTCAAAAATTATTTCAAAGAACGCAAGTAATAAAGGAAATTTAAAACATAGATATTATTCACACCTGTTCTGCGTAACATTCAGAAAAAATAAACTGAATTAGTACGTGAATAATAAGGAATTTATTAATCTAGATACACTGGTGTGAGAAAAAATAATATCAAAATGACGCAAAATCAATAAAATTACAATTTTGTCCAATAGATGTCTAATAAATTGTCATGGCAAGGTTTGCTAAAGTGTCGTATTTGTTGCACTAGTATCGCATTATGCCTTTATAAAAGTGAAACCAATTAAACAATTTAAATGAATCGGTATATATAAACAGCTATATTGTATTTATGTCCCTTATAGCACTGTGACGTCTTGCTTTGACTGTGGTCGTCGTTCTGACGTCACATGACGTAGATATGAAGAGTAGGTGTAGATTTCGAAGTCGCAGGCCTTGGTGCGCCTGTTTATTGTGAATTGCAAAAGAAAGATTTTTTTGCCAAGATGCGGCAGTTGGGACCACCCACTTCGAAATATACCTGTTCCTGTAGAGGGAGTCAGAAGGGATATTTTTGTTTTTAATTCTCTTTTTGTATTGCTGTAAGAGTTGGTACTATAAAAAAGTTTTAGACAATATAAAGAAGATTCATAATAAGCGTATTTAAAAGCTTGTTAATTGACGAAGTTATAATTTTGTTTCGCCTTAAACACTTATTTTGTCCCCCCCCCCCCTTGAGGGCATTTTTAATGAAATCAAATAGCTGTCATACATAAATTTTTGGCTCTTTTTCTAGAAGTAGTAATAACTTTAAACGGATTCGATATGTATCATAATTAAGAAGTTACGTTTTTTTTTTCTGTTTTCAGAATCATCCCTCCCCCTATTTCCCGCCCCTGGGTTTGATTTTGCTCATTAACGAACTTGACAAAGCTCTTATACCGTTTATTTTTATGTATCAGTTTGGAAGAGATTTGTGCTGAATTATAGAAATTATCCTGTCCATAAAAAAGTGATAGAGATAGACAGACAGATATATAGATACATAGATAAAGTTTTGAACTGGGGGTGGTTTTGGGTTCTAGGAGTCATGATCGTTGTAGATCTGCAATTTTTTTTTCAGAAATTGGTACTTAGGGGAGTATGTAATAGGTGGTATTTCTTACCTAATCCACCTAAAAAATTCCGAGTCTTAAAGGGACTCGGTAATAATGAAAGATATCAGATCCAATTCGACACAAATAATATCGAACCACATTTACGCCAAATTATTTTTAACTACATTAAAATAAAATTTTAAAACATTAAAGCACTTCAAAACCTTTTCAGAGTATATTAGTAGAACAGCTAAATGTAACTGCCGCACTTTCTCTGTATAAAACATTTTTTTTCCAGATTCAGCAACAACCATTTGCTTTATCATCGTATTTACATGAAAGCATGTGTTTTTATTTCTTCATTTTGTCGTTCGGCAGTTGATTCCGAACATAAATGACTTTCTTAAATTAATCTTGATGTTATAAATGGTAAATGAGTTTCTATTAAACTTTCATTCCTGAACATTTTATGATTTTCAATACTTTTCAGTATTTAACCTTTATTAATATTCAGTTAGTTACATTTTAAAGTCTCGTTACATTTACGATTGTAACACACATGTACAGAAAAACTTTATATTATTGTGAAACGATTCTGTATTTGGTCAAACAAAAGTGCTTTAAATCATGGCCAGCTATAAACTGGAGGAGAGGTCCAGCTTATAGCAGCTTCCAGAGTTTTTTAATTCCCCTTTTTTACATTTTTTTAAATACAAAATACGGTCCAAAAATGTTTTACGCTCGAGCCCAAACATGTCTTCTATATTTATAAGGGTATCCAATGGGACTATAGAATATTGTATGGTACCTGTTATATTCTGTGTATTGATAAATTATTTAAGGCCCTTTACATTTTCTTAAATCCGATCTCTTATAAAGAGAAACCTGACACCTGTTTGAAAAAAACCAAAGTGCATTTAATTTCGAAATTGTTTTCCTAGCGGTTACAAACGCTGATGAAGAGGTTAGGAGGCATATATTTTCCTACTTTTGACATTTTAACTTATTTATTTTAAAGTTTATAGTTTAATAAAAGGAATTAATATAAAAGGATATTTTTCATATGTTATTTAAACTAATTATGTAAGAGTAAAATGCATAAGTAAGTGTGTAAAAATGTCATTTATTATATCATGACATATTTTTTTTTTCCAAAAAATTCTCTCACCCCCCCCTCCCCCTAAGGAAAAAAAACTTGCCAACATTTGGATTTAGTTCTGTCGGCTTCGATTTGTTTTGTGGTCTCATTTGTTATGGGACGTACCTGACTTTCATTGACTTCACGAAAATTTATCAGAAATATGTCAGGAAAACATATTTTAAAATATGTAATATGTTTTAATGTGTCCTTGTCACTTTCTTTTTTTAACGAAATTTACATGTTAGTCACAATGTGACGTCACAGATTGTTGGCATTTTATCATAGATGTGTCGTGACCAATGTGACATGCAATGACGTCCCTGAGTGGTAGCATTTTGGTCACAGTTTTGACGTGACCACTGTGAATTACAGTGACATCACAGCCACCATGTATGTTATACGGTGTGCGTGTGTGGGTCTTTATTTTTCCATCTTATAATTATTACTGCATTATTTTTTTTATTCAATTTAATGCGTATTTGACATCCATAAACCTAACAAGAATGAATATAATAAAATCACATCCATCTTCCCTACTCATTTTCCTACCGAACAAGCAATTAATCTTTTCCCATCAATAAAATCTGAGCTCTTCCATTAAATTTGATCTCGCAGCATTCTCTTTCATTCGCTGCGATTTTCATCATACCAATACATACCTATTAATAAAGCAGAATCTATCTCCACTTCTCTTTACTACAACTCTCTTTCACATTAATGTGGAATTATTAATCTTAGCAAAAATAAAATGTATATTGGTCTGCATTATATAAATGCATTATTTCATAAACAAGAATCAATAAAGTTCACTTTAAACATAATAAAAGTTATGTTTACTGTAGAATTTTCCATAATTATATTTCAAACTAGTATATTACGCCGTCAAAAATGACGGGATTGTTGATCTGCGTTTCATTTTCATAAGACTTCATACAAACAAACAGCATGAAGATTTATTATTGAAAGGTTTGTATTGTAGAAAAACACATTTTAAAAATGACAAATGATTTCTACAAATAAAAATAATGAGGATATATATATATATTTTTTTTTTTACTCAGTATTAAATTTCTGAAATAGTTCAACGATTGGACAAAACATTCAAATTAAATATTAACAAATAATCCATGTGTGAAAGTTTTTATGAAAAAGTGTTATCAATGAGTTTTTAAACAGCTTGACTCACCACATAACTCATTGTTTGATTACATAAGCAAAATTAGATGGAAACTAGATGGAACCCGTCAAAACTTCACAGAAATAAAATTACAATAACAATATTAGTAAAATAAGCTTGCGTATGAAACAGTCTTTCTAATATTTTATTTTTAAAGTTTTTATTTCCCACAGTGAATTACAGTACTATTTCCGATGCAAACTGCAAACAAACAATCCGTAAACAACCATGTAACAATGCAAATCAGTTTGATATTACCTCCATATTCCCCACTGCCAGAAAGAAAATTTCATGGACCTATGAAGTATCACACAAATAGTATATCCATTGATTAGAAATATAAATGGACAGCGGACTCCTTTCTTTTCTTCCGACAGACTTGAAGAATATATCTTTCCCCTTTCATCGTCAAAAATAGGCGAAAGGGTGCCGCTTTCTGGCGGTAATCCCTTTCTCAAACTTGGCAAACTCAAACGCAAGTGAAAAATCTCTGTTTCTTCTCGGGAGCTGTGGAATTTCCGTGACAGTTTGGCGCGAAAAAAAACCTGTTTGGCAGAATATTCTTCCTCCACACCTGCTGGAGGAAAGGACATGTTTTCTTCAAGAAAGGGTTGCTAGTCCGCTGTCCATTTATATTATCCCTACGTTCATCTCATATTCAGTCAATAAAAGAACATAGTAAATAAAGCACACATCTCCCCCCCCCCCCTGTAATAATGCAACCGAATGAGCTCCTATGCGCATGTGCATTGCATCTTCTCAAACGCGCCGTTGAAATTCGACGTTGAAAAAAAATTTTAAATGTTTAAATTAAAAGTTTTAAAATGTCTTCTTTAATCGTTGTTCGTTTCAAATCCATATATTCTGAAACGCATCCATTGTTGTAAGCTAATCAATTTTTTTTCATTCAATTCCTACTATTAGCTCACACTCTCTATATATTTATATATCTTGTTAAAATTTTCAATCGTTAATAAAATATTTTTTATTCATCCACTCAAGTTCAAATACATATTTTTAACTTGTTGTGGATGACACTTGATGTTAATACAGTTTTTTTTCAAATATGAATTCATTAATTAAATTTAATGAATTAATATTAGTTTTATATGGGAGACAAAGGTTTCTCCCATTGTTTTCATAAATGAAATGAAAGATTTTCCTCAACTGAATGATGCCACAAAAATAAAATACCGAAACGATGATTATAAAAAAAATGTTCAATAAAGATAACGTGGGACATTAATGCTGCACAGGTTTAATTTATATATTTATGATTAAAAAGTAGGAATTGACTTAATTTTTTTATATATATTACTTGTTATGTAAAGATGAAGAATTTTTTTTTTTTTTTTTTTTTTTTTTTTTTTTACAATAATAAATCAATCTGCAGATAAGGGAGATTTTTAATGTTTCCAAGTGTAATTTATTTATATGATTTCTTCGGTTCCTTTACATAATCAGGATGATCTTATACAGTTAAATATCCAACGGATCTTTAAAAAATAATAATAAAATACAGTTCCTAGCATATTCTGATGCAACATATAATACATCAACGAATTCAACATATCAATTTTATGTTAGTCATACACTAAAAATAGTTTTTTTTTTTTTTTTTTTGACAGAATTTAGTTTAGCGCCAAAATGCCCTATCTTATGGATAATCTGATCTTATGATTTATTAAGTTTTTTTTTTTGTTTTTTTTTCCGTTTTTATGATGGTTAGGAAAATTTATTTTCAATTGGGCAACTTTCCCAGGGACTATGTTACATTATTAAAGCAAACTGATCATCATTGTTGAGATAGAATTGAAAAATATTTCATGTTTGAAAATTATTTAAAAATTCAGTTTTCAAATAAATTTCAATCGAAAACTAATTTTTGTACTAATTGATGATGTAAGAACTGGAAATGTAAAATGTAGTAAAATCTAGTAAATAAATTGATAATTTGAAGTATTTAGAAGCGCGATGAAAGCTAAAGCGATTGCGCCGTTTGTTGTCACAACCACTATACCTTTCTAAAAATTGCCACTGTGTTTTGGCTGGTGTCCAAAAGTTGACTACCATTTTTTGACATCGAAAGAGAAATTCACAGTGAAAGAAATAGGACTTTGACCCTAATTAGAAACTGTTAAATAAACTTATAACAAACCTACCAAAATAATTCCTATAAAATATTAGCTTTACATTGTTTATTCTAGATAAATATATAATCTTTTTTTTTTTTTTTTTTTTTTTTTTTTTTTTTTTTTTTTTTTTAACCATAACACTATTTTTAATAATTTTAATTTTCCTGAAATCCTTTGCTTTTATGATTTTTTTAATTAAACAATGAAATCTTCTAACCTATAATTTTAAAAAAAGTAATTGGTCTCATGTAATCAAGGTATGCAATCAGAATGAAGCAACCAATAAAGGCTCCAATTCTGACCTTTAAAATAAAAAATTTAAAAATCAATAACGTCGTGTTGACACAATCTATTTTTCTTTTTATTTTTATCAATGTTAAAATGCATTTCAAGCTAAGCATAACGTCATTTTCCCTTGCGCAAACTTTTCACACGTGCATTGTATAGGTTACTTTTATGCTTAAACACCATGTATATAAAAAAAATATATATTTTGTATTTAATTGTAATGAAAAAATAGCATCAACAAAGTTATAATGCATAATGATAAAATAAACCCAATGGACAATATTCCGGTGACGTCACAATAAATATGAATTATTATTCGCTTATAAAACACGCGGATAAATATTTTCACCGAAATTTAACTTTCAAATTAAAAAATTCGGCCTAAAAGACCCGTGCTTTTAATATTTATTATTTTTCTTTTATCCTCGCAACCACAGTTTCTCGTTACTCTGTGCCTCGCCACAGTGGGAGTTATTGCCGACTTTATGACGTCATACGTAGAAGTAAAAGTTTATTTATTTATTTTTTTACTGGTGCCGGCTAACTGAAAAGTACCTAATTTGGATATAGTTTTTTTTTCTTACTGGGACGACGGGATAATGAAGAAGTACCAGAATATTTTTCTGCATTTGATAGTTATATTAAGAAATACGGTGCTTCCCTATTATCCCGTCGACCACTTTTCATAACAAAAAACTATCGCCAAACTGTAACGCCGAATAAACGGGAGAACGTTGCCATTGGAATATCAAAATAGTTAAATAAATAAAATATAAGAATTTAAGGACACAATTGTTATTTGAATTAATGAAATAACTAATAAATCAGTAAAACATAATTAAAAATACACGCAAATGTCGAATTAAAAAGCACTTGATGACATAACAAACACGTATAATGCTTTTGACATCAAGGAAATGGGACTGCAGTTTTGGCGTTTGATTTTACAGTTTGGCGATAGTTTTTTGATATGAAAAGTGGTATACGGGATAATAAAGAAGTACCAGAAATACATATTTTTAAGATTTGCTGAATCACTTATTTGTTTACTTTTTCATGCATTATATTATTGAAGGTTGTTAGTTCTTATTCTTTTAAATATCCCCTACTTATATAAAAATAGCGTGCGTTCTCTGTGGTGTTTCGCATAAACGTTGTAGAATTCAGGTTATTAGATTTTATAAAAATTTGCACTCATAACTGCTGATGAAGCTGTCATTTTGACGATTTTCCTGTTACCTGTAAAATGTTTGTTTTTGGTATAGACCGAATTAAGAAAAAAATGGGTACTTTTCCGTTATACGGACACCATTGTCGCCAAGCATATATTTACATACATTTACATGTATGGCATGGTGTCCGTATAACGGAAAAGTACCAAAATTTGCGATCAATCAAATAATTGAATTTCGTTAAGCATTAAATTTTCGGCACAGATGTCATATACGCACCACATTGGCGCGATTGCAACAAAATGGTAATTTTATGCCTCGCATGGTAACCCGATTATTTTGTTTATATTGCTGTTGATTTACTTTTATTTTTATTTTTATTCTATAAATTGTTTTTATTATGTATATCAATATTTATTTATATCAAACTATCATTTATTTAATTTTATTTCCCTTTTTTTTTTTAAATATTGAAGCTATTTTATTTATTACGTTATTTTATTTTTTATATTGAAATAAAAAATCACGTGCTATTATTCCATGCTATTTGTAACTAATATTCAAAAACAAAGTTTTCGCCAAATTGGCGGGGTAAAAAAATCGCGCCAATATGGTGCGTATATGACATCTGTGCAAAATTTTCTTATTTTTAATCTGAGAAAGAAACAATAATCATGGATTTAATTAATTTTGCAATAAGCGGTGCAAACAAAACAATTTGGTTAAATCGTACAGATATCGCAGACGCACCGGGGTTCATTTTTGGCACCAAAATGACGATTTTTGCTTTGTATGGCAACCTGGTGTGTTATAATAAAATTGAATATGTGTGTAAATAAATAAAATAAAATAGGTACTTTTATGTTAGCTGGGCGTCAGGGATAACTCTCCAAATCTTGCTTAAATTGGAATCATTTAAATTGCAACATTTTACGTGAGATTTGTTATTCATGTTGCTATGTTTATGTTTAGATATTTTAATATGATTATATTACAGCTAATTTTAAGTAAGTTTTTTAAAGATTTTACATTACAATGTTACAATATTACCTAGTTGATATTAGCTAATGTCAAAAGATTGGCGAACCACGGAGTTCAGAGAATAAACTCTGTGCCCCGCAACAGTGGGAGTTTCTGACTTTATGACGTCATAAGCAGAAGTAAAAGTTTAATGGAAAATTACGGCTAATTAATTAAATTTTCGAACAAACGAATGCACGATAACAAATCTGCGTCCAAATATCTTTCATTAAAAAAAAGAATGGTGTAATTTGATGCAGTAGTTTGCTCTCACGAATTGTCGAAAGAAAATGCTTAGCGTTTTAAATATATAAATTACGCTGTACTATGCATTTCTTAAATTTTAAATACGTTTGATAAGAAAGAATCATTTTACAGTATATAACCCATTATCCGGAAATCCAAAATCCGGAACGACCCGAAGTCCGGAAAGAAAAATTCGAAATTTTTACTAAAATTTCTGATTTTTTCCTGACCGGTTCCTAATACCGATTTTTTTTCAGTCCATTGTGTTTCAATGTTTAATCCCTAAAATATTGTTACTTCGGTGGCGGGTGAACACGGTACCCCCCCCCCCTCTCTCTCTCTTCCCCAAATTAAAAACAAATCATTTTTCTCTCAAATTTTAGTTTAAAATTATTTTATATTACGATTCGTTAGAAACAAAAAAATAATTATGTATTTATTTCCTCAGGGGTGATTCTGTTCAAGTTTTCCTAAAAATTTAAGGCCAAAATTTCGATCATAAATATCTCGAATTTTGAACAATCGTCGCCGAAAAAAATCAATTATGTCTATCGTTCGCAGAAAAAATAGACATTTTCTTCAAAGGATTGTGCAAACAACGTGAATTTCGTCAAAGGATCTAAAAAAGGGTAATTTTGTTAACAAATCGCAGAAAAACGCGAATTCCGTCAAAGGCTTGCGAAGAAGACGCAAATTTCTTCCAAGGACTCCGAAAACATGTAAAATTTCATCAAGGGATCACAGAAAAAAAAATGGTTAAAGGATTGCAAAAAAGAAAAAAAAAATTGGTTAAAAGATCGCAAAAAAAAAAAAAAAAAAAACGCGAATTTTGCCAAATAATTGCGGTAAAACATAAATTTCTTCAAAGGGTCTAGAAAAAAACCCCAAATTTCTTCAAAGCACTGCGAAAAAATTTCTGATTTCGCTAAGAAATCGCGAAGAAAGTAAAATTTCGTCAAAGGATCGAAAAAAACCCGCTAATTTCGTCAATCTGAGAAAAAACTCAAATTTTGTCAAAAGATCCTGAATAAAAGGCAAATTTCGTCAAAGAATAGCAAAAAACGCAAATTTCCTCAAAGGATTGCAAAAAGAAAACGCAAATTTCTTCAAAGGACTGCTAAAAAATTAAATTTCGTCAATGGATCGTAGAAGAAAATCGCAAATTTTGTCAAAGAATAGCAGAAAAAAAATGCAAATTTTGTCAAAGAATCTTGAAAAAAAAACATGAATTTCAAAATCCGCCAGTAGATGGCGCCAATATACTCAATCAACCTCAAATCTCTCCTTACGAAATAAATCACTGCTACTTCTGGAAAAAAAAGTTCTTACAGAAAAAAAAGGTTTGCAGAAATGTTGATATACATTTTTTTTATGAAATAGTTTTTGAAGGTTTTAAACAAAATTAAAAGATTTAAAAGCTTTAATATGCTTTTACAAATATTTAAACAGCAGAATCTTATGTAGCATAAGTTTTTCATTAAGCCTAACCTGGCGTTTAACTATGTTCGATTATAGACCAGAGTATAGACCAGAGTGTCTCATATTCTGTATAGCCCTAAAAATTAAAAATTAAATTCTAAGTAATTATATTCCCATAGTTTAATATATTTATATAATAAAAAAAATATATCTGTTCATCTGTTAGTTATTTTTCAAGATATGACTTTTAATGAGTATTGAAAAACATTTGTTATTTTTAATGCATATTTCTAACAGATTAAAAAAAAAGATATATTCATATTCCTTTACTCATCTTTATACCAAGCAAGCAACTAATCATTTCCCATCAATAAAATCGCATATTTGAGATATTTCCTGTAAATTTGATCTCATGGCATTCTCTGTCATATGCTGAGATTTTCTCATACCAGAGCATATAGATTAATAAATCATAAAGACCATTACATCTGTTTGTTTTACGAAAACGGAGTTACATTTATTAACTTTAACAATGTATGCACGCATATACAATACATAAATTGATGTTTTGAAATAAAAATATGTCAACAATAATTTTATCATAGTATAATCAGAAAAAAAATCAGAATGGAATGTTGCTAAAAACGCAATTTAGGAAAGCATGTTTTGGTTTTGTGATACAGCAAAATAGAATATTAATCATGAATATATTGATATACCTACATTTATACAGGGTGTTCCGATACAACCGTAGAGATTTTCCAGAAAGAGAATCCTTCTTCAGTGTGCATGAAATGATTCCAAATAACCATACCTCTAAAACACACATTTTTAGAGAAATTAGTGAAATAAAAAATATGACGTCATAGTGACATACTGACTTCACATAGTGATAATGTATTCTGTTCGTGAGTATCCTGTTCGATTTGTAATTTAATTTCGGTCAGTGCATTGATGGTGAATTTAAAAATGCTAGGGGGTATGTAACGTCATACTTTATATTTTGTATTTATTTTTTTTCAAAACCATGCGTCGTGGTATGTTTTTTTTTCGACAACTTTTATGTATTCTTAAGGAGAAATCTTGTACTTGAATTTGTGCGATTTTACCCGGTACTATTGTATATGAATTTTTTATATCATAAGCGTTACATCTATTCAGTTTACTTTCGTTTATTCAAATTATATATTTTTTTAATACTAATTGAAAACTATTTGTTTCCTTTATCATTTATTTGTTAGGGGAAAACCTATCTAAAAAATCAAGGCATTGGAAAGATTACAATAAACTCATATCCTTCTTTCCTCACTCATCTATCTATCTAATAAGTAATTTATATTTTCCATCAATGAAATAGCCTTTTTGAGAATATTCCATTAAAGTTGATCTTACCGAATCCTTTGTTACATGCTGATATTTACTTTATAGTAGTGCATATAGATTATTAAATCAGAATCGCTATCAATTGCCTTTTTCAGAGAAAAACATATTTTAACGTTTTTTTTTTAATATACAGGTTGTCCCAAAAATATTGAAACCATTTAATGTTTTATTTGTTGGAGATACGTCTTGAATAAAAGTAGTAAACGAGTTCAAAATTAAGTTAAGATTATGTTGATGAAATAGTAATGCCGTTAATAATAAAAGAGTTACACTGTTTTAATTTTTATAAAGCTCATTCTATATGAGGTAAGAAAAAACTATTAAGTTAAATTAAATTAAATTAAAAAATACATAAATAAAGTTTTACCCACTCTCATAAACACCAGAATTTTTTAGAATTTCTCTATGCCCTTATCCGTTTAACGTTGATAAATAAGGTATCTGCTGTCACATAGCAAGGTATTGCTTAACTTGTTTTAGTACATAGTACATAACTGAAGTAATGTATGATAAGGTAAAGCATACATTCACACATAATTTTATTTTAAAAAAATGTTAGATAGTTCAGGATTGTTGATTTTACAGCATAACAAGCAATTCCAAGTCCGTTTCAGAGGTTTTTTGTATAACTGGAATTTAAAAAAGGAACAGAGGCTGAATCTAGACTGGATTCAATTATATCTTAAAAATATGATAAAACAGTCAGCGAGTCTTAACGAAGACTCGCTGACTGTTTTATCATATTTTTTGGAATTGGGAAAGAGTAAAGAAATGCACTCCCAAACCACTCTAGAAAAATGTATGCAATTATACTGCTATTACCCTATTTCACTTCTCTTTCTCAAACATTTGACTTAATTGCCGCAGAAGTCCAATACGATTCCCCAGAAGAGTACAGTGTTTATGGAGACTTTTTTTACGGCTAATAGAAACTACACATAACGTTGTGCTCTAAACTTTGATATTGGAATCACACTTTGTCAGAAATATTTTTGAGTTTCATATTTTTACATTTCTAATTCAACGCATTTACTTAATAAAGTCCGGTGGTTTCAATGTTATACATAAGAAAAAGTCCAAAAATTTAATATCGGCGAAACATGTTCATATTTACCATTACAAACATAAATAGCAAAAAGGACATATACTATATACAGAAAACTCTTCAAAATATGAGATATTGTAAATAGGATACACATATCACTGTTTCAGCGCCAAGATCGCATTAATGACCTTCGTTGTGTGCCATATGAACATTATCTGTCAACATTATTTTATGTATTTCCTTATTAAATACCACAAACTTTGTAAACGTAGGGACTTATAAAATTTAAAAAAAATATGTAAGGTAATATAAAAATATTTTAAACTATAACATAATTGAAGAAAAGGCAATCGCTAAAAATTTTCTTAAAAATTTTAAAGGAGATTTAGAACATACAACAGGACATAAAAGCAACTTTAATTTTTTTTTTTTAAGGAAGAATCCAAAATTATCGCATAAAAAAAATATATTTTAGAAAACACCGTTTAACCATAAAATCCGATACATTTGAAACTATGAAAACGAAAAAAAACAAAAACCTTACTTTTATATAAAAAAACAATATCTTATCTGAGGCAAGAAATTTTGTACGCAAGTCAATAAGAAATACTCTACAAAAAAAATTAATACTTATCGAAGAACCACATTTGCTCTAGTATAAACAAAATAAAAAATACAATGCAAAACCTATATTACTTTTCATAAAATTAACATAAAAGTTTCACCAAAATACTTTAAACTTGAAAACCCAAGATATAAACACATTATAATTTCTAATACATAGAAATATAAGAGGCTGCTATGAACGTTGCTTATGTGCATTCTAAGGAGGTAAATAATACAAAGGAATGTTAGAGTCATAAGTTAGTATAAGTCGTCTAAGTTAGTAATAAGTCTAAGTATTACTAACTAGAAAGAAGTTAGTAATACTTCTTTCTAGTTTAGTAAGTAGATTTATTAATGTTGCAGCTTAAGCTGCATCTCTTTTGTAAGAAGAATAAATAAAATTCTACGGTTATTTTTTTTTTCAAAATCAAATTTATAAAATAATTCTCATCGTAGAAATTCGAACTTTTTAAGTACTTCTAAGTGTTTTCTAAATAACCCCCCCCCAAAAAAAAATAAAAAAAATAAAAAAAATAAAAATAAAAATAAAAATAAAAATAAATAAATAAAAATAAAAAATAAAATAAAAATATACTGTGCATTTTAAACGTGTATGAAAATTATGATTTCTTATGAAGTTTATCATATTCAATAATGCTGGTGATTTTTGTTTAAAAAACCCAAATGTATATGGTTGTGATTATTGCTAACCTAAGTTTTCCAATGCTATTTATATTTTTCTGATCTATGTGGATCTTCGAGCGCATGAAACCAATTGCATTTTATTTCATAAAGACTAAGAAACTCTTTAAATTTTTAATCTTATGATATACAGTAGGTGATCGGTTAGCGAAATATTCGGTTTACAAACAGATCGGTTAACGAACAATTTTGCGAGAGATTTTTAAGTTCGGATAACGAAAACTTGTTCGGTTAACGAACATCTCACAACACAAAGCCAAGAAGAAGCAATGCTGTGTTTCAAATTTGCAGAGCATTACGTTAAAAATTGGTTCGGTAGATTCAAAGATCCCATAGAAATTGTAATTTAGAATTTTTTTAGAACACAATTAGCTCATTTCGCCCTTTTAAATTTCGAAGTTTTTAGAAACTACTCTTAGAGATCATTTACATCTTATAAGTAACTATCATGCCAAATTTCATGTTTCTAGTTCCTTCAGTATAAAAAAATCGAAATTTTAGAACGTTTTTCGCTCTTGCAACCTCTTGTGGTAGTGGTACCTATATAAAATATTGCCTATGTTACGGCAGGGACTGTTACCATCAATTTGCCACTATCACTTTTGAAAATGTTTCTGTAGTTCCAGAGATTCCATAGAAATTGTAATTTAGAATGTTTTATAGAACGCTTATCGCTCATCTCACATTTTTAAATTTCGAAATTTTTTTAGAATTTGTTTTCAGAGAGCATTTACATCTTATAAGTAACTCCAATGCCAAGTTTCATGTTTCTAGCTCCTTCAGTATAAAAAAAAACGAAATTTTAGAACTTTTTTCGCTCCAGCATCTCCCTGGGGGTAGTGACATCGACATAAAACATAGCCTATGTTGGAGCAGGGATTGTCGCTATCAATTTGCCACCATCACTATTGAAATCGGTTCGGTAGTTCCAGAGATTACCACCTACAAACAAACAAACAAACAAACAAACAAAAAGACAATCCTTACTTCTTTATAATATTAGTATAGATTACACGGACATAATAACACGAACAGTGGTTATGTTCCTAGTTTTGATGATGACATAGACGATACTAATGATAATAGCTTTGATTCAAGCGATGAAAATCGGAGCTTCGAACCTAATTTCTGTTTGTGTAATAAAAATATTTATTTATTTCATCTTTTACATTATATGTAATTAAAAATAATATCATAAAATACTTTTGACGAACTTGAATATATCTGTTATTCAACATACTATCAGTAAATTGAATATGGTGCTTAAGGGTTAAGACTACATTGATAATGTTTTTCTTTCACTTTCAGCCATTTAAAAGATAATAATTTCCTTCAAAATATAAACTGATACTAACTTAAATATTAAAGATTTCTCAGAATTTTTATCTTTAATGAAAATTTCCTTTTGTAAAGAGAAGGAAACGCTTTAATATTCATCATTCAATGATCAAACACATTTTACGGAGTATGAGTGCATTTGCGTGCAAAAAGAAATCCTATAATCTTATTTTTTACATAACTGATAATGAACTCAAATATGATACAACTATAAAATTCTGACTAAACTTTTCCCGATTGAAGATAGAAGCATTTATCTGTTATATTAGCTAACAAAAGAAGAAAGGGAAATTATGAAATAAACTTCTCTATCAAAGAATTTTCAAATTTTATCTTTGAAATAACCTCAAAAGTTTTAGAAAATATTTTCTGTTTCTCGTGTTTAAATAGTCTGAAGTACTTGTTTTAACTTTTACCATGAAAATAAATCTGTAATTGCGGAAATATTTTCCGATATAAAGCGGTTTAATGCTTCACCGATTTACATTTTTAATAATTAACGCAAATTTTAAATTTATATTTTGACATAGTACGTATTATTTATCAGAGAGACGTTTTCCTGAAAACTAATTAGAGAGTTATTTATACAATATATGGTAAAACAAGGAAATATATTTTAAAAGTCTTTTAATGTAACTTAAATTCAGCTTTCGAAATATACAGTGAAACAACCGTAGAAAATTTTAAGATATCGGAAATGATCACAAATCATATATTCTAATACGAGCAAATCTTGTGAGTGGTTATATATATATATATATATATATATATATATATATATATATATATATATGCAAAAATTATCTTAAAAACGGCTCTAACGATTTTGACGAAATTTCGTATCCTACCGTTTTGGGGCACCAGAAAACCATTGGGCTAGGTCACATGCTCGAGAAAATTCGATTAGTGGGTCATTTTGGGTCATGGTCTAGCTAATTGTATCTAAAAAACGGTTAAAACAATTTTGACGAAATTTTGTATTCGGGCATGAGAAGTCAATTGGGCTGGGTCACATGTTCGAGAACTTTCGATTAGTGGGTCATTTTTGGGTCAACGCGGGTCAAATTAATTTTATCTAAAAAACGGCTCTAACGATTTTGATTAAATTTTGTGTCCTACGAGTTTCGAGCACGATAAAAGCATTGGGCTAGGTCGCATGTCCGAGAAAATTCGATTAGTGGGTCATTTCTGGGTCATTGTGGGTCAAGATCTAAAAAGCGGCTCAATTTACACTAAATTTTGCATCCACTGGTTTCCGGGCACGAGAAGACTGTTGGACTAGGTCACATGTTCGAGAAAATTCAATTAGTGGGTCATTTTGGGTCATGGTCAAGCTAATTGTATCTAAAAAACGGTCCAAACGATTTTGGCGAAATTTTGTATCCGACTATTTTCGGGCACGAGAAGACTATTGGGCTGGGTCACATGTTCGAGAACTTTCGATTAGGGGGTCATTTTTGGGTCAAAGCGGGTCAAATTAATTTTATCTAAAAAACGGCTCTAACGATTTTGATTAAATTTTGTATTTTACAAGTTTCGGGCACGCGAAAATCATTAGACTAGGTCACATGTTCGAGAAAATTCGATTAGTGGGTCATTTCTGGGTCATTGTGGGTCAATATCTAAAAAGCGGCTAAATTTACACTAAAGTTTGCATCCTATGGTTTTCCGGCACGAGAAGACTGTTGGGCTAAGTCACATGTTCGAGAAAATTCAATTAGTGGGTCATTTTGGTCATGGGTCATGATATTTGAACTCAAATTTTATTTTGACCGAGCATAGCTCGGTCTTCCCTGCTCGTTATCAATTATTGGAGAGACAGGCTGTATAGACTACTCAACTATTTATTTATCTGACTTAACGTAATTTTCGTCAGATTGACCTATTTTTTTCTATTTATAAGTTCGTATTTTATCACAGTAAATCTGTAACCATCTTATGTGTATCCTTTGCACAGAAGAAGGTGGAAAAAATAATTAATTTCTTTTGTTTCTTTTAACTGATTTTTAAATGTATCTTAATGTAAAAGTGTATGAAATGTGGATTATGTTAACATTTGAAATTGCACTTTCACAAAATGAAAAGCGTAATTGTTTCCTTTCTATAGCTTTTAGTAACGGTATATTTTAACATTAATAAATAAAAGCGAAAGAGTAAAAGTCAGGCATAGATTATGAAACATTTTCCAACACTAACAGAATGCTAATAAGAAATTTCAATTTTTAATGCATTTAAATCTATCATATAGTCCATTTTGTAAAAGGAAAATTTTGTGCGTCTCTGTAAGCGAACTATAAATGCTACTTATTCTATATTCCTGAAAAATAACGATTCGGAATCGAAATGTGTTTGCATGATGTTTGAAATACTGTAACGTTAGTAAAATGCATCGAAAACTATTTTCTTCCCAAAGACCATAATGTGACGGAACGTTTTGTGTGTTCCTGTAAATGTTATACACTTACTTGTAAAAGTTATAAATGCTACACACTTCATTTTCAATACCAAACATTCTCTAATAAATATTAATACCATATAAAAATTACACGATAATCCGAGTATATTTACGAGAGTCATTGCACAAACAGACCGACAGACAGATAAATCGGATTCATAAAAACTATTCAACTATGTTGTAAAGTGTTAAACAACACTTCTGAATCGCAGAACAATAGTATATTACAGAACGGTATCAGTATATCTAAAGCGAAACTGTATTTCATCCGAAGACTGTGTTTTCGAAATAGTGTGTTAATTGCGTTAAAATAGACAGTTATAAATGTAAAAGAAATTTAATGAAATATAGAACATATTTTAGTGATTAATAAGGACTTTACGTTGCACATATAAATACTCATCAAACATTTGCTTCCAACGTAAATTTCGTTTAATAAATATGAGTTACCTTAAAACTACATATATAAAAAACAAACCTCGACGTTTTGGTTAATCTTTATAACAATAATCAGGAGAAAAAAAGTCATACTGTTTTATATTCCTTGAAAATTTTAATATAGTCCATATTGCCCAGCATCGGCTTATTCATAATTAATATGGACTTTATGTTGCACATATATTTATTAAACGAAATTTACGTTGGAAGCAAATGTTTGATGAGTACATATTTTAGTGTTTAAATTTTTAAGTTTATCTAAGAGATCCTTAAAAATACTATTTGAAAATATGGAGATATCCATCCAATGTTTTCTCTCACATTAAATAGTGTTTTTTTTTTTTTTTTTTTTTTTTTTTTATTTTTTTTTATTATTTTTTTTTTTTTTTAAATACAAAATATTATGGTATGTTATAATTGATATAAATTCAAAATTTGCATTTTATAAATTTAATAAATGTTTCTATTTCTTTGTTTAGTTCTGAAACAACGGTTTAACTCACAAGTGTACGATGAATTCGTAGTACGTGGCAACACAGCAGTGCTTAAGTGTCATTTACCCCCATTTGTAAAGGAGTATGTTGTTGTCGATTCTTGGATAAGGAATGATGATCATATCATGAAAATGACAGAAAATAAAGGTAACATTTTATTCTTTATAACTCGTATCAATTTTATTAAATTAAGTATGTAAAAGTGAAACAATGACTATCAGAAATCCCCGTCATCTTAAACGTGGCCCAAGTTTCAAAATTCTTCCATAAAATGACAAACACTCTATTCTTTAAATATTCAAGTGTTTGCTTAAAAGGAAACTCTCTCTTTACTTCCAGGCGAGGGAAAAAAAAGAATTTATTAAAATCAAACAACACTTTAACAACAAACAACTTTCGCTTCATTAGAAGGAAGAGTCCCTCAACCGATTTTTAGAATTTGGAACCAAACAATAATGGAAATGAAGACTACATATGATTCGTGTGTCAGTTTTTCATATATGCAGCAATCACATGAAAAAATATTATTTTCTATTCAGCGATGTTTTGAGTCTTCGACATAATATTCCGAACGGAGATTTTGAACTTCTCTCTTACTTTCAAAATTTACGATCAACATTTTTTATTATAATATTTCAGTACATACTGTAGACTTACCTTTAAATATTTTTACATATGGTTTAAAATTTGTACACCGAATGGGACTAAAATTTTGTGTTTATTTCAACAAGTATTTAATATTATCCATTAAATGCTATAGTATCTGACGGTAATTGTGTATTTTAAGCAGAAATCTTGGTCAAAATTAAGACCATCCAATGGTTTCTGTCTTTCTCTTTTAATGGAGTTATTATTTGTTCAGACAGCCCATCAAGCTTGAAACAATTAAATGATTTTCACTCCCAATTTTTTTTTTGGACGTGTGATTGCTTGTCTTCTACAAGCTTCGTCAAAGAATTTTATTTCTCTTTTATTTGTATTTTTAATGCAATTAAATCAAAACCGAGTACATCGCATACTCAAAATTAAATAATCTTACGCATACATTAAAATCATCTTGTAGATAATTACAATCTTTTATTTTAGATATAAATTTGATTTCCATTTTAGATATAAATTAAAAAAAAAAAAAAGTTGTTTGCTATATTTGGATCTGAAAACATTTTGCGTAAGCAGTTTTAATTGTGTTACACTACAATCTATATCTTATGTCGGACAAATCGATTACGGATATCACTTGTCTTGTGATCAATGTGCTCGCTAGAAATAAAGAGGTGTCGTGTTTCAATACCGTTTCATACTTGGATTTTCTTTTTGCGCGGTTTCTCTAATTAAACGGAGTTCTTGATCTAATTACTCTTCGTTTGTGAAATTCTGACACTCCAATATGGCAGTGGATGATCTTGAAAGAGTTCATGATTCGACAGAGATAGAAAGTAGTTAACAGACACACATTGTGAATAAAACGCATTATTTAATGCAAAAATAAAAGTTTATTTTGCTAGTTTTGTGTTGTGATTAGTAATCATAATTAACGAACAAATTAATATGAATATGAGTTGCTCAATCAGCCCACATATCGTGATGGATAATTACCCACGTGGACACTAACCCACAGTGTCTGGTTATATTCCTTTAAGACCTGACGAGTTTTGGTAGAAATTAAAACTTCATTTTTAACCCTAATATAATCATATTTGAATGAAAAAAATATTTACGTTGTCAGGTTACATCAAGGAGGATCCACACAATTATGTGGTGCAGGTTTGGCTTTAAATCACAGGGAAAGAGGAAATTGTTTTTTCTTTTTCTTAGAATCACCTACACAATTGTGTAGGTCAGGTCTTGAAGGGATACGTATCTCGTTTTATTTACCTGTTTTGGTGTATACATCCAAACATTTGTTCGGGTTTTAAAATTGTGTTTTAAATGCTCTTAGATATTTTAAAACGACAAAATCCTTAAACAAAATAATAAATAAAAATGGCTTTTTGAATAAGAAAATATATTAAATTTTGTGTATTCTAGTAAATACCCTGTTTAAACCAGTTTTCTTCCCAGTGTGTGCTCTCATCCAATTACACAAAACTTTCATTGTCTCTCCTGTACCTATCGATTATCTTAGCAAAGGATGTATCGTGCTGTTATTGGACTTGTACTGATATTTCCGTAGAGAAAAGCATATATATCAAATGCAAAAATTAATATATTTTATTTAAAAGAAATTTTCGGGGGAATTTTCGGGTATTAGCCATATTATTTAAAAGCGCTTGAATATAATATTCTTTCTGTGTTAATTTCCCACTAAACGCAGAACACATTGACTTACGGAAAGCTTCGTTTTTGCTTCGTTGGTAAAGAAGAGATTAGAAATTATAAAATACATTTCTTTCTACACTTTATAGTACATACTTTATTTTCTTTCTTTACTTCTTTTACTGTCTTTACTTTGTTAATCTTTCAAAAAAAATGTCTATCAAACCCGCTTTTCTTGATATACTGATGAAAAGAATTAAAAGGTAGCAATGATAAATACATTTTTATAATTTATTTAAACGTACAAAATTGAAGACTGATAAATAAAATTTGTTCTTATTATTTTGTATAACAAATTCCTAAAATTCGTTTCAAGAATATATAGGAGTTTTATGTAACTGTTCTATTAGAAAAGTAATAAATCTAAAAATGTATACGGTGAAATATATATATAATATATATTAAGGGGTCTTGCTTGATTTATAGGGCATTTTTTAACTTTGTTTATATAATGAATATAAGAGAAATGGTGCTTCGTCATTAAATCTAATGTACACAGTTAAAATGACGCCGATGAACAGACAGACAGACTTAAAGAAAGAGAAAGTGTAAAAGTGACACATATAAAGATAGCTATAAAAGAGGCATAGATTAAGAAACAGAGATAGAGAGACCAACAAATAGAGACAGATAGCGATAAACATACATAGCTAAAGAGACAGAGATAAAGAGAAAAACATGGATAAAAAGGCAGAGATAAATAGGCACTGATAAGAAGAAATAGATAAAGAGCCAGAGATAAAAATAGAGAGATAAAGAGACTGACAGATATAACGAAACACAAATAAAGATACAGCGATAAACAGACAGGCATTAATAAAGAGACTGAAATAAAAGTACACAAGTAACGACACATAGATCAAGAGTCATAAATAAAGAGACATAGATAAAGATACATAGATTAAAAGGCACAGATAAAGGGACTGTCAGAGATAAACAGACAGAAAAATATAAAGAGACAGACAAAGATAAAGAGACAGTCGGAGGTAAAGAGACATAAGTAAAAAGACAGACAGAGATAAACAGGTACGGTTAAAGAGACACAGATAAGAGACATATATAAAGAGACACATATAAAGAGACACGTGTAAAATACACAGATAAAGATACCTAAAAAAGAAACGAAGTTAAAGAGACTAAAAGAAAGATACGCAGATAAAGAGACAGACATAAAGAGACATAGAGGTATAAAGATGCAGAGAATAAATAAATGAATGGATGAATGAGTGAATGAATGGTTGAATACCTGAAAATGAATGAATGAATGAATGAAAAGGAACAAAGGAACTGATGAATGAATGAATATGGATGAATGAATGAGAGAATTATTGAATTAATAAATAAATGAATGATTGAATTGTTGAATGAATGAAGGAATAAATGTAGAAAGAATGAAGGGAATATAGACATGGAGGTAAAGATACAGACAGACAGAGAGATAGACGATAGCGATACAGACAGATAGATAGAGACGTAGATAAAGAGAGATACAAAGAAAAAAAAATCTGGGGGTTGGCGTACGAAAGGCTCAGGGGGAAGAGTCCATAGTTTTCATATAATAATTTTTATATTTTTATCGAACTATACTCTTCTAAAGTTCATTAATCGCAGCGTGCACATTCCATCGATGTAGGTGATTGCGTTCTTCCTAAGGATCTAGAAAAAAGCCACGTGTATTCTTAAATAATTTAAAGCAGTTAGAGGCCAAAACTATATGGTAAATTGCATTTTCATAAAAAATCGACAATTTGAAAATTTAAATACATTCTTGCAGCTAAGTTTAAATTTACAAAACTGTATAAAAAATCGAAATTAACATAGAACATAATTTTTTTATAGGTTTGACACCCAATTAAAATAGTCAAGTTATATTTGCATTATAAAACATTCAAACTTTGAAAGATTGTTTAGTGTTTGTTTAAGCTGGATGAAAATCTAAACCTATTAAAAAAACATATAATTCTAAATAAACATGTTTGTAATATTTTATTAGCCCTTCTTATCCGTTCTTATCCGTTTTGATTTTTTGAAAGTTTTGCGAAAGGCCTTACTTTAATGTACATTACTATATATATGTATATATATATATTCTGATTATAATTCATTATAATAACGTATGATTTGAAGTTGACTAAGACAATGTATAATTATTTCATTAGTGAATTATTTATTTTATTTCAGAACATGAATATAAAGTTATACATTTATAAATTCTCAATATTTATAATATGTTTAATAAAATATTTATAAGTAATGAATATGCATATATATTTTTTCTTTTTTTTTTTTCATTTTAAAGATTCATATTGCATTGGTAAATATGAAATTTTATACAACACAATAATTTCTTATACAAATATGATAACATTTTCTTTAAATATAATTATAAATATATTGATTTTATAAATATATTCTATTTTACGGGAATAGCAATTTATATTTTTTACATACGAAATAGTTATGCTCGATAACTTATTCTAAAACTATAGAACAGTTATCTCACTGTCAAAGTTCATTTACTAATACGATTGGTCAATTAGTAATATCTATTCAAAATCTCTCTTAAGACATGAATACACAATACATTGTAATCGTTAGATTAAATGAATTTTAAGCTATATATCCAGATATAATTGTTTCAGTCACGCGTTTACAGATTTATATGCATGTCTATTCAGGTATATAATGTGCATGCATCCCCATTTAAACCCTTCTCGAATTTTGAACAGGAAAATCTATTCATGAAAATATTTAAATGCATATATGTTCATAAATAAAAAATGCATTCAAATATAAATAATGTAAAGAAATTATAACTAAGTTATTCATGTTTTACGACTTCCTTTTTTTTTTTTTTTTTTTTTTTTTTGGTATCTCGAAAATGCGTGATTTTATTCAAATTATGTGATCGTTACACAATAGTTGTTGGACAAGTTTATAATGAATGATCTTTCGACATAGTCAAGCATTATTAAACTCTCTGAAATATCTAACAACAGCATAAATGCACGGATTGTTGAGTTATCTCTAAAGCAGTTAAATTGAGTTTCTGTCTCAATATGAATAGTTACGTATGATTTAATCATGTACTCTATTAATTTACACTGAAGTTTAACGTCTCGTACCAGTGAACAGACTAGATCATCAGAGATAATTAAACTTCACAGCACTATTATGTTATTTTCAATTTTAAGTGTATGGTAAAATACTCAGTGAAGTAATAATTTAGTAATTAATAGAATGTTAAAATTGTTAACTATAATATAGATATATATATAATTACACCAAAAACTTGCTAATGCATTGCTACACTGTAAAAAAAAATTGGCCAACAATTACGGTACATATACCGGCAACTTTCTGACCAGTATATATACCGTAATTTAACTGGACGGTGTATTTACCGTAAAATATTTAAAGTATATGTACCGGTTGCACTCCCCCTCTCCTCAGGTCTGCACGCAATACGTAACAAGAGCAAGAGCAGTGGTTAAACTCCTATCTATTATCGTCACTTCAGGGGTTACCGTACAACGAGGTGGGGCTACCAGCTTTTTCCTTACTGAAATATAATCATTTTACGGTATAAATACCGTTTATAATCGAAATGGCACATATACGGTTTTATTTTTACGCTTAATATACCTCAGAAGTACGGCACTCATACCGTAAAGAGTGAAAACGGTACAAGTACCGTTAATTTACGGTACATCTACTGAAATTTTACGAAACTTTTTTACAGTGTAAATATGTATGACATACTGTACGATTTTTAAACTGAGACTGCATACTAAAATCTTTAAATTAATAACCATGCTTTATTTACTAATAAATAAATAAATGAAACATTGTTTAACCTTGTTACTTTTTTAAATGCGTTACTCTGAGAAGTATTTGATTTTCTACATAATTAAATATATTTTTGAACTAAAAATTTCTTGCTTAAAAATCAGCATTATCGTATTACATTGATGTATGTTTATATTTTATGGGAAATTTTTTTATTGATTGTATATGTTCATAAGTTATTTATTACGCTGCAATGTCGTTTATTTTCTACGTATTTAAGTACACTTTTCTATAAAAAAAAATAACTCATGTGTATAAATAGTTATATACACTTGAACACATCATGAAAAATGTACCATAAACATATCAATCTGACATTTCTGTGTACTTTATTATTTAAAAAAGGAGAAATATTTTGCCACCTTATGTCATATTATCTATTATCTCAGAGGTAAGTATTAAATATATTTCAGAATGAAACTCAAGCTATAGAAATATTTTTCCTTTCAAATTACATTCCGTTTTAATAGGTTATTATTATCTGTCACAACAGATTGTAGATTCAATATTTCAACTTAATCTTTTTCTTCTCCTTTTACAGTGAGATCCTATACCGTTTTGCGTTCTGGTGAACTACTAATCCATGAAACTCAAGAAAAAGATTCTACGTGGAGTTACCGCTGTCAAACGCGGCATCGATTGACTGGAGAAATGGTGACAAGTGCGAGTTATGGAAAAATCATTGTTACAGGTACTTGATTCAATAAATACAAAAGATAAAAAATTTAATACATGTAGGATTTTGAGATTTTTTGTCGAACTATTAGCTCATGGAATCGGCCGAAATCATTTCTTACCAATCACGATTTATTCTTTAAGAAAAAAAAACATTTAAAAAAATATTTTTAAGTAAAATTAATGTGCTATCATTGATGTGTCTCTCATTTTATCATGTGACAAGAACGAAAAATCATGCGCCACACAGAGAATATGAAACGCTTTCCAAAACTTCCACATTATTGTAAAAAAAAACATCACCTTTTAATAAGGTAAAATAAGACATCTAAATTAAAGATGTTTTCTAAATTAAAATTTAGAAAACATCTAACAAAGTTCAGTAATTAATGCCGCAGTAGATATGATATTCGAATTTGTTTGAGCAGCCGTGTATGCAACCTACATAAAATAAATAACATTTGCATTTACCTCCAATGTATGGCACTTGAAATATTTTATGCAGCTTTATATATGATAAACAAGTTTTTATACACTGCACTAAAATTTAATTAGTTAAGAACTGAATAAAACAATTAAAACATCACTCCTATCTATTATCATCCATATAGGGCAATATATTTAGTTTTTGCGTAGCCTTATATATCAATTAATTTATATACAAACATATCTTAATATATACTAACAAATATTGTTAAGCTGGAAAATGCATGATACAATTATATAAAATCTTTAAGCAATCAGCGGCCCTAGTTAGATTTTCTTATGAATATGTTAAACGTATATGAGCTATAAAATTTATACACACCACTTAATGTATTAGACATTGGTTAAACTTTAAAACACATACCGCATCTGAAAATTTCCATCGATTATCGCTCATAGACATTATTGTAACTGAATTAATTTCTGTGCACTTTTAAATGAACAAAGAAATGCTATGCACTCCATGTTCTTCAGCATGCATCTTGCAATGAATCTCAGCCATACACATCAGTTTCATTATGTTTGAAATAGTATAACATAAAAAAAAAAAAAACATTGCAAACAACTTTTTGCCATAACAGAACGAAAGTTTTTGTGTGTACCCGTAAACGTACTAACCCGTAAATTCTACACATTCTATTCTCAATAGGGAGAATACCCTATGAAAATTCTCATTAATATATACATCATGAAGCTCATGACAACCCAAATGTATTTACACGAGTTAGAGTGCAGACAGACAGCCAAACAGACTGCCAGACAAACCGAAAACTGTTAAAAATTATACATGCGACAGCCATGTTTCATTTAATATTAAATGTATTTTTTTTTTTCGTTTCATAACAATAAACTCAAACAATAACGCATTAAAATACAAAGTATTTCAAATAAAAACCTTCATTATTTATTATCATGCATATGGAAAAAACACGGAAGCCTGACATATTCATCTATTTTAGATATAACCTATACTCTATAGGAAGCACGATGAACTCATTTTTGTTTTTCAGAAATACGTTAACAAAACCTAAAAACATTATTTTTGGTTGTGATTGTAGCCACTGGTGCAACGCGACTTTACTTCTTCTTTCGAAAATATTGTCATTGAATTAAAATTTTTAGTCTTTAGGGCACATTAAAGTTTTAGTCATAAGGTATGGGGAATATGGTGGACTTGTAATACGATTAAATTTTTCCTACTGGACTATTCAGACGCAATGCATGACAATGATTTTGTCATCGTTAGCACTAATGTTGCTACTGATGGAATTTTTTATGATATTAAGATAATATATAAAAATTCTTTATCAAACTTTTACAAAGTTATGTAAAATCTGGAGAAAAAAAACTTTATATTGTTATGCATCGCATAAATATATATACGGATTTTATTATAAAACCTGCTAACATATAATTCAGTATAACATATAATTAATATAACAGAAATTACGAAAAAAATGTAGCAAAATAAAAGAAAATGTTTTCAAAGTACCTAAATATCATACTTAAAAAGGAACAGTTTATAATATACAAACTCTATTTTTATTTCGGTACAGAAATTTTAAGAAATTCTTTTTGTATTTTTGTATTTTTGTATATATATATATATATATATATAATAATTACTATTAATTCCTTTTCCTCCCTTTCTTTTGCGTTTACCTAAATGACGTCATTTGGACGAATTTATTCAAAACATTTTCAGTTTATAAATTAAATTAAATGCTGACAGACAATTGAATCCTGACGATAGAAATGTGATTTTTTTTTCAGATTTTACTGAAAAACATAATTTAATCACAATCTTGTCTTCATTATCGATTGAAATAAAAGATAAATCCAATTTCAATTTGAAAATGACGAATAAAAAGAAATCAATAATCCCTATCGGGATCTTTTTCAATTTTTTTCCCTTTTTTGTCACAAAAAAACTGAGTAATTAGTTGCCATCATTACAGAAATGTCATTAAAATTAGAAAAAAATTAATATCTCGAAAACTAATTCTAATTTCAAAATTCTATTACCAGTTTTGACATCGGCGGATTTTTATGAACAATTGGTATTAATTTCACCATCAAGCGTTTAATATTTTATTAAAAATAGCCCTGAAACATAATCAGTTGTTTAATCAGTCGTTTCATAAAATCGTTTCATAAATTCGTTTCATAAAATCGTTTCACAAATTCGTTTCATTAGGATTTTATAAATATAGGGTAGATATATTTGTAGTCAGGTAAATTCTATTAATATATATTTCGAACGAATATTTGATAATAATAATGAATTTAAAATATAAATTATGGATGGTATCTTAGATTCGTTCTTTCATGCAAAAACTGGCATGGGAATTCATTTTTGTTCTAATAATTAAAAAAAGTCCAAATTGTAATAAAAGTTTCTGATTGAATGCTGTTGTTTGGAACGACTGCTTGGACCCCACATTTGAAAACAATGAAAAGAAAATATTATTTTTACACACTACTGTTATAGATTTATCATATTTGCGAACTCTTGAAATATTCGCTGGAATGCGTTGCATATCAGTTAAGATTTACGTCAGATTAAGGAAATTCATGCAGCCAACGAAACAACTAAGGTGCGATACTTCAACCTCTTTTGACTATCACCAATTTTTCACCAATTTCCACCAATTGTCTAGCTAACATGTGAGAATGTTTAGGTTGAAAAACAGCCCAGACCATTTAGAGCTATAGCTTTCTTTGGCTTGCACATCCAGCATCTGATGTCATCGCATTTTATTCTATTTTGACAGTTAAAACTTATCAATATACCATTCGAAAGGAACAATCTGCAAATGTTAGCAGAGGTGGAAAGTCTTCATCACGGCTCGAACGTTCTTAGATCTGTGTACCATGATTTCTGATAATCTATCTGCGCCTTATTTAAAGACATATATTCTGTAATTAAATAAGGAGAATGTTAATCTTTATCAATAGTGATACTGAAACAGAGACAATGAGCTTCCCTTGCGCATATTGTCCACCTCTGTATCTGTACGAAGCTTTGGATATAGTATAGTTTAAGAGTTTGGATTGTGGTGATATTTTATTTATATCATTTAATTTTAATCCCAAGCTGCCAAACAAGTATAAGTTTTTATTGTTATTAATATTTATTTTTATAATTTAAGCAATAAAGTTTAATTTTGTATAGATTTGTTCGTAAATTAGACAAATAGATTTGTTCGTAAATTCTGGTGGCAGTCTATCATTTCATCCTACATGCCAATCTCCTCCATTTTCTTAAATTAAACAAGAAACATTCTTCGAATGAGAAAATTTACTGAATGAAATTAAGTTGATTTCAAATTACTACCACATAGAAGGAAGTCACATTTAATTAAATAAACTTACAGGGGTTTTTTCTTACTTTCTAAAAAGGGGCAACGTTTTAGTAACAGAATTACTTTTCAACTCACAAATTTAAATGCAGACATGAATGTAAATGTTAATTGTCAGTTATTTCTGTACGTTGTACGCAAAATAATACTTAGAAATATCAAACATTATTAAATAATAAATATCATGATTTCATTTTGTTAAAAAAAAATTAAAAGAAAAAACTTCATAGATAATTTTTACAAATATACACACAGCTTGCTCTTGTTTAAGAACTAAATTTATCTATAGTTCGTAACAGAACAGAAAATTTGTTAAATCGAAACATATACAGTAATTGCATCTACTAATTAAATTTTAAAGAAATGTAGGTTAAATATTCCAAATATCCTTAACGAGTGCACTTATTGCTTTGCATTAAAGAGTTAATTTTGTGTCACTAATTAAATTAGAACGTTTTACAATCTTTTCATTTTTAATAATAAACACTCATAGTTAAACTACTTGAAATAAAAGATAATCGCTTTCTCTTCAGTTTCTATAGATTTAATTGATTTTCAAATCAGAAGTATGATTTACAATTTCAAAAACAATTTTGTCTTTTTGTTCGATTCATAAAAGCACATCGTCGAATCGTGTATTTTATGGGATTTTTTCCCCTATTGTTAGAAAGATATATAAATGTACATTATTTAAAAGAGCATTATATATGTACATTATTTATTAAGTACATTATTTATAATGTACATAATATGTACATTATTTATTAAGTGAACAATTTTATTTCAACATGCAGATACGAGAAGTCCGGAAAAATTGAGACGCGCTTTAATTTTTTCAACAGTTGCAGATATGCAGGGAACGTAAATCGGAAAAGTGTTTAAAAGAATGTAGAAATAATGATTATGTTTATGAAATACTCCTGCCATTAATTTTTAAATGTCACACTTTTTTTTTTAATTTTTAAACTGCGTAATAAGTTAAATCGTAAGTGACATTTAGTAAGCTTTTGTCGATCCTCTGACAGATACAACCGTGAAAAATTCATTATTATACGACCAAAACTCGTAGAGTCTTGGAAATTTGAATTGTATTAAACTTGGGAGCTTTTGGGCAATAAAAATGTGTAGAAGAACGCTTCAAAATGTTATAATATTCAAATTATCAATGAGACTGTCAGTGCAATTTGGTCGTAGTAAAAAGTTTTTTTTTTTTTTTTGTGCTTGTAAGAGTGTGGTGAAATTTTTTCTAACTATAACTTATATAACTCAGGGTTCGTATAAACCATTAAAAGGCGTAACTTTAAGAAAATTAAATGCCCTTTAAATCAAATTCCCTTTAAATCAAACTTATTTTGAACAGTTTTACAATTTGCATTACCGACACATCTCCAACAAGGTAAAATAATAAAGCGTATTTCAGCAATTTTGGAGAACTCTGTATACTGGGTAACGAAACGACACAAAAAAATTTAAAAACGCCCGATAATTATACTTTTTCTAGAAGAGCGATGTGTTTATCAGAGAAAATGCTTACATATACGTTACTTTTTTCAGCCTTATTGAGCCATTAACTATTTCGATTCAACTGTATTTTGTTAGTCTAGAAGGTATGTTATAAAAAACTCATTGCATGATAAGATATGTCAGAGTTTGAAAAAATATTTCATAATCTTTCATAGCTAGAGCCTGGAAAATACGCACTGTCTTGTGTAACAGAATATACAAAACTGATAAATAATAATTTTTGAAACTCTTCTTCTACTTCATATACTCAATCTTCTACTATATATTAACACAAAGTGAAAGGGGTGATAATTTATCTATTAGTTTGATATTTTTGCAGTAATGTTCACATCATAGAGGGGAATAAGGGAAAACTTATAACTATTTTTTTTTTCAATTTTAAACTTCAATTTGATTAAATATCAGACTTAAACGTTTTCAACCATTATATACAAAATATATTAATGTTGGTGAATAGGTAGGTGTGTGTTTTAAAAATTTGAGATACTCTGCTATATATGATAAAAAATCCAGTTCCTGTCAATATTTTTGTTTTTCATACAATAGAAAGTGTAGTATATTTTCCAATTAATTATTCATTACATAAGTTTGATAACTAGTTAAAAATCTACCAGTTATAGTGTAGTTTTAAAACTTTAAAGGTCGGTGGAATATATTTTACTCCATTTAATTTTATACCACTGCCAAGCTTGTACCAGAATTTTTTAATGCAATTCTTTTATAATGTACGCGATGAAAAATAATAAATGAAATGTTCATGAAAATCTGATGTTTAATAAAGGTAAAATTTACTTACATCAAAAGTGCAGTTTATATACATAGCTTCCAACGTTTCTTAATAATAGATAGATGCATATATATATATATATATATATATATATATATGTGTGTGTGTGTGTGTGTGTCAAATATATATATATATATATATGTGTGTGTGTGTGTGTGTGTGTGTGTCAAATATATATATATATATATATATATATATATATATTTGTAGTATTTGAGTTTAAACATACTTCATTTCCTTTATGACGTGTGTGATCATCAAATTAACTGACGCTCTAGTATTTTTATTATCCATGATTTCAAAGCACGTGTTATAAAAAGTTTGGATCGCGAAATCAAGATTTGAATATCTTCGAAATTGGAAAAAGAGCGAGTCTTATAATTTTTATCACCGAGGTAGCGTCAAAGTATGGAAGTGTCAATTAAGGCACTGCTAGGTCTAATTGGACTGTGCGACAATAAGAATATTGTATGTTTTGGGTGAGACGTGTAACATATTGTGAAGAAATAACCAACAAAGGGTTGTGGAACTGTTTTTCTAGAATGGTATTAAAATTCACGTTTTTGCTATTGGGAAGTCTAGTTGTTCAATTAATTCAATAAATTAACTTTTTTACATATCACCTTTCTACATATATATATTTGAGATATAATTATATAATTTTTATTGGATTATTTGCAATACATCTTTCATAAGCTAAAGTGCGAATACTGATAAACATGTACACTAGTCTCTTCTTCAAAACAACATCCAATTTTTTAAAATATATTAATAACAAAACCGCATATATTATTTTATTTTAAGCATTCTTGTATTTTATGTAAAAATTTCCCAATTAATTTAAGAATGACAATACAGACAGATAAATTTAAAACAAAAATCAATTGGGACATTTAAAAAAGAACTATTATTTAAAATATATTTATTCAGAATTTTCCTCGGTCCTGTTTTATAAATCTGCTTTCAACCCAACAAAATCTGTTTAAAAGATAAAATAATTTTTCATAAATATTCTTAAAAGTTTCCGATCTTATTATAAATTCCAGATTTATGTGTTAGTTTAGCTTTAAATTTCGTATCATTTAACAAGGAATGCACATTAAAGAGCCTTTCAAAGCAAGTTAAAATTTGTCCTTAATTTATTTTAATCTAGGAAAATCTTCCTGCATTATGCATTAATCCTGCAGAAATTTTAGATGCAGAAACTCTTGAGATTGTGAATTAATGACGAGTAAATATAAACAGGATATTAGTGCAGAAAATTTCATGTCTCATTAGTTTTCATTTACAACTGGTTTTAAAATTCCAGATTCAAATTAATAACCAGAAACTTAAAACTCGAAAGAAAATATAATTGAAATTTAAACGTTTAAGCTGAAAAAAAAATGTAAATGATTGATAGTTATTTTTTAGAGATTTAAATGGAAAGCTCACAAGTAAGAAACTTTTGTATAATATTTCGAATTATTAATAAGATATATTCACAGAATTTATTTCTACAGCTTTTGGATTGTATAAAAAACAGTGTAAAACATTTAATAAAAATTAAGCAGCATATAAAATTTCATATTGTTTGATTTAGCATTAATTTCGCATTCATTCCTTTATTTTTTTTAATAAATGTGTAATTATCAGAAACTATTTCTACGTAACTATTTTCAAATATAAAAAGGCAACAGCCCATATAAATAGTATACATTATACTTGATAGGTTTCTATTAGGAAGCGTTCAAAGGGTTAGCCAGTAAAATATATTTTTAGACGTAAAAAGTGTCTCATTGACTACAATCCAAACGAACTTCATACCACTAGTAAATCTGCAGATCAGGAGCCTCAACGTCAGCTCTGAAAGTGATTGTTTTTTAATCTAACTTTTCATATTTTTTAGCCTCTTACAATTCGTAATTTATGTTTTTTATGTTACATATATTTTTATAGGCATATAAACACGTCGGAGGTTTCAGAAATTAGAAGCGTTAAATTAAACACGATTTATGCAATGATATTCTGAAATTCTTGTGATTTTTTAGATACAAAAAAAATACATTTCTTATTTTCACATTCTTTGAAATATGGTTGCTAAGCAACTAATAAAATAAAGAGGGAAAAAAAGAAATGCATTTTAAAATTTGTAAAAAAGAGGAAAATAAAATGTTTTATATTTCCCGAACAGATGCAAAAAGATTTCCAATAAATTAAACAATTAATTTCTAAATTCTAAAAAATGTATCGGCAAACTTTCAAAGCTATTACATATATTTAAAAACTTCATATCGAAACTTTAGTATCTGTGATTTTACGATTATATCCATTATTCAAATATGCGATTTTCATTTCAGTTAAAAATGAAATTTGAAAATCGTCTGCATTCCCATAGGAAATCATTATGAACTAAAAAGAAATGTTTTATATTTTTCGAACGATTGAACCAAATGTAACTAAAAATTGTACAGCTAATTCCGGGTACCGCACCAACATACACACCAAAAATCAACTTAATAGGACGATTTTTACGGCAGTTATCGCGGAACAGACCGACAGACACACAGAGAGATAGGCAGGCAGACAAACAGATAGGCAAACAGGCGGAAACCAAAAACTTTTCGCGCCTCCGCAGTGAGTCTTCACTGACGTTTCGGCAATTAAGGATCACACAAGGTAACTAACTCTGTTGATTTTTGACAAGCAGAATCTAGAGCTTTATAAGATTGGGGCCCCTGTTATGGCGATGCTAAAGTTTAAGAACTTTCCCTGCTGTCATTTTAAAAATTTTAAAACTGTTTTATGATTTTTTAAGTTTCCATCGATAGATACTATTTTTTTGTTACGTTTTAACGTAATCAATACTAGCTATTACCCATGACTTTGTTCACGTAACATTAAAAGAATAATAAATGCATAAATTAAGCAAAAATTTCACTCCTGATAATTAAAAAAATATGTAATTAACCAATGCTTTATCCCTTTTTATAGGAGACAATATGGCATTTCTTTGTTATAAGGGCATTAATATAACTCCATCTTAAAAAAGTCATTTATAATCATAAAATTTTGCACCAAATAATATACACAATCGCAAAAATGAAACTGCAACAATTTGAAAAAGGAATCCAAGGTGAGAGAGGAAATGATAATCTAAAATGTCATTAAGTGTTTTACAGCGAAAAAAAATGTATTTACTTTTGGGACATATTTCGCTCGGTAAAGAAAGCAAATTGGCTACGGACCCGATTACACAGCCTAACCATTCTATTTTTGGCTATTTTCTACCTATATATGAAAAAAAAAAAAACATATACAACGAACTTTCACATTTATAATATTATTAATTTGCTTACTTTTACGAGTTGGCACGATCGGCTTGTTCAAGTCTACACAATTCGGATTGAGGAAAAATTACATTACTTTTTTATTTCTTCTTTGCTCTTGCATTAAGCGAATTTTTCCATATATTTTATTTTCATTTCGATAACATCGTTGTTTATTAAAAAACGTTTAAAGACATTGCATATACATTTAAACACTGTACTGTAATCTATGACATTTTTCTAATCCTATAAAACCTAAAAAAAAATATATTACCAAAATCAGAAAAAAAGAAAAAGCCATTTTTAAAAATTACAATAAACTTTTTAATCTTTTAAAGATGAAAGAAACGTGGATTTTAAATCCGGTTGCGAAACCACGGTCTACAAACATGTCTCGATTGTACGAGTGCACTATCAAGCCTTCGAGCCTTAATTTGAATACTGTAGAGGAAAATTGATGTTACTTTGATGCAATAAAATTAAACCTTTAGGTTTTTATGAACAAAAATGTCACTTTCTTTTTTATTTTAAGTCATTTTTATTCAGATTTCCTGAGATGAACGCGTTAAGAATTAATGCTCGTCAAATATTGTTTGTTTCTATGAATGAAAATAAGTTATACTGACCGTTAATCATGACGCCATTTTGACATGAATAGTTTTGCGGTGCATATTATTGACATTTGCTATAAAAATACAGAACTTTAATTTAAAATACATACATTTCACATACTTTTAAAATACATATAATGCATACATTTGAACTATACTCATTTGAAATTTAAAAAAAAGAAAAGAAAGAAAGAAAGAAAATGAAAGAAAAAAATAATAAGAAGTAATTTCATAACCCAAGATCATTAAATTTAAACATCAAAGCATTTCCGCTTTATTTTCAACATTTATGACATCATAATCGCCTGCTTTACGTACTTATACTCATATTCACGTATCTTTTATTATTATCAAATACTTGAAATAGTGTGTTGTTTTATTTCTAATAGTGTTATTTCATCTTCTTTTTAATTCTTTTTTTTTTTTTTCATTTTTTACGTGGAAAATTTTCTATTAAAAATAAATTGTTGAGTAGAAATTATTATTCCGGGTTTTGATATATTATTGGCAACTATAAAGTAAATTTAACTATTTTAGAATTTTATACGAAAACATAATTTCTATTTATTCTCTATGAAAATAATAAAATTTTGAATTATTAAGAAATGCTTGAAAATATACGTTTTATTTCTAATAATGTTATTTCATCTTCCTTTAAATTCTTATTTTTTTTTTACCACTTTCAATTTTCACGTGGAAATTATTCAACTGAAAATAAATTGCTGAGTAAAAATTAATTTTTCGGGTTTTGATTTAGTATTGGCAACAATAAAGTATTAGTATAGATACAGTGAATTTAACCATTTTAAAATTTTATACGCATAAATGTTCATTTTTTTCGCTATAAAAATAATGAAATTTTGAATGATTAAGAAAAATATTTGAATAAACTAAATGTAATATAGTCTATGTTCATTTCGGGTTATAATTTATCTATATGCAAAGATACAGGGCAATTAAAATCCTCCATTTGGACGTCGGCTTCAGCCAAACATTCACACACACACAATAGCATTTATAATATTATTAGTATTATACAACTGAATATGTTTACAATCAGTATTCTAGAAGTTGTTATAAAAATTTATTACTCAACAATTTATTTTCCATTGAAAAATTTCCACGTGAAAAATTAAAGTGGAATAAAAAAAAAATTAAAGAATTAAAAAGAAGATGAAATAACATTATTAGAAATAAAACGTATATTTTCAAGCATTTCTTAATAATTCAAAAATTCATTATTTTCATAGAGAATAAATTGACATTTTTTTCGTATAAAATTTTAAAATGGTTAAATTTACTTTATCGTTGCCAATACTAAATCAAAACCCTAAATAATAATTTTTACTCAAAAATTTATTTTAAATAGAAAATTTTCCACGTAGAAAATGAAAATGAATTTAAAAAAAGCAGAATTAAAAAGAAGATGAAATTACACTATTAGAAATAAAACACACATTTTCAAGCATTTGATAATAATACAAGATGCATGGATATGAGTATAAGTACGTTATTTTTGTACATGTTTTCTTAAATCTCCTTTATAAATAAAACACATGTTTGTACATAAACATGTCATTGTTAATAATAACAAGATCCACAATGATAAAATCAGTTCAAATGAGATGACGTCATATTTAGAGTGCCTTCCGATTTCTACAGAGTCTGTGCTTACACAATACATATTCTATCGAGTTTTCTGAATGATTAAGAAACGATAATAATAGAGCGCTAATATCTAAGTTATGGTAAAATGAATCTTTCACCTCATTTTTCTCAAAAGAATGATCCTAGCAGTTCGAAATATTATATTCCAAGCCAACCACATTTAATATCTCACACTATATCACTTTTATACATTATTTAAATTTTATGCGATATTTGTTTCCGCTGAAACTGCGAAAGAATACATATTAATCTAAATCATTTAAATCAGATTCATCCTGTGAAATAATAAATGGGTAAAACATTCACGAGAAGCATTGTTCACACATGTTCCTTACATAAGAATGGATTATGTTTGTGGAAATGCCTCATATCAAACAGGATGTCAAACATTGCGAATAACTTTCTGAATTCATGTCATGTGTCAATTACAAATGCCACTTATTTATGATGATCGCCAGTTTCAATGCTATTGAACATTACAGTTAATTATATCGGATCAATAATAACAAACATCGAAACATGCCGGGATAAGTTAAATAATTAATAACTTTTAGACAATGTTTCGAATTCTTAATAATATATATTCTGAATGTAAAGGACCAAGAAATGTGACAATATAAAATACATGTGGTAAAAGGAAATGGAAAAAAAACATTACTAGCTCAGAAATCTAGTTAATGTTTGATATTATTAAACTGCATTTTGTTACTGATGGGAAATTAAAATAATTTGTGCGCACTGTAATCTGAAACTTCATTAGTAGGACTAAATGCAAATTTAAAAAAGAAGCATCCGTGTAAAATAAATGCTACTGATTTTGTAGCGTAATCTTAATGTTTGTAATATTCTTATTAATGAAATTTTCGGTACTTAATTTCATGTCATGGATTTCTTCCATTAAGTAGTAATTGTAATACGAAAATTATTACTTTATATCCATAAATTATGTTTACCTTTTAAACACATATAACAAATACAGCTAAAAAAAGAAAAAAAAAGAGAAATACATATTGAGTAAACACAATTTTTGTAGATGATTCCACTTTTAAAATACGATATTTGTAGGTAAAAAGAAGAAGAAATAGTCCTTCAAAATTTTTATATAACAGTCTTTTGAAATTCTGTAAGATTAAATCTTGTATTCTGTAAGTATTTTTCTTAGTAGAAAAAGTTCAATTTTCCACCAAAAGGAAACATGAAATTTTGTAGAATCTGCCGGTCTGCCTAGAATTTTGATTATGTAGACATTTTGCCCATAAGTAAACATTTATTTTTTACACCATATATAGAAAAGATTTTATGTTATGAAATATATTTAATGTATTCGTAAATTGTTTGTACAATGATGCATCTTACCAACAATATATCACACAAATTATGGTTCGATATAATTTTGGCTTATTATTTTAACCAACATAACAAATAAAATTTTTTAAACTATATATCTATATATATATATCTATATATCTATCTATCTATCTATCTATATATATATATATATATATATATATATATATATATATACATATATATATATATGTGTGTGTGTGTGTGTGTGTATATGTATGTATTAAAAAATCGCATATAAAATAGTGAAAAATTGTGATGTAATTCTTAAAAAAGTATTGTAGTTTGAGACAAGGAGAAAGTACATTCGTAATACGGGTAAAGATTTAAAATTAAAACATAGTTTTTTTTATGAAAATTAAAAATGTCCATTAAAATTTGAATAATTTATTAACAGACATGATTAAAAGACGTGATAATAATTAGATAATTTATTTTTCATTAGATAATTTTGAAAGAAAAAGTTTCAGAAGTACTGCATATCTCGTAAAAGTTGTAAAAGTTTATGTTGCAGTAGGAACTTTCATGTCATTTGACTGTATTTTTCCATTCTGACAAGTTTTATGCTATGCCAAATACAACAAATAATTCAACAATAAATGCTAAATTTGTTCCCAGTAATTAAAAAATTATGACAAACATTTATGAATTGTATATTTGAAATGCAAAAAGAAAGAAAAAAAACAAAGAACATATATATGCTTGAAAATGGCATTGTGACTACTTCTTGAAGACACTAAGGCATTTTTCAATACAGTAAATGTACATAATATACCTACAACTACAAAATGTAAAATATCGATAAACGTTTCAAAAAATTTCAAGTTGTTTTGCATTTTTTTTTTCATTTTGAAGAGGTTCACATTGTTAACTGCATTGCTATCTTGCAATTTTCACTCTCTACTAACATAACACTATTTAGGGAAATTGGTGATCCCAATGTGTACAATTTTCTTTGTTAAAACTTTATTCTCCTATATGAAGCAGAAACAACATTTTGATAATATTCTTGAGTTACACTTTTCTCATTAATAGCTAATATTATTAGTGGTGGCGGTTCGTTCATTCGCTGTCAGCATTTTTAAAACTGTCTATTCCAGTTAAAGCAATGCAAATATTTGATTTATTTTGCAATCTGCTCACTATTTGTTTTATTATATGACTAAAAATTCATTGGCTTTGTAATACGTCACTGAAAGTGGTAGGCTGCTGGTGGCTGCAGGCGAAATATGAGAAGAGGCTGAGATCAATAGCTAAACAAACAACACCTCACCCTTTCTCGAAATAATTATTTAATGGACTAGATTCGCATTTTAATTTTAACGCACATACTATTTCAACAATAAATCAATGTTAATTAGTAATTCAATAATATACTTATTTCAAGTTGTTTTATATTTGAACAAACGTATTTGTAATATATTTTAGGAACCTTTAAAAAAATGACGACATCAGTATAAAAGCTCTAATTATATATTTACACCATATTTTAAAATAAAAGTTGAAGAAATGCTTTTTAGAGTGTACCATAAAGGAATGTGGAGGGTATGTTGCACCCGGGCCTCCGAGAGACAAAAGACCATTGTTTAAATTTTTATTTAAAAAAAAAAAATTCTCGAAATGGCTAGCGGGTGTTATTCTTAAAGAAGCCTTCAATAAGACAAAAAATAAATTTCAAGCATCAAGGGGTCCATTCTCGACTGAAAACAACCATTTTCACAATGGTTAAAAAAAATTATAATTTAACAAATTACAATAGCCATTGGGAAAATGTTCCGAAAGCTTAAAAAAATAATAAAAAATACCGTACTTTTGTGTTATAGCATTCATCACAATTATGATTATGCCAAGGTTGCAGTTATGATTTCGCCAAGATCATCTCAAAGCTTATATATGCATCCTATATACGCATATAATATATATTCCAAACACTCCTATATCTGCCATATACGTCAGTATACACATATTATTTAAGTCTTATATGTCGTATATACATCATATACACATGCTATATATATACATCACGTATGCATCATATATGCGTCATATATGACCTTAATATGGCCACATACGTCAAGAAATGTTATATATATATATATATATATATATATTATTATTATAATGTCATACATGCTTTATAATTTGGCGATAAATCTTGGTCGCTTGGCGATTCATCCTTGGGGACCGCTATAACGCGAATGTACCAAATTTAGAATATATTAATGAAAACAGAAACAAAAATATTTTATCGGGTCCTTCCTACAATAACTTTAACTCTTGTTTAGATTGATGTCTGAGCTAAAGGTATTTTGAAGAAATTAAAGTTGAAGACAACGTTTTTTGCTTTATAAGACGATTTCTCAATTCGACAATTTTTGAATTCGGCTTTTTTTCATATCTGATAGTTTGCATCTATCCTTTTTGCAAATTTAACATTTTTGTAATGATTTTATGCATTTATATTGCCTATTCAAAGAATAATTCTTCTAAAGTTACAGAATTTCGTAAAAAACGGTTAAAATAATAAATTGCGATTATCAAGAGGTACATTCTCGACCGAAAACAACAACAATTTTCCGAATGGTTAAAAATATTTTTTTTTTATCTTTAAAAGTAATTTAATACTCCAGAATTCTAATTGCACTCGTCACCTAAAAAAAGAAGGCCAGCTCTGAAGCTCTAAAAAAGCAAGCGTTCCTGTGAAGCCAATGGAGTGATTCCCCTACCATTTCCTCTATTATCGGAGAAAATGCAATTTGTAGCCCCCAGTCCTTATTGCTGAGAAAAAGTTTTCTCTTCTTTCCCCTCCCTTGCCAAATCCGCTCAGTTTTAAACGGCGATACCTGCGGCTAACTTAATTCCAGAGTCCATCACCAAAAAATAGATGTAAGCGGTTCTGTTCTTTGGAACGGGCTTTTCATATATATTTTTAAAGTAATTATTCTTAAACAGTTGCATAGTATGATTTGAAATTTAGTTTATATCAGAAATATTTTAATTCAATATTTGTTTATTGTAAAGCAGTATACGAATGAGGCTTTACCTCCCTTGTCCTCCCCTGAGGAGTCGTTCCTAAATCGCACGCTGTGCTGAAACGAAGATTTTCCATGATAATCTTTGAAATTGTATGTATTTTTAAAAGGTATGTCAACTGTATAGAGTTGTCCATAACTCACACAGCATTTAAATCATATACGTTTTTCTGTTACTTACCATCTATCCCCGTTTTTAAATTTAAATGTATCAGGAAAGTAGAACGTACAGGTGAAAACCAAAAATGAGTTACTTATGAAAACAAAATGGTTCACAATAAATCAAACAAATCCAATTTTTTATATTGTGTAAATTATTATTTTTCATCTTCTGAACAATATTTTAAGAATAATTGCTGTTTAATTAACTGACTTTTGATACATTTGTATAAATTTTTAAATATTTATAATTGTCTAAATTTTCATCTTGGAAAGTCAAGATTCCGCTTTATCCTGCAAAATCGTTGAGATTCATCTTCTGTAGGCATTTGAAGAGTGAGAAACGTTGTGATTACTTGCATATAGTTGTGACTTTGGCAGTTTGCGACGTTTGATTAAATGACATTCCACGTAAAAAAAAAAAAAATTAATTAATAAAATAAAATAAAATAACCATTCTTATGCTCCAACCTCATTAAAAAAGTGATATTTTCCGTTTAAAAATAATTAAAATTTGATATTTTTCAATTAAAAATATAAGAAAATTAACACTTATTAGAAAAACATATCAAAGCATATTTAAACATATGTTTGGGCTTTCTCACTTCACATGCGGCCAATGTTTGCAAAGAAAAGCCACTTCATCACAGTATGCGTCGGTGACGTTCATTTCATTTTTAGTATGATATTTTTGAATTGTGAACCAAGGAAAAGTTTACATAAATATCCAATAATTGATTATTTCGAGGTTTACTGTAATCTGTAAACTAGTGCATGATACCTGCACCTTTGAATAAATTTTGAAATTTTTATAATTATCTAATTTTTCGTCTTGAAAAGTGAAACATATGTCTGTGCTTTCTCACTTCATATGCGGCCAATGCACGCAAAAAAAGTCACTTCATCACAGTGTGCGTCGGTGACGTTTATTTCATTTTTAGTATGATATTTTTGAATTGTGAACCAAGGAAATGTTTACATAAATATCCAATAATTGATTCTTCGTCGTTTACTGTAATCTGCAAATAGTACATGATACCTGTACTAAATTCATCATTAGCAGGATTTGTATTTTTTTCAAAACTTTTATAGACTTTGAATGTTTGTATTGTTAAGTTTGAGCTTTATAAAATGTATCGTGAAATTTCTGAGTTCTAAGTTACTCACAGTTTTTGCAATTTTATTTTATTTTATCCTGCTTTTTTATAATAAGAAAACTTTAAAAAGAAATAGAAAAGAAAAGCGTTATATCTTTGAAGAGAAATTGGTGATGAGCAGCATTAAACATATAGTTTTCAATAATTTCCGCATCCTCTTCATTTCAAAAGCATGTACGATAAATATATTTGTAAACAATGTCATACAAGTCACAGAAAGGAAGAAAAATACCTTTTCTGTTCAGGAATTTCTTTTAAATCAAAGACATTTCTATTCTTTTCTAAGAAAACAGCCGAGTTTGACAGTGCCGTGTCAGCACATTTAGAGAATGCTTATTCAGTTTTATGGTAAATAACTCTGAATAGTAAGCAGATTTGAAATGGGTGTAACTTTAAAAATAGTTTTATTGTCTGATTGTAGGATGCCCTTTATGGGATATGTCCGTGAGGTTCCATTACACTGAAAATATATCCCAAATAATAGAGAAGTAAAGAAATATCGATGTCAATATTTATAGAAATAAAATTTTATTTTAGGGAAACATCTGGGAATTCGCAATAAAATATCGTTATTCAAAATATTCGATTTGCAAGAGACAGGTTAAAAAATCTTCTTAACAATTGTTTTAATTTTGTTTTCTATATAAATCCCGACATAAAATGAGATATGCTTATGAGTTTGCATTATATTTCTAAGTATAAGTTAAAGCGTTTGAAATAATTATAATAATAATAATAATAATAATAACGTATTTCGTCACATATTGTCATTTAAGATTATTTGGAGGAAGGGTGCAATTTCCATTTCTAATTAAAGAAAACACGAGTTATATAAAACAAAAGTTCAACATAATGTAAAATTATGTTCAAGGAACATCAGCAATTAACATTGAAATTATGTATATATGACAACATTATCGAAATCTACATTTTGTATCATTGAGTTGCTGCTATTTCTAACAAATTACTTGTTTATTCTGACGTTGATGTTCAACCTAGAAACTGGACTTCCTTTTCAAACACGAGTATGCAATCATATTCACTAATATCCTAGGATAAATTAAATCGTTTGAAAAAGTATATATTTCGCCATAAATTGTCTTTTAAGTTAATTTGTTAGAAAAGTGCAATTTCCATTTCAAATTTAAACAAAATATTGTAACAACATGCCGTTTGGCAAAATTTTATTTTTTCTAGAGACAGGTTAAAATATTTTCTTTAATAATTGCTCTTTGTTAACGTTTTAATTTTCTTTTTCTATATTATTTCATAGATATACATAAATAATTCCTTATATATTTGTTTTAAATTCCTTAAGATAAATTAAAACGTTTAAAACAAATATTTCGTGATAATTTTTCATTTAAGTTAATGTGGAGGAAGGGTGCAATTTCCGTAACAGTGAGTTTCCTCTACACGTAAAACAATTTATGAGAGATCTTTTCCAATTCTTTATATATGTTTGTGTGATATAGTGACATATTTTAGTTTAAGAGGCAATTTACGAAATCTGTTTATGTTGGGTTTCCATGTATCGACGCACAGGCATAGGCCGAATGGTTGTATCACTCAGATATAACTAAGAAAATGTATGTACTCCAAAAGAAAGCAGTCGAATTTTGTGTCAAAAGCTTTATTACATAATTAGGAACAACCAAGCTGGAGGAATGCTCTAGCAACTCATGACTAAAATGATTACTTAATTATCTCTATGGGACAGTCGGAGTTTCAAATATTTTTTGCATGATGTGGCCTTAGAATAAATACGGTGATATTGATGAAAAAGGGATGTTATTATAGTTACCAAATATCTCATTAGGTACGGTGCAAATACCATTGAGATTGAACATGATAGTCGGTAAAAACTGGACGTCTCAAAAAGATTCGAAATAAAACATCGAAAACTGCACCCTCCGAAAAACTTCTCTCGTTCATCTGTCTGTCTCCTGGATTTTGCTGCGCGTCCCTTCTCCAATCATAATAGCTTTAAGAGGGACTTATTAACAATTCCGGTGAAGTAATCTTAAGGTGATTCAACTTCCGTAGCGTGAAAATTTCTTTCTAGAACAATCTATAACATCGAAACGAGGTACACAACGTGTAAAAAACAATAAGATCTGATGTGGAGAATGCCGGCTAAAAATAGATTTTGTACTGCCAGACAATAATTTTAGCTTAGGATAGAGAAAACAGAAAAAAAAATGAACTTATTGATGCGAAATAAAACTAGAATATTAAAGCATTGAAATATTATAATAGCCATTTTGATATTTTAATAAAAAAGGTTTTTTAGAACGGAATAATTTAGGAATTATGACACTTTAGCAATTAAGTAAAGAATTTAGAGAGGTTTGATATACACGGGAAATAATAATGAATTTTAATAGGGATTTAAATAATAAAATGGTTTTATTTAAGGAATATAAGTAGTTAGCACCATTTTTAGATTTAAGCAAGTTGGAATAAATATTATTAGGTGGATTAAGATCCTATACCTTTACATATGGAAATTAATAGATTAGTTTAAAAATATGTTTTATTTTAATAAGATCGTATAATATATGGAATATTATTAAGAGGAAAATTTATATAGAATAATTTTAACCTTGGTGAAACGAAATTAAAAATTTTGTAATATATACATATATATATATATATATATATATATATATATATCCCAACTAACACAGAACTTGCGGGCCACTGATGGCTACGTTAGCGTTGGCCCAAACTAGTAGATGAGGGGCCGCAATCGTTTGCCGTAACGACAACTTAAAAAACTGTCACGCCGGCCACAATGTGGCCGCAACAGAATTGGCCATAACTACATTAAGATGCCCATAATTGTGCCACAAGTGGTTAATCATAATTGACGGATAGCCTAAAACTGGCCACAGTTATACTTTAAGTGGCAATTATTAATGAAAACTAGCCACAGTTTGGCCATTAACGACCATCGTGAATAAAATCTAGCCAGAAGATCGCCACAGCCATGCCACCTGCGTTTGTTAAGAATAAAAGCTACCCCAAAGCTGGCCATAAATGTTAATTTATTGGTCATCATAAATGTAAACTAGCCTTAAGCTAGCCATCCACATACCATCAATGCTATTCATTAATGAATGCATGCCGAAAGCTAGCCACTTTGTTGCCATGAATGGCCATCATTAATGTATGCAAGCCGAAAGCTAGCCACTTCGTTGCCATCATTAATGAATGCAAGCGGAAAGCTAGCCACTTTGTTGCCATCAATGGTAATCATTAATGAATGCATGCCGAAAGCTAGCCACTTTGTTGCCATGAATGGGCATCATTAATGTATGCAAGCCGAAAGCTAGCCACTTCGTTGCCATCATTAATGAATGCAAGCCGAAATCTAGCCACTTTGTTGCCATCAATGGGCATCATTAATGAATGATAGCCCAAAGCTAGCCATATTCATGCCACTATTAGATATTATGAATGGAAGCTGGCCTGAATTATACTTTTTATGGTCCTCAAAAAAGTAAAGTTGAGCAAATCTCCATTTTTACTCCTTTGGCAGGGACAATTTTTTTTCCTTTTTTAAGTTATTTTAAACTTTAGAATCTAAATTTACTGGTCCATAATTTTTGTCTGAAAACTCTAAATATTTTATTCAAAATTTGAAAAAAAAAAAAATTAATCTATTGGAATATTTTTCTTAACAAGAGCTCATAACACCAACCTGACTTTTATGCATACATGTTTCACTTTATTATAATATTTTTCAGTTAAAAACTGCAATGGTGTTATAAGCACCCCATATTAAAAATGTCAAAATACAATAAAATCGAAATTGCTTCAGATCTTGTATAGAATACTTTCAATCTGGAAGCAATAATAATAATATTTTTTTTTTTTAAAGTGTCCCAATGGAGGCAAAAATTGGCCGTATCCACTCATCTCATTAGATCGGAATAAAAGGCCATACGGTTATGATTTATTTTTTAATGTTATTCTGAAAAAGTTGCAAAAGCCATAATTGTAATTAATAAAAAAAAAGTTGTAAAATATATATTGAGCGTTAAATTACCAATCATGGTGAGAATACGAAAAAAAAACTAATTTTCTTCAATTTTTAATTAAATTATAGGTTTAAACATTCTATTCAAAGGAGTAAATTTTTAAGTAGTTTCAATTTATGTTTCTTCAAGCTAATTCACCAGGTGGATTGTCCAGCCAGAATTTCCATTGAAAATTGTTATCTAATGATTATATTCAACATCCCTTTTTCGAAGCAAATAAAAAATGTATAATGTTAAATGAGATACCATATGAAAGGATTTTCAAGCAACTTCTGACATAGTACACTCACATTTCTTTAAAACATGTATTTTGGTTAAAATTGCAAGTAATAAATTAAATAGGCATTGTTTTCAGAAATGAAATGAAAGTTTTTCCTCAAATTACTGTTGCCACAAAAATTAAATTCCACAACAATGATTATAAAAAAAGTGTTCAATAAAGATAAAGTGGACATGGTTGCTGCATGGGTTTGTTTTATATTTATGATAAAAAAGCAAAATTTAAATTCAAACGCTCAATTTATTTTTTTTAATCTTTTTTTTTTTTTTTTTTTTTTTTTTTTTTTTTTTTTTTTTTTTTTTTACAAAACATTATGTCACCCTCTAATGTAGTTAAAATACAATTTATATATATATATATATATATATAGCTCTTGATATTTTCAGTCAGTTTTTACTGTAAAGTATGAAAGAATAAATTGGATTATATTCTGGCTTTATTTTTTTTTAAGTTTAAACATGCATCTAAAAAATATTAGATATTGCTAAAAAATATTAGGCTGCAGTGTGAAATCTTCACACAGGCCCACTAGTATATATTATTTCTGTTATCAACATCCCCTTTTCTCAGAAAATATGAAATGCACAACAATGAACGAGATGCCATAAGAAAGGATTTTGAACCAGCTTCTGACATAGTGCACTCTCATCTCGATAAAACATATTTTTGATTAAAAATTGCTGTAAATTAAAAATTAAATCTGCATTGTTTTCATAAAAGAAATGAAAGGCTTTCCTCAAATTAGTGTGGCCACAAAAACAAAATACCACATTATATAATGCTTAAAATGATTATAAAAAATAAATACTACAAAAAAGATAAAGTGGGACATAGTTGCTGCACGGGTTTATTTTATATTTATGACTAAAAAGCAAAATTGAAATGCTCAATTTATTTTTCTTTGTCCCATGTTTTTTCCGAAACAGATGATGTCATCCTCTAAAGCAGTTAATTAACTATAGATATATATATTTTTTTGTCTTTTCTATGCTCGATCAGTTTTTACTGTAACTGTGATGGAATAAACGAGATGATATTCTGGCTCGACTAATGTTGTTTGAAGATAGTTTCAGTCCTTAATTTTCCTTTACAAGTTTAAGCCTGCATCTAAAGAGTATTAGATATTGCTAAAAAGTATTAGACTGCAGTGTGAAATCTTCGCATGGGTCCACTGTGCTTTTAAAATACAATTTCTTACCTGGATGTTTCTTCCAATTATCCAGCTTGAAAATAAAACAAAAACGTACGAACTCTATTTTATAAAATTGGTAAAATGTTGACATTACTGATCATTGAAATTTAAGAATTTTTTTTAATGATGTAACTATATATATATGTAAATTAGGTCCATTCAAAAAATGTCATTTCACTATCTTCATCTCTTTGGCATATAATATCAGAAAAATGTAGCAGTATTCCTATAAAGTAATGTTTTAGTCTGTTAAGGACTCTTCCCCCCTTTATACACATCATAGAACAAAATTTCAATGTACATATATTTACAAAATATTACTAATTGACAGAAAGCCAATTGTCACTATTTTCCTTCTTATGTAATCTTAAAATTTCTCTTATTAAATAAGTTTAATATTTTTTCAAAATAGTAGTGGCAGTTGATCTTCTAGAACACGGCAGGTTCACCATTCATAACTAAATCTTTTTTTTTTTTTTTTTTAAATGGACTAAACATTACTCATAAATAATAATATATCATTGTTTTTACTTTTTAAAGATTAGCAAGTAATGAGTACTGAATATATATATTTTTTTAATATATTACCAATAAAGAAATCTTTAAAATATGTTTCCTTCCAGCAGGAGGTATGTGACTTTTTGACTAACAAAATTTCAAACTGATTCATGCAATATTATGTACATTAAAATTTTAATCTCAACTTCTAATGAGATTATGATGAAATGTTTATTAAAATTTTCAAAAGTTTTTATACAGCAAATTATTTTTAATACCTGATCTCCAAGCAATGCTAATGAAGGGGGAAATATATAGTACATCCTTTTTAACAACATCACTTGCATAAATAAATATATATATTTAAAAACACTAGAACTGAATGCTTTTTTTTTCATATAAATTTTATTTTTCACAACAAATGTAAAACAAACCAACCAAAAAACATTTATTTATGTATTTACAAGATGCTCAAAATTTATCAGAAATATTTTACAAGAAAATTTAATCCTGTTACAATTAAATTTCTGATGTTTCTTAATTTAAGTTGATAAACAAGAGCTGAAAATCTACAGTCATCTTCACAGAGAACTTTTTTCTTTCCAGATTTTTATTCTTCTTCTTCTGAAAAACAAAAAATAAATTTTACAAAACAAAATTAAAATGCCTTACTTTAAAAACACCACTTATTAATTAGCCATTTATAAATATAATCGGAACAGAAATTATAATTTAAAAAAACTATTTACAAAAAGCTTTGTAGTTCAAGTTATTTGTACAAAATGAAACTATTTTATTGCAGTATACCTATATTTGCATTTAACAAAAACGCATGAAAGGGCAGCGTTGTCAAATGACGCCTAATTCCTTTTTTTTTTTTTTTTTTTTTTTTTTTCTATGTGCGAAACTGCATTTCATGGTGGCAATTTTATGTTATATCATATTCTCTCATTTCTTTTTGCAACCATGTTAACAATAATATTGTTTCTATTTTATGTGTTAAGAGCAGGGGGGGGGGGCTGTATATATTAAATACTTTATCTCTGTGTTAATCACTAAAACAAAATAAAAACAGGCTTTCTGTAAATTCTTTTGAATAACTTCAAATATATAAATTCATATTCTTTACATATGATGTATGGGTGCTCTTTCTGTTCATTTCATAAAAGTCGAATTGCTCACTTTGTGAATGTTTCTAGAATTTGTATTGCTAGAAACCAGCAGTTCTTTATTTTCTTCAATTTATTTTTTTCACATAACATTTCCTTCAAAATGGCTTTGTAAAGTAGGAAAATACATTGTGTACCTCCAAGCTATAAATCTGATATTATCACTCATAAAACAATAGCATTTCAATTCTCACCGTAATTTAGTTCAAAATAAGGAAAAGCAATTTTTCAACTTTTCCCCGTCAAAGTTAAAAAAGTAAAATTTAATTCAAAGTTTCTGGTTCGAATCATATTAAAATTAGGTGGGATATAATATATCCCACCACGCCTCAAAGGGTTAAAAGACAATAAAGAAAAAATGAAGTTACTTTGACACAGGGTTGGGTTTCTTCCGGAAGAAACTGGAAGAAATGGAAAAAACTGGAAGAAACCAACAGAAAACAAAACAGATGCTCAAAATTAAAATATATTAACTATATAAAAGAATTAAATTCAAAACCTAATTATATGAAATTTAAATTGGAAATTTTAATTAATATTAAAAATATTATTTATGGAAAAATAAGTTATTTTTTAATAACAAACTTCAGGTTCAGCAGGTATTTACAGGTTATGTTTTTTACAACTTTAGAGGTAGGGGATATTTTTTTATTGTTTATATAATTTCTGTAATAAAAAACCCTACCATTTCCTTATTTATCATATAAAAATGCAATATTTTAAAAACTATTGTGCAAAACTTAAAACAAACAAATTTGTAATTATGTATACTAGCATGCTGATTTAAAAGATAAATGTTCTAAAAATAAACTCTACAGGGATAAGAATTTTTTTCATCTTTTGCATTCATCCATTCTAAGTTGAGAAATTGATTGCAGCATCTTAAAGCTAAATTACTTCTGTTTTGTTATACAATGTTGCACTGTAGTAAGGAAAATGGAGATTTTAATGAAATCCTTCAATACAGTAATTACTGTATATTAGTTTCCTTAATAAAATGTGCGTAAATTCAAAGCACTGTCTTTTATTTAAAAGAGTTTCATTCTACAATAGGTAAATGATCCACATACTATTTACTACTGGTTACAGAAGTTTAAATTATATATATATATATATATATAAAATGTGCCTCTTTTGAATTGAATTACATTTAATTGATTTTGTGTATTTTGGATAAATTTATTTGGTACATTTCCGTTATACCAACACCATTGTCGTCACCAATTGCAATAATTGGCACAAAATGAAATTCATGTGAAAGGATTCAATTGGAAAAAAAAAATGTTGGCACAAAATTGAGCATTTAAAAATATAACATTTGAAAATTACAGACTTTCACGAACTATTTTATTAAATCGACACGAATATAGACTTAAAATAAAAGAACAAATAAATATTATATGATAAATTAATAAAATTAACTCAATTTAAACTACAGGCATAGCATTGTAAATGTCTCTTAGCATTGCAGTAAGCATTTCACTTTTTGAATGAAGACGTTCATACTTTTTTTTTGTATCCAAAGTCCTGAAACAATTTTATTGCAGCGTCCTCATCATCTGGTAAATGCCTAATGGTAAAATCCACATTAGTGTCAACAATAAATATAAGTTACTACTTAATATTAAATATTTTCTATTTGAAAAATAGCAAATTAAGATGTTTTGCGAGGTTACAGAGTAAATTAAGTAATAATAATAATTAAAAAGTGTCATGTTCAATAAATAGCAAATCACAATGTTTGGCACGGTTTGCAATAAAAATATTTACACGTTCAGGGTTGAAATAAATAGCATATTAGCATACATTTTGGCATGGTGTTAGAAAAGTCCCATTTATTTTATTCAGGTACACAATGATTGGAAAGCTTTAGACAGGTGTGTGATCTTGGCTAAAAAACTGGTGTAATTATCAATTTATCATACATAATTAAATTTTTATAAGTCTAATTAAATTTATGTAAGGTTATCTATTAGAAAGTACATTTATTTTTATTGTATTTTACAAAGTTGTAACTTATATGGTAAATTCTTAAAGAAAAACAGTTTCTTCCATTTTTTCCACTTGGAAGAAACCTATTTCTTCAGGGCGGTTTTTTCCACTTTGGAAGAAACTTGCCAACCCTGCTTTGACACATCATAGACAATCTCTGACAAACAGATTTTTCCATTTTAATTTTGTTTTTTTAACAGTTAAAACTGTTTTGGCCAATAATTCAAAAATTTTTAGTAGCATTTGGGGACTCCTGAAAATCGGGGACCCTGGGCCTGTGCCCTGCCCATGACAGATATATAAATTTCTCTATTTTTGGCCGCAATCGATTGACAAATTTAGCAATTTTTCTCATGCGATCAATGGAAGAATTTCGCTATTTTTCCCATGACTGACTGAATAGTTTCGTGATTTTTCCTGCAGCTGACTGATGAATTTCAGAATATTTTCCTGCTACCAATTGCCGAATTGTGCAGGGAGGGAGGTTTTGCGACAAATAAGCAAATTTCCCAATTTTTTTCCTACAACAAACTGCCGAATTTTGAGATTTTTGAATTTTGTAATTTTTCTTGCGACTAAGTGACAAATTTTGTGATATTTTACTGTGACCGATAGACGAATCTTGCGATATTTTCTCATGATCGATATATGATTTTTGTGATATTTTCCCGCTAAATTTTGGTGAAATTCGCGAAAGCAAATTCTTGCGAATCCACAATAATCAGGCACATTTCCAGCTATATAAAAACGGGCAGGGTGCATTTACAACTATAAAAAAATGGGCAGGGTGCTGCGCCCTCTCGAAAACGTCTAGGGGAAACACTAATTACTCCAATACAAATATTGCCACAGTTATATTTTATTCTAAAAACTTGATATTTGAGTAATTTTACTTAATTTTCAGCAGTGAAATTAACTCGAAATTATTGAATAACAAACATGTGAATTTTTACATTGCTAACTAAGCGTAACCAAGCTTCCAGGCTCGAACATTTTTCACACTGTCAGTTTTACGCTTAGTTAGCAATGAAAAAAAAATCACCATTTTTATTACTTGATATTTGATTTAAAGGAAAATTTAAAAACATGGATTTGAGCCTTCAGCTCCTCTCCAGAATCTTACATTTGCAAAATATCTTGGGCAAAACATAAGAATGTGTTAAAAATACCTTGAATTTAAATATCATTTTTTAAAGTTTCTTAAGAAAAAAGGGTCAAAGAAAGTATTAAAGAAGGTCCCTTTCTCCAAAGAATCTGCTTTATTTTTAATTTGTTAAAAATTATACATATAATCAAAATCCAAATTAATTTATATGACAACATATTAAAAAAAAATCCTTAATTTAGAGGTCAGAAGATTAAATAATTTTATCACCTTCTCCCTTCCTCTTCTACATACATAGCATAAATTAAAAAAAAATTATTTAGCATAAATCTGTGTAATCTTAAGTATTGTCAAAGTTCATGAAAGTCAAAAACCCTGTTAACAAAAATTATTTGACACATTTCTGCAAAACTTTAAAAAATACTCAATCTTTTTCTATTAAATTTTACATTTCAAAAATTTAAATTAATTTAATTTTTATTAAATGTAAGTCCAGATTAGATGCACTATATTTCCAGAGGTGTCACAATAATCACAAAACTGAATCATCACTCTTGAAACAAATATTAAAACATTTAAAGCAAACATTTTCTAAGCACATGAGCTGAAGCATCAAAATTTTGAGTAATTTGAAGGACTCATTGTACAAGATGTTTACATTTCATGAAACTCTGCTAAACTGTTTTAACAAACTGTAAAATAACAATTTTGAATAAAATAATTTTAATAAAAATGAACAATTCCTATGCAATATGTAATAGACGAAGATTTTTTTATGATAACTTTTTTAATACAGTTTTGTTAAAATATTACAATTTAACTAAATTTTAATATGAAAAAGTTTACAAAATGATTTTTTGGCCATTTAAAAGATATCGCCAAATTTATCAGCCAATCGTGGTAAAAAATCTTAAAATTAGTCAATGGATTGTTGGGGGGAAAAAAAAAATTCGGTTAATGTACGCGAAGCGTACATACACAAGTTACTGACCGCGGCTTGAATGAATTTAGTGCATTCTACAGATTGCTGTACAGCGAGTTTCATGCGTCCAGTGATGCTTTTTTTCGGTTAATGTACGCGAAGCGTACATACACAAGTTACTGACCGCGGCTGGAATGAATTTCGTGCATTCTACAGATTGCTGTACAGCGAGTTTCATGCGTCCAGTGATGTTTTTTTCGGTTAATGTAGGCCAAGCGTACATACACAAGTTACTGACCGCGGCTTGAATGAATTTCGTGCATTCTACAGATTGCTGTACAGCGAGTTTCATGCGTCCAGTGATGTTTTTTTTTCGGTTAAGGTACGCGAAGCGTACATACACAAGTTACTGACCGTGGCAGGAATGAATTTCGTGCATTCTAGAGATTGCTGTACAGCGAGTTTCATGCGTCCAGTGATTTTTTTTTCGGTTAATGTATGCCAAGCGTACATACACAAGTTACTGACCGCGGCTTGAATGAATTTCGTGCATTCTAGAGAATGCTGTACAGCGAGTTTCATACGTCCAGTGATGTTTGTTTTCGGTTAATGTACGTCAAGCGTACATACACAAGTTACTGACCGCGGCTTGAATGAATTTCGTGCATTCTAGAGAATGCTGTACAGCGAGTTTCATGCGTCCAGTGATGTTTCCTTTGGTTAATGTACGCGAAGCGTACATACACAAGTTACTGACCGCGGCTTGAATGAATTTCGTGCATTCTACAGATTGCTGTACAGCGAGTTTCATGCGTCCAGTGATGTTTTTTTCAGTTAATGTAGGCGAAACGTACATACACAAGTTACTGACTGCGGCAGGAATGAATTTCGTACATTCTACAGATTGCTGTACAGCGAGTTTCATGCGTCCAGTGATGTTTTTTTTCGGTTAATGTACGCCAAGCGTACATACACAAGTTACTGACCGAGGCTTGAATGAATTTCGTGCATTCTAGAGAATGCTGTACAGCGAGTTTAATGCGTACAGTGATGTTTTTTCGGTTAATGTACGCGAAGCGTACATACACAAGTTACTGACCGCGGCTTGAATGAATTTCGTGCATTCTACAGATTGCTGTACGGCGAGTTTCATGCGTCCAGTGATGTTTTTTTTCGGTTAATGTACGCGAAGCGTACATACACAAGTTATTGACCGCAGCTTGAATGAATTTCGTGCATTCTAGAGATCGCTGTACGGCGAGTTTCATGCGTCCAGTGATGTTTCTAGAGAATGCTGTACAGCGAGTTTCATGCGTCCAGTGATGTTTTTTTTCTGTTAATGTACGCGAAGCATAGTCAACCGCGTCTTGCATGTATTAGAAAAATGAAGAATATCGAAATTTTCCTCAATTATAACGTGTGTGGTGTGATGCAGAGAATTGACTATTTACAGAGTTTTTATGAGAATTTCTTTCATGAAGTAAACGTTGATTTTATTCCGTTTTGTGACAATTTTCAAGTTTAAGCCTTATTTTACTAGAAATTTTTTAATTGTTAAAGGTAATAAATTATTAAACTTGATAAATATTTCAAAAAAATTCATAGAAAAAAAAAGATAAAATTTGTAAAAATGGATACATGTGGAAGAAAAAAGCTATAAATATGTAAAAATAGAAAAAAATTGATAAAAGTATGTAAAAATGGAAATATCCGGAGGAAAAAAATAGCCGAAAATTTGTAAAAATGAAGTATCCGGAGGAAAAAATAGCTAAAAATTTGTAAATTGAAAAAGCTAGAGGGAATAGATAACTAAAAATTTTTTTTAAATGGAGAAATCTGGAGGGAAAATAGTTAAAAATTTATAAAAAAAAAGGAAAAATCCGGTGGGAAAAATAGTTTAAAATGGAAAAATTGAAGGAAAACATAGCAAAAAAATTGGAAATTCGGAAAATATGGTGGCAAAAATAGCTAAAAATGTGGGAAAATATGGTGGCAAAAATAGCTAAAAATGTGTGAAAATTATAAAATCTGGAGGAAAAGTAGCTAACAATTTGTAAAAATGGAAATATGATGAGGAAAGAATAGTTAAAAATTTATACAAATGAAAAATACAGAAGAAAGAAAATTAAAAATCTGGAAAAATCTGGAGGAAAAAAATGGCTAAAAATTTGTAAAAATGGTAAAATCCGGAAGAAAAAATAGCTAAAAATTTGTAAAAATAAAAAATCCAAATGAAAAAAAAAATAGATTTTTTTTTTTTTAATTGAGAAATTTGGAGAAATAATTGGTAAAAAATTTTTTTTAATTGAAAAATCCGGAGGAAAAAGTAGCTAAAAATTTTTTTTAATTGAAAAATTCGGAGGAAAAAGTAGCTAAAATTTTTTAATTGAAAAATCTGGAGGAAAAAGTAGCTAAAAATTTTTTTTAATTGAAAAATCTGGAGGAAAAAGTAGCTAAAAATTGTTTAAATTGAAAAATTCGGAGGAAAAAGTAGCTAAAAATTTTTAAAAATTGAAAAATTCGGTAGAAAAAGTAGCTAAAAATTTTTAAAAGCGGAAAAATCCGGAGGAAAAAAATAGCTAAAAATTTTTAAAAATGCAAAAAAAACAAAGGAAAAACATAGCTAAAAATTTATAAAAATGAAAAAAAAAGTAAAAACATAGCTAAATATTTATAAAAATGAAAAAAAAAAAAAGTAAAAACATAGCTAAATATTTATAAAAATGAAAACAAAAAAATAAAATAAAAACATAGCTAAAATTTGTAAAAATGTAGAGGAAAAAATAGTTAAAAATTTGTAAAAATGGAAAAATCCAGAGAAAAATTATCTAAAAATTTGTAAAAATGAAAAATGATGAAAAATAGCTAAAAACTTGTAAAAACAAAAAATCCAAATGAAAAAAGTAGGTTAAAATTGAAAAATCCGGAGGAAAAAATAGGGTAGACCTTTTTTTTATGGAAAAATCCGGAGGAAAAAATTTGTAAGAATAAAAATATCCGGAGGAATAAATAGTTCAAAATTTGTAAAAATTGAAAAATTCGGATAGAAAAATTGCTAAAAATGAAACAATACGGAGTGAAAAATAGCTACATAGTTTTTTAAACGGAAACATCCGGCGGGAAAAATAGCTAAAAATTTGTAAAAATGGAAAAAATCGATAAAAGTTTATAAAAATTGAAATATCTGAAGGGAAATATCGGTAAAAGTTTGTAAAAATTGAAATATCTGAAGGAAAATATTGGTAAAAGTATGTAAAAATCGAAAAATGTGGCGGTAAAATTTACTAAAACTTTGTAAATATTCTTAAAACGAAATAAAATCAATGCTACGTTCACGGTGTACTTTGTGAAAGAATTTGCTTGACGATGTGTGTAAGCAATAAGTCGTCTGCCGAAAAGCTAGTGTTCTGATTGGGTAGAATTCGGAGGTTGCCGATTTCTCGGTTGGCGCGCGTCAAAAAAATCGCCAAATCGGGACCCGCTTATTCGAGGATTCTGCCGAAAAATATTTTAATAGCTTTTTTTTTTCTATAACTTTTAAGAGTAAAAAATAAGTACATTCTAGCTGTAAAAAAAAGGTTAAAAAGTGTAAATTTTACACTTAAAGTGCAAAGGTTGGAAAGCTTTGTAATAAGCTTTAACGTTTACCAACTGTATGCAGCTAAAATACAAGAGTACACTTCTATTTTATGAATGTGTGAAATTAAATTTACTAATGTAAATTGATCAATACAGACAAAATTTGGAGCCTATTTACGGGACCATCCCAAAATTCTTCCTAGTAAAGCAGGTCCCTTCACAATATACCTTTTAATAAACAGGATCTCTTCCCATTTTTTTTTTTTAAATAACACAGGCACCTTAAAAAAAATTGAGTTTTAAAAAGGAAGTCTTTAAAGACAAATTTGTTTTTGCATGTGGGGTAGCAATACTTTTAAAATCTGGAATTTTCTGAATTGCCTATTTTATAAACAATCCATAAAAACATACTCTTCATTGTTAATTTTTATTTTGTTATGTTTCAAAATGTGTAATTTGCAAACAAATTGAAAGGAAAACTTTAACAGAAGGACTTAAAGAAGTTATCAATAAACGTTTGGTTCAAATTTGAGTAACTAAATTTCATATTCATTACAAAATGTTATCTTTCACAAAAAAAAAAAAAAAAAAAAAAAAAAAAAAAGAATAAATTTCACACAAATAACTTTTACTTTTTTCAAAATGGGCTCTAAGATAAAAGCCCTGCGTTACAAACTGAGTAAATTGACAACTTACCTTTGCTTGAATGCCAAACGAGTTTATGCTGCACAGTCATCTTTTCTACACAATCTATCTCTGCTGCCATCTCTGAACTGCGCCACCACAGTCTCCTGAAAAATATGAAAATAAATTGTAATAGGTTGCAATATTAAGCATTTATCATATTCAACTAGAAAATTAAAAAGAAAAAGTACAACTGATTAATGTATATAACTGATGTCAGTGAATCATGCTCTTCTTCTTTTAAATCAAAACTTATTTCAACATGCACACACACATAATTTGCATTAAATAAAATGGCATCTTATCTAAATATTGCTATGGGGAGGAAAAGAAAAAAAAAATTACTGAATCAGCCACACCAGCAGAACTGCTGTGCACTTAGACTGTTTTAAATTTTTACACGCATATGCACTATAGCGCTTTTTACTGAAATTATGGTACTGAAAAAGAAAGACACTGCAGAACATAATATAAAAGATGGAGATAAATTATAGTTCCAGGAAAGTAATTAAGGAAGATAATTGATACAATGTTTGGTACTTTTCGGTTAGCTGGACACCAGTAATATATATACATGTATGTACTTGTACACATCATTGGCACCTGGCTAACCGAAAAGTACCCAATGTTTTATTTAACATAAAATTAAAAGTGTAATATCAGACAGGCTCTCTCCTCTTAATATTTTGAATGGGTGTCAAAAAAAAAAAAAAAAAAAATGTAACAGTATAGTATAACAGTGTGCAACTATTTTGGATTCCAAGAAAGAAATTGCATGCTTTGAGAGTATGTTGTCACAAACACAGAAAGAAAATTTCAGACTCGGGGGAGATGAGGTTAAAAAAAAAATACTTACAAAGGCTTAAAACAAGTTTTAAAAAGGAAGACGTCCTTAAAGACAAATTTGTTTTTGCATGAGGGGTAAGGGACGATGCAATACTTTGAAACAAAAAAAGGTACATTTCGGTTAGCCGGGCGCCAGTGATATATATCAACATATATAAATACATAATGTATATACCTATATATGTATATACATACATATATGTGTATAAATATATGTATGTATATATATGTATATGCAGACATATGTGTATATATACAATACATGTATATATATCACTGGCGCCCGGCTAACCGAAATGTACCCAAACAAATTATGTGCTTTCATTAGGAAAAAAAAACCCATTAAAAATTAATCTGGTTTGTTATTAAAAAAAATATTTACAACATGAAAATATATTAAAAGCAACTGTTTATAAAAAGTTTGGGTCCTTCTCTGTTATACCAACACCATTGTCGCTAAGCGTAATAATCGGCACAAAAGAAAATTCACATGAAACGAATCATTTGAAAACAAAAATAACATTGTTGGCACGAATTTAAGCACTTAAAAATAAAACGTTTGAAAATTGCAATACAAAATATGCACTTAAAATAAAAGAACAAATAAATATTACATAAGGTAATAAAATAAAACTCTATTTAAACTACAGGCTTGAAATTGTAAATGTCTCTTAGGATTGCTGTAAACATTTCATTTTTTGAATGAAGATGTTTATGAGTTTTTTTGATAAAAACTTTTTTTTATGTATCTAAAGTCCTAAAACAATTTTATTGCCGCTTCTACATCATCAAGTAACAGCTTAATGGTAAAATTCATTTCAGTGTCAATAATAAATGCAAGTTATAATTTAATAAATATTTTCTATTTGAAAAGTAGCAAGTTAAGATGTTTTATGAGGTTACGATTAAATAATAATAATAATAAAAGATTCACGTTCAATAAATAGTCCAATCAGAATGTTTGGTACAGTTTGCAATAAAAAATTCTTTACACGGTTAGGGTAGAAATAAATGGCAGATTAGCGTATATTTTGGCATGTGTTGGTATAACAGAAAAGTACCAAGTTGTGTTCCTATTACACTCTGATAAGTGGAATTTAAAAATCAAATCAGATTACTTAGCTTTTCGGCTAAACCATTTTGGGCACTATTGCCATGACTAATTAAAAATCACATTAATGAATTAAAAAGAAATTACCTACTTTATTAAAATCTTAAAAATAAAGTGAAATTTTGCAAATGGTCATTAATTAGTACATAAAATTCGAAGTTTTCTATTACTATCAAAACAAAAATATGCCAGTATCATCAGAAAATACAGAATATATATATATATTAGTTAATTAAAACCAGATCTTAACATATGAAGTATAATTTCACTGAAAGACACTGGAGCTGTAAAATATTACTTTCCGCTTCCTGACTGGTTTAAGATTGTCAGCAATAAAGCAAATTATAAAACAGGCAACGGAGAATTATGAAAAAAATAAAAGCTGAATTTTTATTGGTTAATTTTTTTATAAACCAAAAACTTCCGAGATTGTTCATTACGGACACATTTTACTCTGATATATATATATAATTACAATCAACTTATTAATAGCATATTCAGGGCAGATGTAAGATCAGTAAAGAACTTTTTTTTTTATTCACTTCTGTAGAATTAAGTCGCATAATAAGCAAAGCAATGCAGTTAATTTTACACAATTGCTGACGCTTTTTCTCAGCTTTCTTTATCTTGAACTTAAATCTCTCCCTGAGAATGATGAAAACTAATTTTTAACTAACTCATGGAATAATATAGCAAAATAATCTTACCTAATTTGTAAATCTAAATATCCAAAAACCAGTGAATGACGAGACTTAGACATAGACGACGCCACGATGCAGGCAAGGGACATGTAAACAATGCTGCGATGACGCTGCCAAAAAGACATAAAAATCCCTACGAGACCGCAGAAAAAAAGCTATATTTCAATAGATTTATTTTTTCAAGGTTTTTTTTTTATCTTCAAAATTTCTCATACAACATTAAATAATTTTAAAAGTGGAAATTTTTCAATGCTGATTATTACAAAGCGGAAAACATTTAAAAGTATATTTACAAAAATCCCCACTGGGGAAAAAAATGTGTCGGAAAAGGGAAATCTTGTTTCATCTTTCCCTGCATTCCTCCCTGCTTGCCGTGTGAAAGGAGTGGGAGGGGGGGATCGGTATTTGCTATTATTGCTTATTTAAGATAGTTAAGATTTTTTTTTTCTTTTAAATCTAAATTTTGAGTGTTTAAAAAAATGAAAATAACTTATTTTTTGGAACTGATTTATAGATAATATACAGATAATATAAAATCACCGCCCCCCCCCTTCCAAGAAAAAAAAGAATTTTTTTTTTTTTTTTTTTTTTGTTTTTTTTTTTTTTTTTTTGTTTAACAGTAACTGCTTTTTGGTAAAGTGGCATTTATTTCTTTTGACAAATATTTTTTCATTGAAATTGAAATTGAAATAAATTCCCATTTATCATTAATTTTTTTAATATGTTTATATAATATGTATGTCTAAAGATTGCAATATTCATTTTCATTCTAGGTGCTCACAAAAAATATTCATTTAAAGATATTAATGCATACTTTAAAAGCAAAAACATTAACAGTTTTTATGATTTTTTTTTCCATAAAAACTCTTTAAATTAAAGAAGGGTACTTTTTGTGTATTTTTTATTGCATAAAATATTTAAATGCAGCATATTTTATAGTTTCACATAAATCCAGGTTTAAAATAACGAAAATCATCTTATAAAATGTGAAGTAAAGATACTTTTTATTTCTTATAATAAAAATGTCGAGAAGATTATACTGGGCCACTGACTTTTAAACAATGATAGATTTGTATATCTTGGCCGCAAACGTACTTTCATTCGCTATTGGGCACTGAAATTGCATTAAGTTTCCCCGCCATTTGCCCGTTAACGATTTGGCGATAGACATCCGGTGTGCGGGCGCTTCAGTTAAAATACATTAATGGCTGGATACAAATTGCCGCAAACTTTTTTGGCCACAACGTTTACAACAGGTGGCCAAAAATATCGTGTTTGTTGGGTATATATATATATATATATATATATATATATGTAACACGATAAAACAAGCGTTTCAAATTAATGTAAAATAAATGCTCAATAAACATGAGTGTGTAAAGGTTAAAATTATGTACCGTAATTTCCGGCGTATAATCCGCAGCTCAAAGAATCGTTTTTCGACCCAGAAATATTATTTTATAAAATGTAACTTAAAAGATCGCTGTAAATATTTAACTACAATTATTGAATAAATTTTCTGGGTCGAAAAACGACTCTTTGAGCTGCGGATTTTACGCCAGAAATTACGGTATGTATCTCAACATTATTGAAATCTACATTTTGTTTCATTGCGTTGCTACTAATTATAACTAATTAGGGTGTTTATTGTGTAGTTTTTGTTCAGCTTAGAAACTGATCGTTGTTTTCAAAACACGAATATTCACTGCTATTTATTATCTAATATAGTTAAATCTGAATTTAAATAATCAAAATAACTCTCAATGAAGGTTCAATTATTCTTTTAAAACTGAGCCTGTGAGCATTCCAATCCCTTTTTCAAAATAGTAATATTTGTTGTATAATAAATAACCGATACAATGAAATCCCGGTACTATGAGACATTTTCTGTGCAATTTTAATTAAAATGTATTCAATTATAACGATAAGTACATTATAAATACAATTTATGTATTGTCGTCATAAAATATTTTTACTTATTTTTTTAGAATTTTTACACTATTTTATTTAAATTAACTTAGTTTTTGTAAGTAAAGCTGCAATTTTGGAATTTTTTTTCATTCACTTCCTGATAGGTTACAATTCTACGAATTATGTACACAGGTGTGTTTTCGATGACAATGCAAGATTTTAATATTTTTAGACTTTAAGTATAAATTAATAAGTTGATTCTAAGGCATTTTCTGTTAGACGGGTTCAGGGGTTAAATCGCCAAATATATTTTATGGTTAAATTTATATACTAGTTACATCAAAAAAAGGAATTAATAATGCGCCAAACCACGCTCGCTGAAATAGTCCAACTAGCTGTGAAACTGCAACAATGAAAAATGTTAGCACTAAAAATAAGAAACTAAAATATAAATAAAAAAGTAAAGAGTGTAATATTAGACAAAATGTGCTTTTATTTAATTTATGATTGAATATAGGATATATTACTGTTCGACAAAAATGGAGGGAAAGAGCATGCCAAGCTTGAATAGTAGTATTCGTTACTGCTTTCAATATTAACATCATTTAGGTATTTTAATATTTAGATTGTTCAATTATCCGAAGTTTTTTTTTCCCCATTTTTTACTTCTTTCAGAGCCACATGCCTCAACTTTGCCAAGAGTTACATTCCACCAAACTCAAGTGAGAACGGAAGAGGGAGCAACTGCTCAACTACCATGTGTAGCTCAAGGAAGCCCACCTCCTACGTACAGGTGTAGTAAAATATTCAAAACTGATTAAAGATTTTTAAAAGGCACAAATAGTCCTAAATCGACTACATGGTTAACTATTTGTTACATGTTTGTTTAACCTGTGTTTATGAAAGAAATATATTGGATGTAATTTTATTCGCTTGTGTGAGTCTAAGTGACATGAAGAAAGACTTTTTTTTTATTACCTAAATTTTCGTTTAAAAAAATTATTTTTATCACTCGTGACAGAAATAGCGTTAGGTAATCCATGAAACAAACTAAAGTGACAAGTATTCTAAAGGGGAAAAAAAGAGTGAATTTTCTAAATTTTGAAAAATCTGAAATTTTAAGCACTATATAGAGAATATTGTCGGAAAATTTACTTTGTCAGTTTTATCAAAATTTAAATCAAAAGCCAGAGATTATGAAGATTTCAGAGAAAAATAACTATATATAGTAAAATAATAATTATTTTACTATATTTAAATACTGCTATTTTTGGTACATATATAGATTGATGTGGAAAATTTCCATAGTGCATTTCACGATATCCCAGTTAAATGTTTTAAGAATATCAAATTGCATTATTGAGTTATATTTCATAATTATTAATAACTGTTAAACGTGCCTACCCCCTCTTGGACAACATACTTGAAATTATTGTTGTTGATTATAACATCAAATTTATGTTAAACGTATTTATTTTTTCTACAACTTAGTTTTAAGCAATAGCTATTATGAAAGAAAAGAAAATAAGAATTCGCGTCTTAATATGCAGATATTAAACTCTGTTTTTATCAACAAACAGAGAAAAAGAAAAATATTTGTATTTTTCTTTTTGTTATTGACATATGATATTGTTTACATTTAACCTGAATTTAAGGTGTTTTTAAAAAGAAATTATTGAAGTAAAAAGATAGACAAAAATATGTCACATTAATTTGTTTCTAACTATACATTTTATTCTTACATTCAATATAATATTTTTGCTGAAAATCTTTTCATTGATTTTTTGTTAACTATATATACGAATGTTTTCTATTCCACATTTTCCCCACAAGAATCAATTTGTTAATGTTTTTCTTGTGTAAAGAATAAAGTTATTTTACTGTACTCGGTGATATTCGACAAAATATATATCTTGTTAATTTTGTATATTTTTTTTTTTACACAGCGTGTATCATCTAAGATATTTTTAAGAGATTGAAATAAGAGATTGTTTATTTATATATTGTTTATTTATATTTTATTTTATTATAAAATAAAATAAAATATATAAATCCAAAAGATATTTTTGTTGTTGTTGTTCAGAATTTTTTTTTAAAAAAACGTCTTTTTTATATAGTACTGAGAACTAATTTATTATTTTTATTTGAGAGTTCTGAATACGTATTTCAATTATGCAGAGTAATTCTGAAAGCTTAAACATTTTATTATGGATGTAATTTTTAGCGTCACGGTTTTTTTTTTTTTCATTTTACATAACATTTTAACACATATAAAAACACAATAAAAATTTAACCAAGGTATATAAAAAGTTTTTTCATTTATTTATTATTTATATGTCTGAATCTGTATAAAATCTTAAATTGAAATAGTCATAAAACTTATGAAAATTGTGAACAAATATGTTTACAAATATATCTCTCACAAGAAAGATAATTAATTTGTTTATATTTTACTTAATTTTGTATATTTGTAAATATTTTTTTCTCTACAGGAAATCAGTTTCTGAAATTTTTTTTTATATATTTTACATTACTATATGTTCGAAAGCCATAGAATACAGAAAAGCGACATTAATGAACACTTACCCTGTTAGATTATGACATTCAAAAATAGATTGATTAAAAAAATAATGCAGTTTAGAATAAAAGAGGAAAATATGTTTAAACATTAACTTTAGCTGTGTAATTTAAAATATATATATATATTTCAAAATATTTCTCTTTTATTTCTTAATGTATATTTTAAAAATTGCTTTAAAAGAAGTTTATTATTCCCAATACTATTTTTAAAAAAACAAATTGCCTATCCGACACATCCTGGGTACAATTATGTACAGTTCCCGCCCGTCCCAAGTATGTAGAAAAAAATATATACCTGATCCCGGCAGACCAGAGCCTGCTAAACTTAAGTCCGGGCCCAGACACGATGCAATTGTCCAATGCCGACTTTTACGCTGGATATTTGGCTATATCTGGAGGAACGGCAGTGCAACCACCAAGTCGAGAAAGCGCAGAAGTAAGCATCATTTTCTGGAATCAACTTAAGGCACATTGGACGCCCCCCTCCCCCCTCCATAACTTTGCGCTGTAGTTTCAGATAAATCTGAAACTTGGTTTATCTAGAGTACGTTACAAATGGGACATTTTTTTTTTTTCAAATTTCACTTTTCTAGCTTTTCTAGTTCAGAAGATATATATGTACCCAAACTTTCCTTTTTTGACACTTACTCACTCACTCACTTATCTCTCATCAAAGAGATAAGGTACAACCCGTCGTCCCTAGAAACTTTAAATTTGGAATAAACGTACTGTTTAGGATACAAAATTTGAAAAAAATAGAAAATCCGGAAAATTCGAAAACAAAATTGAAAATTGTTTGATTTTGTAGTTTTATAAACTTAAAATTTGGTGTAAAAATAGTGCTTAAGATTCAAAAAAGAAAAGAAAAGTTCAAAAATCGGAATATTAAAAAAATGTATAAAAAATTTAAAGTTTAAAATATTTTTTAGTCCTACAAACATGAAATTTGGAATAAATGTAGAGTTTATGATACAAAGAAAAATAAATAAAAAATCTGGAAACGTCGAAAAAATAAATCAAAAATTCGAAAATTGGAAAAAAAAATTAAAATAGTTGTATTTATTTGAATTTTTCGGAATTTTTAATTCTGACTTTCATTTATCCTAATCATTACATTTATGCCAAATATCCTGTATCAAGGGCAGCAAGTAATACCTCAGATCGATAGCACCTATCCTGGAAACAATTAGTGTATTTAGTGATTTTCTAGGAACCTGAAACTTTTTTTCATCTAGAGGACTTTGCTAACGGAAATAAAGCTCTAATTTTTTGGTACCTTCAAATAATACGGAGAGAGTGCGAACTTAGAGAAAGTCAGCGGTTGATGTCCAAAAAGAAGCCAAAGTTAAGAAAAAGAAGTAAAATCCTATCCAAACCCTCCTATTTAAAAATTGTAGCCATGTCTCGTGACTCCTTTAACGTAAATGTTCTGCTATCATGTAGAGCTAAGATTACTATTCTATTAACTCTTTAATTTTCATTCACAAATCACTCCTATTCTCTACATCTTTAGTTAAAGCTAGTTTTTTGAATTGGCAATTAGTCAGCACAAGGAAGTTATTGCACCTTACTATGTGATGAGATGGGATGGGATAATTTGATTAAAGCTAATTATATACAGCCGTCACATTCTCGTGCTGCTTGGTTGCCAAGTAACAAAATAATCATTAGCTAAAGACGTACAGACTATGAGTGATTTGTGAAAGAAAATTTCAGAGTTAATAAGATAGCTAAACTTGACTCGACATGATCTCAGAACTTTTTACGGTAAAAGAGTCCCGAGACGTTACTACATTTTTTTACATGTTATGGTTTTGATGGGATGTTATACTGTTGTATTGATATTGTCAAACTATCATCGACTTGTGCAGAACATTTATACTTATTATCGCTCCAGCCATGTCCACTGAAAATTATTCATATTTTATCACATAATTTGATCCTTTTAAATCTTTATAGCGGGGCGGGTGGTCCATTTAATTTTTCCATCGGCCCTGCTGGCCCGTTTAATTTTGTTATTGGCAATGCCCGTTAAAAAATACCTTTATCCTGCCGGGCCCGTGCAAACCTCCACTGTGGGGTACTTTCAACCAATATTATTTCGTTTTCTTTAATAATGCGTAAATATGCCAATCGGTATTAAATTTCAGGCATTCCGCTCCCTTTTCAAATGTATTGTAATTACACATGAGAAAAATAAAATTACTTTATGTCATGCATGTACATATTACGGAGTTATATTACACGATTATAAGCAATTATGTAAATACATCTGAAAATTTTTTTAGTAGTCTTCATGACTTAAAACATATAGTGTTTCATATGTTTATAAAATTTCAAACACATAACTTTTTCTACTGTAGTATATCTCGCTGTGTAAACATGTTTGTTATTCGAAAATGTCATTCAGAAAAATATAACTCCTTAGTTATCCCAAATTTTCAAATCGTTAATAAATGAATGTGAATTCCTGCACTTTTTAAAGCCCCGTCTCCTAACTGACTATATTTAATTAACACTCTTTTTTATACCTATATCAACAATATGATAAGAAGATTCGTGCTTTATTTACCAAAAATGTGTAAACAAACATAAATATATTTAGGATTCATCCTGATAAGTTTTGTATAGATTGTTCTATGTTTCAAAAGAAGACTATAAAGAATGTCCATAACATTCCCCCCGAAAAATCTTTTACATCTCCATACATTTAATTACAGCCTCTTTAAAAAACATGAATAATTTAGTAAAATGATTATTAATGGATGCTTTTAAAATGTAAATTTTCAATAGCTTTTTACTGCGGTTTTTGGTAACTTTTTGAAATATTGTCAAAATTCGGATTTCAAATATTTCTCAATTGATAATAATGATAAAACAAATATGACATATTTTCTAAATGAAATTAGAAATGTAAATTTTTTATTCAACATATAGTCAAATAAAATGATTCACATATTATTTCGGAAATCACCATAATTTACGAAATATAAAAGTTATGTTTATTCAAATGAAAATTAGTTAATTATTTGATAAAAAAACAGAGATATTTCTCATTTGCTAAAATGAAATTAATCATGCACCTTACAAATATATATCATTGAAATCATGAATGGAAAGTATTAAACAAAAGGTGTATTTCATGTGTGTGTTTTTTCTCTTTAAATATTATTTTTTAAATACTAATTCTTTCCACCTGTTGATTACTGTGTTAAGGCAAATATTTATATTCTTTTGATGTGATATACCCGCCCCATGTAATATAAGGATAGTAGTCTGTTGATTATGTTTTCTTCATCCTTTTGTAATTATCTATTAAATTAAAATTCAATATATCCCTAGTGTTTCAAGACATTTCATTAAAACTAATGATTTTGCAAAAAGGAAAACAAATATTTAACACCTTCCTTAAAAAATATTTGCTTTATGTGATAAAATATTGCATATGACAGTGCTCAGAATGTCGCTCAAAACTAGTTATCTATTTATACTTTTAAAAAAATTATCTTTTCGTGAAGATAATCTTCTATTCAGATATAGAAATACAATAAAGTAGAATATGATAGTAGAAAATCCACATCTATTGTAAGAGAAAATGGAAAACCAATCGACATATTTTATACATTAAAAGCCATGCAAAGCATTATAAATCGTATTCACAAGTATTTGCATCATTTTGGGCTGCATTATTTTACTACTCATAAAGAAGTAACAATGATCATATAGAGAATAGTATCATCTTTCAATGAAACTGAATCCATTATATAAAATCTTGAAGAACAGTTAAGAGTATTTAATAGGGTGGAACGAAAAGTATAGGAAAAAGTTCCTTTTTCAAAATTACCTTTGGCGCGAGGTGCAAAAATTGTCTTTTATGTATATTAGTTTGCATGTTTTTTTTTTTTTTTTTTTTTTTTTTTTTTAATTGAAATTCATTTATATGTTCCGGTGTGCCCCAATCTCCCCCAAAACGCTTAAAAATTCAAATGTTTATGAAAATTTATAATTTTTTTTAAATTAATTTGGCACGGGAAGCTAAAGTTGTCTTTTACATATGTTTACATGTTTTATTTTAATGAAATCCATTCAAATCTTCCGGTTCCCCAAACGCCCCACAAATAGTTAAAAATTGAAACTTTTATGAAAATTTATATATATATTTTTTTATTCATTTACTAACATTTTATTCCATTTGTCTCAAGATGAGTAAGTTTTGTATTGGTTGTTCTATATAATTGTGTAGTTTACATAATTTTTTATCGAAATCGCCTCATATATTCCGGTGCTCCAAGTATAGTTAAAAACTGAAATAATTAATAAAATGTATTAATATTTAAAAAAATTACGAAAATTGTCCACAAATTTGGCAAAATGTTTAGTTAATAAAATATAAACTTATAAATAGTAATAGTTCTAAAATAATACATTAGGTATAAATTTAAAAATCAAAGGATTAAATCATAAAAATTATAAAAATTGAACTTGCGTAGCAAATTTTTTACTTCTTTTATTTTGAAGATTTACATATTCCTAAAGTATGTAATCCTTTTTAGTATTAAAATGTTTGATATGGCTTCTTGATTTTATTCTATTGAATATAAAACCGTGTCTCTTTTCTTGTCCAGATACATTTCTGATACCTCAAATACTAGGCTAATGCATCTTTCAACTGCTTGAGAATGGCATGAAAATTTTAACCATTACTCCGTTTTTCCTACGTATACCATGGGCTCAATTTCTTCGCAAGGTACATTCATCAAAAGAGGTGTTTAAAAACGTCCAACTCATTGACAGTCAATAAGTTCGCAATAATCCTTTCATTTGAAGTTATTTTTGGTACTTCAAAAATTCTTACTTCTGATGATCCTCTAATTTCATATCTAGCATAAATTAGCTTTCTTATTGCTAAAGACCTGGTAGGCTCTCTGTTACCTGAGGGCATTGACAATAACAAATTTTCAGGATGACAAAAGAAGCTATTTCGATGAAGAACGCCGTATACTATTTTTCTTAGATTGTGTTTCAAATATTTAGAATGATAAGTTTCCAAATATTTTGCTCTGCTTCTGTTATGAAGTGCTTTGTTTTAATATGGAACAACACAAGTGCATAACTTCATAATATATGTTATAAGAATAATAAGATTTTCAGATATGTTTTCTGTGGCCGCATGCAAACATAAATTTCTGACTGCAGTTGTTAGCCATCTTGGGTGAACATCTATACAAGGTGTATTTAATGCGAGGTCAGAACCGTGTCAGGTCACCACGTGATATTGCTATTCAAATATCATATAAATATTGCTGATCATTGCTAAGAATCATTGCTTATCTATGTTAACCCTCACATTCTCTACACTTATTGAAGAAAAGGAAACTACAGGAAGCTGCTCACAGGTTTTGATTGCTGTACCAATTGGCACACAAAGGCTGTAGGACCAATTGTTGCACCATCTAAATAATTTAGTAAATGTCGTAAAGGCAACGCATTTGTATGAAGCAAAAAATGCACCACTGTAAGGATCTTTTGAGTTCCATCTCCATCAAGCGAATAGCTTCTCCTTTGTGACCAATATTTACATTTGTTCTGTCGCATACAATTACTGCAAGCCCATTTAATTGCATGTTAATTGATAAAAAATATTATTGCTTATTTTGGGTTTAGTTTCTCCCGTTGCAACTGTTACGTAGGTAATGTACTGGGAGTCAGGTTCTTTTACAAGAGTATAATTTCCCCCCTTTGTGGTTTTTGTGTAGTACATTGTGCCCTTCATCACTTGCACTCTTGTCTTGTCTTTTATCACAAAATAGAATCATGTTAAAATAGACAGAGACATTGATAAATTGCGCGTCTCTGCAACTAAGTTTCGAAACTTTGTACGCTCTCGACGTATTTTGATGCGATCTACTACATTCGAAGTCTCTCTTTTGTGTACGTACAATTCCAATATATTGTGAAACAGCACCGGCAAATGAAGCATCTGCTTTATCCAAAATTTGGAAAATAACAATATAGTAAAAATAAAATATTTTATACATTTAATAATAAAGGATAAAGGGTTTTTCATCCTTTGGATCTACTTTTTATTCTATACAAATTATTCTTAACTCTTAAATTTTATTTACAATTTTTAGTCCAAAATTGGCATAAAAATCATTTTTAGGCAAATATTGAAGTGTCTTGAGGAACTGGAAGAAATTTATCGAAAGCGAATTTTTTGTTATGTATGCTAGTATGCTTAAAACACAACTTTTGCACCCCGCACCAAAATTAATTAAAGAAAAAAATAAAAAAAACAGAAAAATTTATAAATTTTCATAAAAATTAAATTTTTTTCTACATATGTCGATACACTTGATGTGCAATTATCCTACCAGAGTCTGTAAAGCACTTTCTCGCAGCACTTCCACATACAAAGGTCTTTTAAACCACAAGATTACACTTCAACACATCTCTTGCTTTTGTAACTAGAGTGACACTTTGCACTACAATGAGACATACATCTGCTCAATCATGATCGTACGCAATCAAATGATGTCTTACAGTTATCTAACTGTCAATACTTGTCATCCAAAAAAATTGCAGCTCTATCTTTAGAAAACGACACAACGACTCCCCCCCTCAACTGCTGCTACTTGCAATTTCAAAGCAGGAAACCAGATGGATGCGCTGCTAATAACACAGACACGAGATCTTGCCATATAACATTCTCTACCGTTGTTTTTTTCTGAGATTGCGTGGCTTAATGAAAAAAAATAATTACAAAAATTGTTTTCCTTAGCGTTTATCAATCAGTGTATACACACATTATTTTCTGCTTTGAAACAGAAATAAAATAATTTTTCAGTTATTTAAGGAATAATCCAGAACTTTGTAACTCTGGAAAATCTACGAGTTTGTATAAAAGTCGTGGTTTCAAATTATACAATGAAAAAAAAATATATATATAGAAAAGTCGTGGTTTCAAATTATACAATGAAAAAAAAAGAAAAAAAATTATATATATATATATATACAGTAAACTCCCGATTATCCGCGAGTCTAAATGTCTTTTTTTTTCTTTCCTTATCCTTGAGAAGAAATTTATTTCTGCGATGTAGGATGAGTTTTCGATCCTTTTTACAAAATATGATTTCCATTTGAAAACAACGTGGAACAATCACGTGCACAAAGCAGGTGCAGCTAATCTTGAGGGTGTCGCAAGGCCACACACCTGTTGATAAACAATGTACGGGTACTGAAAGTCACCCTCGCCCCCATGTTATGATTTTGTTTCTCCCGTTTTTCATAAAACACATCAGTTTGCTTGTTTTAGCTGAGCTGTGAACACGTGTCTTACAGAAGTTCGCGTTTGTATTTAAATTTTATAGTTTTGCATTTTCAATATTTGAAAAATGTCACAAAAAAGAAAAAGAGTTGTGTTAGCGATTCAAGATAAATTAGAACTGATTAAAAAATTAGAAAATGGTGCTACAAGAAAAAAAATAAGCTTGCAATATGGAATTGGAGAATGCACTGTTAGGGATATTTTAAAACAGAAAGATAAATTGATGTAATTCTCAGCCTCATCAGACAACTTTTCATCGATGAAAAAAAGAAAAATTATGAAAAGCAGCACTTTTGAAGAACTGGATGCAGCACTTTTACGTTGGGTAAGACAAGTGAGAAGTGAGGGAGTGCCTGTTTCAGTGCCTATTGTTGCTGCAAAAGCAAAACAATTTTTTGAAATGCTGGGATTAGAGGGATCATTTGACGCATCGTCAGGATGGCTCATAAGATTCAAAAAACGCCACGGGATAAGAGTGAGCGAGCATACGGCGAGAAATTAAGTTGCGACGAACAAGCTGCAGAAATTTCAAAGAAGATTTTGTACAACTTCTTCAATCAGAAGTAATTTCTTTCGAACAAGTATACAACGCCGCCGATGAGTCAGAACTGTTCTGAAAATGTTTTCCTTCACGAACTCTGGCATTTCAAAGCGAAAACCAAGCTCCAGGACATAAGTGCAGTAAAGAGCGTCTAACAATATTGCCTTGCAGTAATGCTACAGGATCCCATAAACTAAAGTTAGTAGTGATTGGAAAATTTAAGAAAACCGAGATCTTTTAAGGGAACAAGAGCTGAGAACCTCCCAGTACTTTATTTCAACACAAAGAAAGGTTGGATGCATCAAACAATATTTATAAAATGGTTTGAAGAAATGTTTATTCCCGAAATTAGGAAACATCTGGCGTCTCAAAATTTACCCCAGAAAGCTGTGTTGCTAATTGACAACGCCTCATCTCACCCTGGAGAACTACAATTGAAATCAGAAGATGGAAATATTTTTGCAAAATTTTTGCCTCCCACTGTTACAGCTCTTATAGGGCGTAATCGCTTCAATTAAGAAAATATGCAGAACGAAATTACTGAAAAGAATTGAAGAGGGAGATGATCTTAAAAGCTTTTTCAAAGATTACACGATTCTCGATAGCATTTATGATGTAAACAGTGCTTGGGAGTCGGTACAGAAATCCACAATAATAAAATCCTGGCGGAAGATTTCGCCAAGTATAGAAAAATCTCTAATAGAATCAGAAAAGGAAGAGAAAGAAGTTTCCGTTCATAATTTAGCGAATTATCTATTGCTGGTGGAGAAAATGTCGATGAAGATAATATCATTGAGTGGATTAATTGTGATGCTGACGATCCAGGCTTCCAACATGCAACTGATGACCAAATTATTGAAGAAGCGTTAGGTATGAATTTGGAAGAGAGTGATGAAGAAGATGATAACGTACAAAAGAAAATGAGCCACGACGCAGCTTTAGCTCACGTTGAAGGACTTATCCAATATCTAGAGGAAGAGGATGACGCGTCACTTTGTGATAAACGAGGCTAACGAAAAAGACAGGCTACCGCGGTACATTCCACTTATCTTTTTTTACAGACCGCTAGAATGACGTGATGCTCTTTTCGTGCACATTCATTGGTGCATTCGAGCATCACGTGACTCCCGCGGTCTGTAAAAAAAGATTTGCGTAAAGCACCGCGGTAGCCTTTCTTTTTCGTTAGCCTCGGTGATAAAATAGTACTTAAAAAACTTCAATCGCAAATAAAGAAGAAGTGTTTCAGTACAAAAAAACAGACACTTTTGACGGATTTTCTAAAGAAATAAACCTACAAGTTTGTAAGAAATGAATAATGTTATTATTCCTGAAGTAAAAAGTATCTTTATGTTAACCATTGTGCGTAGAAACTGTAAAATGTATGCTTGTGTTACTTATTATGTGTATAAATTGTTCAAGTACATATTTGTGTTGATTTGTTCCCTTTTTTAAAAATTTTGTGGATTATCCGCGATAGTCGCGCGACTCAATTCCGCGGATAATCGAGAGTTTACTGTATAATTTTTTTTCTTTATATATATATATATATATACATATATATATATATATATATACAGGGTGATTATAAAAAAACTATTCCGACATTTGGGCCTCTAACTATCATACCATTCACAGAAACTGAATGAAATTTTGGCAAAAGGTATTTTGAGGTATGCGCTCAAGAATGATATGGAAAACAACAGTGTCACTCAAACAATTACGGTTACAGTGAAAAAATTTAAAAAAAATCAAATAGCAAACCAAGTTTTTTGTATTGGAATGTGATCTCCATTGTGAAAAACCCTAAATAGCGTTGGAACGGCAACTGTACCATGAAAATCCCCGGCGGTAGATAGCCTAAAAGTGAGAACAATCAATAAGGACAGAGAAGCAGCATAAAGTAAAGCATTTTATTGTGTTTCACAAATATTCCACAGGACCTCCTTCACACACGATGACACTTTGCATGCGGCTGGTGGTGGATAGCACTACCGCCCGTATCATGGCAATATGAATTTCTTTAATCGCAGTTCTGATGGCATCTTTCAAATCAGATGCAGTTTGAGGACGAAACTTATACACTTTGGATTTCAGATATCAGCACAGCCAGAAATCCATTGGGGTCAGATCAGGAGACCTTGCTGGCCACGGAAACGGGAAATGACGGGAGATAACTCTGTCACCAAACTGTTGAGTTAAGACACGTTTGACTGAAGACCCGACATGTGGAGGAGCGCCTTCTTGCATCCACACAACTTCAGATAGAGCATTTTGCCGCTGCAATGCGGGAATCGCGTAATGAGTTAACATGTCCAGATAGCGAGCACTCGTTACTGTACATGTTTGCAGATCACCGGCAGTAATCTCTTCAAAAAATTAAGGGCCGAGGATGAACGTACCCGTTATACCACACCGCGAAGTCACTTTTTCCTCGTGTAATGGACGTGCATGCACATCATGTGGATTATTCTCTGACCAGTGCACACAATTTTTAGAATTCACGTTACCAGTTAACGAGAAATGCGCCTCATCTGTCCACAGAATGCGTAAAGGCCAGCTGCTATCTTCATCGTATCGGATAAGGAATTGATTTGCAAAATCCAGCCGGAATTGATAGCCTCTCGCTTCCAACATCTGGACACGCTGGAATCGATACGGAAACATGTTTAGAACAGAGCGCAGAATCTTGCGTACAGTTGAATTCGGCAGATCCAGAACACGTGAAACACTGCTTGCAGTTGCGGGACGAACTGGGCTTATTTTCTGATGGACTTCTGCAACAGCTTCCACAGGAACGGAAGGAAGGTTGTCCAGACCGAGGTCGATCGCATGTGCAACCAGTTTCTTCAAATTTATGAATCAAGTCCCGTACAACTTTGACAGTGCACGAGCCTCGCCGTAATCCATGGTTTATGCAGTAAACACGCAATGTCTCTGTGGCATGTTTTCCATTCAGGTAATAAATCTTTACGATTTCCCCACGTTCTTTCCCTGAAAGCGGCATCTTGTGCGGAACGGCAGAAAGGAACATACGCGGCTCACATTTCGCAGTGCCTTTTCTTTCACCTAGCGTAAAGACGTCAGTCATGACTGTGTCTTACGTAGAACCCAAAATTTGCCTTTCTTGTTTTCTTCTTCTCGTTTTGTGGATAACTAATCAGGCTGGGATATCAGCCAAAGAAACGGTGTGACGTGTGATGTAAATGAAACGGAAATTAATGCTCTGGTTCATGGCAAATTCCTTTTTACTTTTCCCTTGCCTAGTTCCGGTGATTTTGATGCTACAGTTGCCGTTCCAACGCTATTCAGGATTTTTCACACTGGAGATCACATTCCAATACAAAAAAATGGGTGTTGCCATTTGATTTTTTCGAAATTTTCTCACTGTAACCGTAACTGTTTAAGTTACACTGTTGTTTTCCATATCATTCTTGAGCGCATGCCTCAAAATACCTTTTGCCAAAATTTCATCCAGTTTCTGTGAATGGTATGATAGTTAGGGGCCCAAATGTCGGGATAGTTTTTTTGCAATCACCCTGTATATTTACATATATAACTATCTAATTAAAATATATATGAAATCTTGTTCATGAATTTCTAATCACGATTCATTTCTAAACATAACTTTTAATTTAATCTATTTTCTAAATAATTATATATGGAAATACATTATATGATAGATATTCCATATAATTACACCGAATAAATATTTCAGAACATTAATGCGTTTCTACACATATTAGTAATGTTGATTTACACAGAAATATTTTGATATTGCAATTATGGTTATGCCATAACAAGTATTGAGGCTAACTGATTCAACTGCAATGCATTTTAAAGATCATGTAATAATTCAGGAAATAATATATAATAATAATGTTTGCCTAATGTAAAATCAATTAATTTTATTCATTTTGCCTTCATACAGGAAGAATATTATTCGTGAAAATTATGGTAATATTGTCCATATTGCAGTCGTGCTTAAATATTATTATGATTATTAATTTATTTTATAAGAATTTCACGAATTAAGTTTATTTGTGTAACATTGCCAAAACATTAACTAAGTTTACAACATAAATAATGACGTGAAACACAAGATTTGTATTTCGGAAAAAAAATTTTGTGCTCTATTTTATCACATAGCCAATTTTTTATTATGTAGTTCTTATCTTATACAAATTATCCGGTATTCCAGAGTATAGCACTAATCTACAATTTGCACTAATCTACAATAATTCTACTTTTTTTTCTATTTTGAGGTATATTCCCATAATACGCACAGCCCTTTCTTGAAATACAAACTTTCATGAAATATCTTGCATGAACATATAATATAAACCATTAAATTATAACAACTAGTATGAATATAAAGATAAACAAGTTGGTAATTGCATGTCAAACATGTTATCATTTCAATGAAATTAATTATATCGTCTGTTATTATGATATGATTAATTTCCGTAAAAAATAAGTACATTTGTAGTTGGTAACATTTTATCTTTTGTTGACATTTACTGAAAATTCAAATGGGAAACTTAAGCCTAGCTTTGAAAATTTCAGAAATTGAAATCTATATTTAGACTTTTTTACATTTAGTATCTATTTCATCGGAAACATCTTTCCAAATACTGTCGGTAGATTATATGATTGCTATAATTAAACAATTTTAGTATGCAAATTTGGTTTTTAAATTCATTAATACGGAAATAACATGACTCCATCTTAAATAGGACGAAATCATCATGGCAACCTAGAATCATTACAAATCATGGGATATCATTGAATTAATTACGTATGATAGGATTTAATAGAATAAATAACGTGACTATAATTTGGCCATAGACGTTATAAAATATCATATACGTCATATATGACTATAACTTGTTCATAGATGTTATAAAATGTCATATACGTCATATATGACTATAATGTCATACATGTCAGATAACTTGTCGATACATCTCGGTCGCTGGACGATTAATCCTTGGAAACTGCTATAACAAGGAAGTACCAATTATTAAAAAATTCAAATTACTTAATAAATATTTTTATTGATATCTTTTTAAGTTTTGGTTCTATTTTCATATAATTTGATATGACTCGACAAAATTTTGCATCCATTATACATATTAAATTTCAAACCATTTAGTTGGGTAGAGTATGCTCTATTATATGTGGAACGACGGGCAGACGGACGGATCGGATGACGACTATAGGTACTACGTATTTTTATAATTACGGACGGACCTAAAAATGAGCACACACAAAGCGAGAAAAAAAGGATATTTGCATGTCCATCTGTGGACTTAAATCTCTTCGAAATCTTTAGAAACATTCACGTGTTTTGTCAGCTGTTTCAATATTACCAGCTGGAAAGACCGACCTATGCTCAGCTGAAATTAGGTTTGTGTTCAACTCGATATAACAATAAATTATGTGTGTAAGATAACAATACGTTCTATGTACCCTGGTTGAAATCAATTTTTGAATCTATGGACTCTGATTGGTTGAATCACGTATAACAGCTCCTATTGGGAATATCTAGAAAATTTCTTCAGATTATGAAGGGCAATTTTTCCGCCAACTATAGCCAAAATTTGCCGAAAAGTCATAAAATTTTCAAAATTCTATCATTTGGAGCCAAGCATGTGTTTTGGCATTGTTAATCTTAAAAGTTGATTTTCCCAACAAGTCTGGCAAATATTGCCAACATTTGGTGATATTTTGCGAAATTTTGCCAACTTTGCGACCTTGTTTACAAACAACTGTTCAACAACTTAATAACTGTTTTATCTTCATTCACACTAAAATGCATTCAACCGTAGTTACCTCAAAATAACCCACTAATGAAATTTTCTCGAACATATGACCTAAACAATTGGTTTTCTCGTACTCCAAAGCGGTAAGTTACAGAATTTAGTCAAAATCATTATAATCGTCTTTCAGTTAAAATGAGTTTGACACGGAGTGATCCAAAATGGACCCACTAATCGAATTTTCTCGAACATGTGACCTAGCCCAATGGTCTAGACGTAATCCAAAACGGTAGGATACAAAATTTAATCATAATCGGCATAGCACTCTGAGACAAAACTAGCTTGGACCGTAGTGACCCCAAAATGACTCTCAAATAGAATTTTTCCTATCATGTTACCTAGTCCAATGGTTTTCTCGTAGCCCAAAACGGAAGGATACAGAATTTAGTTCAAATCGTTAGCGCCATCTTTCCGATAAAATTAGCTTGGTATTTAGTGACACAATAAAGGACGAACTAATCTAATTTCCTCGTATTTGTGACCGAGTCCAATGCTCCTTTCGTACCCCAAAATGGTAGGATACAAAATTTAGTCGAAATCTTTATAGCCATTTTTTAAGATACATTTTGCATACATACCCACAGAGAGAGAAATTCAAATTTTGCTCGTATTATAATATAGGATAATTAGACCAATCCTTAGATGTTTTTTTAAAAAAGAAAAAAAAAATCTAAATAATTTTAAGACAGAGGTGAAATGCGTGGATGTTAGAAGGAAAAAGAAACATTCACAAAGGTTAGACGAATTCGTCAAAGACCTATAGACACAATGTTTAGAGTAAATGTGATGAAATGTAATGAATTAAAGTGAAAAGTTATTCCAAATTAATTTTTAAAGATGTGGTATATCCACTATTCTAAACAGTCTATTGTATATGGATGGATGGTAACGACTCTGATCATGAAGACGAAACAAAAAACGATGATGTTCCAGAGAGTGTAATTGCTGAAGAGCTTTTCAAACATTTCTATGATAACAGATAATGAACATTATATCGGAATTTGTATGCTCATCTTTTATGAATATTTAAATTTTCATTTTTATACCGACGCACAAAGCGCGCCCATAAATTTTCACAATTCGCTTGTATAAAAAATGTACGTTATACATTTTAAAGAATAGTTGTGAAAAAAAAATTACAGATTTTTAAATGGAAGAGCCGTACATTTTTTTAAAATATCAATAAGACCTAAATAAGAATGATTGAAACCCTTTAAAAAATATGCCTTGTTCTTCGTCTCATTACATTTGTTTCTTACTTTACAAAAGAAGACATAGTGCTCTTTTTCCATTCTTTTGAGATGAAGTAAAAGGTGTGGAATAAACGGAATTTTTGAAGTAATGAATGCTATATTTCAGTTGAAAAAATGGATAACATGCAAAGTTTAAGTTTATCGAAAACGAAAAAAACTCTTGTACAAAATATTCTCTGTAATTTTTCCGCTATAAACGGGTGCTCTAATATATATATATATATATATATATATATAGGGTGTCCGAAAAGTCTGGAAACGTTCGAATAACTCGAGAAATATACATCGAATCGAAAAACGAAAAAATGCTTGTTCAATAGTTTTCAAAAATTTATTTAGAGATATCAAATGATAATACATGTAGAGATAATACATGTTCAATATTTTAGAAAAATGACAACTATTATATCCTAATTTTTTTTTAAATATCGAGCTTGTATTTTTCCGTATTTCAGTCCGATGTATCTCGAGTTTTTCGACCGTTTCAAGACATTTCAATGGAAACGATTCTCACTGCATTTTACTCGATTACAGCTCCATCTACGATTTTCCGAAGAAAATATTCAACATAAAAGTTACGTATTTTTTCTCGTAGAATCCGAATCTGCAATAAAAAAGGCGATTACAATTCAAAATTTCAAAGTTGCCCCCCTTTCCGCCCAGGGGCAAAGTTTGGAGGGAAAACTTTGATATCTCAAAATAGATTTTTTCAAACTATTGAACATGCATTTTTTCGTTTTCCAATCGGATGTATAATTTTCGAGTTATTCGAACATTTCCTGACTTTTCAATGGAAACCATTCTCACTTTATTTCACTCGATTACAGCGCCATCTACGATTTTTCGAAGAAAATGTTAAATACAAAAGTTGCGTATTTTTTCCCGTAGAATCCAAGTATGCAATAAAAAAAGTGGGTTACCATTTAAGATTTCAAAGTTGCCCCCTTTGTCGTCAGGGAGCAAAGTTGAGGAGGCAACTTTGATATCTCTAAATAGATTTTTCAAAAATATTAAACATGCATTTTTCCGTTTTCAATCCGATGTATATTTATCGAATGTTTTGACCGTTTCCAGACTTTTCTGACACACAGTATATATATATATATATTTGGATGTCTAAGGAGAACAGCTTTTATAAAATAATTTGTTTTATTTGTATACAAATAAACGTCAATTATTTATTCAGTTTAGTAATATTTTATTAGAAATTTTACTATGTACTTAACCGATCCATAGATAAGTATGAGTTGTAGTAAAGTGCAAAACAAAGGTGAAGGTATCTAGCTTTTTGGCAGTAAAAAAAAAAAAAATAGCTAAAAGGAATAACGCGATTCTTCGTTTCATTAAATTTTTTTCTCACTTTACAATAGCAGATGGAATGCTCTTCCCCAATTCTTTTGAGCGGAAATAAAGGGTGCGTACAAAACGAAATTGTTGAAGCAATGAACTCTGTATTTCTGATGAAAAGATTGATGACCTACAAAGTATATCTAAAACTATTAAAAAAATCTGTTATATAAAAAAATCTGTTTAGATTTTCTGCTGTAAATATATTACTATTTTTACAGAAACCTAGGAAAATTCCTTTTATAAAAGATTTTGTTTATAAAACTAAACTCAGTCATTTATTCAGTCTAATAATATTTTATTAAAAGCGTTATACTGTGCTTAACCGAACCGTAAGTAAATATGAAATATAGTAAAGTAAACAAAAAGTCAAGTAATCTAGAATTTTATAAAGTGAAAAATAAAAAAAAATAAAAAAAAAATTTGAATAATAAGCTTTAAAAGCATATTTTAAATAATAATAATAATAAGACATACATCTAAATATAATAGTGAAATAAATTCAAGTGAAATAAATGCAGTTATTTTAAATACACACATATTCACAAATTTTTGTAACGATTTTGAAAAATTAAATATATACACAAGGATAATAAATTTAATTTCTAATATGTTCAATTTAATAGGTATTTTCTTGAAATATATTGCAACTTGATTTTCAATATAAAAGATATTTTCTTAAAATATCAAGGTTGATTTTGTTGCACTTCGCGACCACAATCCTTTAGAATCTACGCAATGGTTTGCGGTTTATAAAGAGATGTTTTTAAAGTCCAAATGCACGGTAATCCATTGGGGACACATCGGGAACCTTGAATGGGGTTATTTAAATGGGCTAGTCTTAATTATGTTTTCATTTCTCATTTTTTCAAAAAAATATACCTACAGATTTAGAGGTATGTCTAATAGCTTTATCCTGATGAAAGATAACACAGTGAAGATTGTGTGTGTAAAGCGATAAAACTATGTTTCGCCGGCAGGCGCCTGATGGGCTCCCGGTGCGTCTTCGACCACTTAACCCGAGTCCTGAGGGATTTATAACGCGCACGACCGGATTTGTGTCTCGGTATGCGCTTAGGCCAGTCGGGGGACTGCCACATGTGAACCCCCGAACCCTTAGATCCATGTGTGGACGACATAGGTTGTTGTGATACGCGGTGAATCCCAGTATCAGAGGAGACCACCGCGAAACACTTGGGGACGGGCCGGTGTCCCCCAACAGCTTCAGGGCTAAACACCCATGAGGGAGTCAGGCCGTAGGCCTTACGTCGGATTTTCCCGACCCGCACTTACTTTACCATAACTCGCGAGATGTGAAGACTTACAAAGGTAACCACGGTTCCCTCTTGTAATGGATCCTAGAAAGGAATTGGGTTAGTGCAAAACATGAAAACTTAACTTCAAAAACAACAACAAATATAATTATGCACAAAACAACAGCAACAACAATAACATGAATAAAACAGTATTAGTAATGAAGTGCCGGCTTATGAGACGAGTCTCAAGCCTGCGGCCGCGTGCAGTTGGGATTGCGTTCTAACGTGGTCTTTGTCCGAGAAGAGCTCGGTGATTGCGTCCTGCTCTTCGGCGACCCAGTTTGCGATCCAATGTACGCAGGAGGAGACGGTGTATGATCAACCGAACCCCCTTTCTAACGTAGCCGTCCAGACATAGATCGTGTGGCGAGCGTGTCCGGAAGTCGTTATCTAATGTCTTTTTTAAAAACAGGTTTTAAAACATATTTCTGATAGTAACCCGCGTAGATGTAGCGGTATGTCTGGTAGCTTTATCCTGATGGTACTTAACAAAATGAAGAATGTTTTTCTGAAGTGATGGAATGTTTTCTTTGAAAACTGATTTTTAAACGTATTTCTGATAGTAATCCGAGTAATTAATTTTAACATATTGTTACTAATTCTCCTTACTTTAACACTAGAATTCCCGAAGAGGTCAATTTGAAAGACAGTTGAATATTTCTTCATATATTTCATTTATTTTTTATTGTCTGGTAATTACCTTATGTTACATTTTCTAATATTTTTCTCTCCACATATACTTTTACTTAAAATTAGAAAAATAATTAAAAAAATCATTGCATTTCTGTAAATATACCTAAAAAGCCCTGAGCGGTCATTTTGACCGATGTTTTGTATTTTGCGAAAAAAATAAAGGTATCATTCGTTATTTTTTTTCCATCACCGCTTCACCGTATAGCATGAATCAAGAATGGTAAAGGTAAAAAAATGTGATTTCCTTCTCGCCAGAGCTTTTTTAAGCTGGAGAAAGTGGAGATGTGGAATTTCATTTTAGTTCATTCTCAGTCTGATATTTTCAGTGGTTGGTAGCAGTTGGTGATATCCCTTTTTGATTTTATAAATTATGTCTTTTTAATTAACAGCTTGTTAATTGCAAATTAACCGTTACGGACTTTGTAGGAAGTTAAAATTTTTCGTCTTTCTAGTGTTAAGTTTATCGTTATAAAATAATCCAGCAATACTAACCAAAAAACATTTAGCAAAAACCTTCCTTGTTTTCTCTGAACCAAAATTTATGCCTATATCTCCACTTTTTCGGTAGTAATTAAATCTTTTTCTATTTAAATGAGATAAATGTATGAACGCCTCATAAATTGTAACTATATATATCCATTTTTCACTTTCTAAATAATTTTCATACAACAATCTGCTCATGTCTTACACTAAGAAACATATTTTTGCTTTATGTAGTAAATATCATGTTTATTATTATTATTATTAGTTTTAAATCAGATGTTAAAATCAGATGTTAACCAGACGTTTAAATCCGATGGTTTGTTAAAGAGATGTTCAAAGATTTTTCGATAATTATTTGGGGTGGGGGGATTATCTATTAAATCATTAGATGTAACATTATATATAATAAGTTTTGAACACATTGTTGGGTATGCATTTTTAATTTTTCCCAGTCAAATGTGAAGTTTGACGTTTCTTTCCTTTTTTATTAATTATTTCTCTTATTTTACATGTAGAAATAGAAAAACTATGGTGTTCACATATTCTTTTAATAATCGAATAAAAGTTTTTATTTTCGTAAAGCGCAAATGTGTAGCATTCGATCCATTGTTTATTTTCTAGCGCCATTTTAAATCAAAGAGTACGTTTTTTATGATGCAGACGATAATTAAACCGTATTCCGAATTGATACCATATAGGATTTATATATATATATATATATATATATATATATATATATATTAATTTAAATAATTGAAAAAGGCATAATCTTTACAAAAACGTGTGAACAGTCTCTATATTTTAATCAGAACTGAATTAGAATCATTTAAAACCCATAAAAAATGACGCAGTGCTGCATTCCATTACAATTGTTTCTTACATAACAAAAGAAGATGTAATGCTTTTTTCCCATTCCTTTGAGATGAAGAAAAAGCATCGGACAAAATTGAATTTCTGAAGCAATGAACTCTGAATGACTGGCGAATAGATCGATGACCTCCAAACATTATTTTTGGCTGAAAGGTAGAAAACAATCTTAATTCACTGTACATTACTCAAAATGTTATTTTATTTTAAACATGTAAAAAACAAATTTTAGAAGTGTAACATTTCAATAATAATGAATTCTAAAAATAGTTTTTTTTTATAAAAAACATTCAGTAATATTTATTTAAACCCTTTATGCCCCAAGACAATCAATCAAGAAAAGGTTTTACCTATATAATTATATTCCTTAATGTCTGAATTTTTTTTAGAGAATTTATATATTAATATTAATTACACTGATCAGCATGCATTTTGATGATCATATAAATATATATTTTTCTGAAAGTGTTTTTATGCTGATTTCAAAAATGTAAAGCATTTTTGCACACCACGTACACTTTTTTTACAAATATTATTTTTAATTAATTTTATTCTTAAATCATAAATTACTTTATAATAGTAATACTAGATGGCGCCACCAAATTTTTTAGGAATTGATTCCATATGTATATACATTACATTAATTTAAATAAATGAGAAACTGTATTTAGGAAGCTGAAATTATTTATTAATATGATTTAATAATAATAAAAAAAATTATTTATGTAAAATTAAAAAGAAAAAGCGAAATCCATAAATTTAATTTTGTAAAAAATATCTAAATTAATACTTGCTAGGTGGCAGCACCAAACAATGTTTGATCTAATGCATAGGTTTTAACAACAATAAATTTCTTTGTTTATTCACGTCTGTTTCTTTCGATTTGAAATATGTGATATATTTCACATCTTCTTTAATTGAATAATGGCTTCACGTAAATGTGTAAATGATACAGATATATTTTGTTACATTTGTGGAAATTATACTGTAGTAAAACAAAGGCAGGATATTACAGATTTTGTTAAAAATGCTTATTATGCTTATTTTGGTGTGAGACTGGGTGACCAAGATAAGACATGGGCCCCTCATAAAGTGTGTAGAACATGTGTTGAAGGATTACGACTTTGGTTGAAAGGCAAAAAGAAATGTATGCCTTTTGCTATTCCCATGGTATGGAGAGAACCTAGAAATCATCATGACGATTGTTATTTTTGCTTAGCTAATGTTCATGGGTATAGTTCGAAAAATAAAAAAGGAATTATATATCCTAACTTGCCTTCTGCAATAAGACCTATATTGCATAATGAAAGTCTTCCTGTTCCTTCTCCTCCAACCAATTTGGAAAGCATAAATGAACAAATAATTCAGAAGATGATGAAAATCAAGAACAAGATGTCTATAAACCAGAAGTAAATGATAAAGCTCCAATTTTATTTAATCAGCATGAACTCAATGATTTGGTGCGCGATTTAAATTTGCCAAAAATAAAAGCTGAACTTCTTGGTTCTCGGCTTAAATCTAAGAACTTATTATTACCAGAGACACAATTCTCTTGGTACAGGCATCGTGAAAAAGAACTTGTTCCATACTTTTCTGAAAAGGATAATTTAGTATATTGCAATAACATAAAGGAAATAATGAATTTTTACGGTATCCTTTATAATGCATCAGAATGGAGATTTTTTATTGATTCCTCCAAGACAAGTTTAAAAGGGGTTTTGTTGCATAATGGAAACCAATATGCATCAATACCTATAGCCTACTCAGTTCATTTAAAGGAAACATATGAAAATCTTGAACTTTTGCTAGACCAGGTCAAATATAAAGATCATGAATGGTTGTTATGTGGTGATTTAAAAGTGATTGGAATGCTACTTGGACAACAATCAGGATACACAAAATTCCCATGTTTTCTGTGTGAGTGGGACAGCCGGGATAAAAAAAATCATTGGGAAAAGAAAGATTGGCCATCAAGAATATCATTATCCCCTGGAACAAAAAATGTAATTAAAGATCCCTTAGTCAATCCTAAAAATGTTTTGCTTCCACCTCTGCATATCAAATTAGGGATAATGAAACAATTTGTGAAAGCACTAAATAAAGAAAATGAATGTTTTAAATATATTTGCAGCAAATTCCCTTCTATTACTGATGCTAAGCTTAAAGAAGGTATTTTTGTTGGGCCTCAGATACGAAAATTACTGACAGATAGTGAATTTGAAAAAACAATGAATGATTGTGAAAAGGAAGCATGGCTGAGCTTTAAATGTGTAGTGGAGAACTTTTTAGGAAATAAGAAAGACCCAAATTACAAAATTATAGTTGCAGATATGTTAGAAAAATTGAGATTACTTGGTTGCAACATGAGTATAAAAATACACTTTTTACATGCACATATCGAATTCTTTCCCGAAAATCTCGGAGCAGTGAGTGAGGAACACGGTGAAAGGTTTCACCAAGACATCAAAGATATGGAAAAACGGTACCAAGGCAAGTGGAATAAAAATATGATGGCAGATTACTGCTGGATGTTAAAGAGAGATCTTTGTGCTAGTGGACGAAAAGCAACTAAAAGGAATTTTTCTCAAACTAATTGATTTTTTTAATATTAATCAAATTTGTCCATATTTAAATATATTGTAAGTATAATTATTATGTCTATACTTTAATTTTTCATACATTAATTTTTTAATACATATCCTAGTCTGTATTAATTATTTACCTTTGAATAATAATTTTTTTTTATAAATTTATATAAGTGAAAGTTAAAAAATCATATGTTTTTATAAATTTACAAATTGTTAATTTGTAAAAAATCCTGACGTGATACGCAAATTTCGACTTTACTTTTGAAATCAGCTTAAAAAATTGATCTAAAATCACCTATTCATTTTTAATCATAAAAAAAAAAGTTTCAATATGCAGATCAGTGTTATTGATATGTTTTTGTTCACTAAGCTGATTTGATAAAGCGACAGTTATAGAAAACTTTGTAAAATACTTTTACGAATATTTAAATTAATTAAGAAAATTGCTGTTATTGAAATCTCGCATTTCTTATAAAATCAATATAAATAAATGTATTGCTATTATCTGTAGATGGAAAGGTTTTTGTATTTGTACATGTTTAATATAACATCTGAACAATTATAAAAAGAGAAAAGCTTCACTAGAATAAATTGTCAATTTAATATATATATATATATATATATATATATATATGATGGGTATGATGGGTGTACATGGGGGGGCAGGGTATGGGTTCATCAATATATATATATATATATATAGCTCCGACTGTTTCGCTGTGCTTTCTGAATGTGATGAAGCAAAATACGTTTGATTTAAAACTGATAATTTCATGTTTTAAAATTATTACAAAATGAAATGAATATAACCAAACTCTTTTATATCTTGTTTTATACAGTGATAAGAGTTGTAAAAATAAATAAATAAATAATTTATAATCTTAATTATTTAATTTAATGCAAAGAAAAATATTTTATTGATGTTTATATATACATAATACACATATATATAGCAAACTGGAATTTTACTTCGTAGAACTCTACTTTTTTCCATTTATTTTATTTTGAGAATCTCACATTTTTGGATATATTTCTTTGTATTCTATTATAATTATCCGTTCCTATATTGTCGATTATTTATATGATTTATGATTATTAATCAGAAAAGTTTTATTCTATATATATTTCATTTTTTCTGACCACATTTATATATGTTTAGTATAAGTATTATTCTATACTTATACTAAACACTATACTATACTATACTAAAAATCGATTTTACATTCATTTTGTATATGTGTCAAATGGAAAGATCCCTAAGTTCATTGTGACAAAAACAATGACAAAAAAGTATTGCAACAAAGAAGAATTGCAAATCACTTTTAAATATTTTCCCAATATTAAGAGCAGACCTTCTCCTAACAGTTTCATACAGTACGCAACAGAACTTTTTTTTTTTTTTTTTTTTTTTTTTTTTTTTTTTTTTTTTTTTTTTTTTTTTTACATTTGACAGTTTTTTTATTATATTAACTATGGGTGATTTTTAATTTTGCCTCACTTTCAAACACACACACAAACCATTTAGTTTAACGATAAAATGTGAATTGAGCTGTTATTCACGTTTTCTTGTTTGCAGGTGGATGAAAGATGTTAATGGAATTCTGGCGCCTGTGAAAGAGGACGGCAGGGTATGGGTTCATCAAGGTGTTCTTAACATAAAGAAAGTGGTTCGCACAGATGCTGGCAAGTATCAGTGCATCGTGAGAAACAGCATTGGGGAAAGAAGGATTGAGAGTGCCCTTATAGTAACAGGTAGGACTTAGAGTGAAATGTATTTTCCCCTCTATTCTTAAAAAAAAAAAAAGAAAAAAGAAAAAAATTATCGTTATCAATGCCGTATGAATTTATTATAAATGCGGTATTTCTTGGCTTATACAAATTGTTCATCTTTACAGACGTTTTAAGAGACGCCTACCTATTAGCCCGATTCACAAGAATTATGAAACTTGCAATAGGCATATATATTGTCAATTTAATTAGGACCGTAAACGTTCTGTTACAATTTCGTCGTTTGCTGTCAAATCTATATAGATAGATAGATAGATATAGATGTGTGCGTCCGTATGTTTCACTATGCAGCCACAACTACCCAACGCAGACCACTGTTGTTTATGTGTGGTAGTAGCTTCGAGTATTCTATCGTGCACTATGGCTATCTGTGGGGGTGTGGGGGATATAGCGGTTAAAAATGTTCGACCTAGGGCATTTTCATATTTCGAAAATAGACGTGTGTGTCCTTTTATTATTATTTGAATCCACACATACCCAGCGCAGACCACTGATGTTGTGTGTGATAGTAGCCTCGAGTCTCCCATCGTGTACTATGGTGGTTGCATGTCGGTAGCTCTGAGGGTGACGGCGATAAGGTGATTGAAATTGGTCGACATAGGACATTTTCATATAGACGTGTGCGTTCCTATATTTCACTTTGTAGCCCCAACTACCCAGCACAGACCACTGTTGTTTATGTGTGGTAGTAGCTTCGAGTATTCTATCGTGCACTATGGTATTTGAATGTTGCTATCTGTTTGGGTGTGGGGGATATAGCGGTTAAAAATGTTCGACCTAGGGCATTTTCATATTTCGAAAATAGACGTGTGTGTCCTTTTATTTTAATTTGGATCCACACATACCCAGCGCAGACCACTGATGTTGTGTGTGATAGTAGCCTCAAGTCTCCCATCGTGCACTATGGTGGTTGCATGTCGGTAGCTCTGAGGGTGACGGAGATAAGGTGATTGAAATTGGTCGACATAGGACATTTTCATATAGACCTGTGCGTTCCTATATTTCACTTTGTAGCCCCAACTACCCAGCACAGACCACTGTGTTTGTGTATGGTAGTAGTTGGTAGCAGTTGGTAGTAGTGGTTGAAAGTTGTCGACCTAGGGCATTTTCATATGTCGAAAATCGACGTGTGTGTCCCTTTATTTCACTTTGGAGACACAAATACCCAGCGCAGACCACTGGTGTTTGTGTGTGATAGTAGCCTCGAGTCTCACACCATGCACTATGGTGGTTGCATGTCGGTAGCTATGGGGATGTGGGAGATATGGTGATTAAAAATGGTCGAACAAGGGCATTTTCATATTTCGACCTCAGTGTTCTAGAAAAAGTTTGTAATCTTCTTCAACGGAAATTGTTTCATTCAACTTAACATGAACTAATTAAGATATAAATAACTAAGCAAGATGATTTAGCGCGCCCTAGCGCTAGAAATAGACACTAAGCGATATTGCAGCGCGTGAGTAGCACGCCTACTATACAATGCCGTAGGCAGCGGGGACGAGCACCGAAGTTTCGTTCGGAAAGAGGTTTGTTTAGAACAGAATGCGCGTCAAAAATGACTATTTTTTCCAAACCGCAAAAAAAGTTACTGGTTTCGGGGCAATGCCGGACGTATAAGCTACTAATTAATATTACTCCATTATAAGTTAAAAAAATATTCAAATTTCTCCAATTCATTTACGTTTCTGTGAAAACAGGCAAAATTTCTGCTAATGAGCTAATTCTTTTGTTTTGTCTCTTGAAGAGATTTTTAATTTTTTAATTTTCCCTTAACCTGTCAGCACACGCGACCCTTTCCATTACGTTACTTCACGCACGGGATAAATTTTACCCCAATGGGTTTTCTTGTGTCAATTTCCCCCCGATTAGATTATGAACAAAAAATTATATTTTTAAATAAACTGTAAATAAATAAAAGACCTAATTTAACTTAAAATAAAAAGTAAATGTAGAAAAAATTTTATTAAAATTTTTTTATATTTAAAGCAAAAAAAAAAAAAAAAATCTCGCACTAAGATTTTTTTCTGCATATCGTTACATACAAAAAAGCTTATACAATCCAAATCCAACCATGAAAATACAAAAAAAAAAAACTTAAAACTGATATGTAGAAACTGTATGTGCAAGAGTTGTTAACGCTTAAAAGAAAAATTATATTATTATTTGCACATTATATTTTTTACATAAACATTTGCATTAACATTTTACGTTATAACACGCGTGGGGTAAATTTCCTCCCACGTGACATTTTTATAACAAAATAATGGAAAATACACAATCGGAGATAAATTCTTTTTGGCCACACCTTGATATCATTCAGCTTGAAAGGTACTATAAAGCTCAGAATTATCACGAACTATTTTCGCACATTTTTAAGTAATAGTTGTAAACTGAGGTAGATTTTATCCCAGCACGTGTGCTGACAGGTTAAATTACATTAAATTTTCATGTATAGTCTAAAATGATCTGAAATACTTGAATCTATGCTGCGTTATTAAACAAAAACTGCGAATTAAGGTAGAATATCGGAAAACTAGACCGCCAATATATATTTTTTAACATTTTGTATTCTAGTGATTCAAGCATTGATGAGTTTCAATATCTTCAGTGAAATATAATATTGAAAGATGTCAGATAGATATTCAGTACAGCTATATTGATTATGTTTGAGAGGTTTTTTTCTTTTTATTATTTACATTTTGTTTAATTTTTGTTTTTATTACCGATTTCAATTTAAGGACGTCCTGTCCTTTCGTGACCTATTTCACATAACTTCCACCACACAAAGTAACTTTATAAAAACAAAAACAAATCATGATCAATATTAATGGTATCATTAGAGTTTTATTGGAAAACATACATTCTTATGTACTTCAGAGTTTTGTTTAATACAAGATGTCAAGGTTAAAAATGCGGCAATTCTTAAAAAAAAAAAAAAAAAAATCAAATCAAATCAAATTATTTTGGAACATTTGTTTCGGAAATTGTGGAAAATTGTACAAGAAAGTACTAATTGTATTATAAAGTAAAAAATAAATAAAATAATCTCTTCCATTATATAATTGAATAGATATGTCGTATTTATTAATATTCTAGAACATCGATGATTCTTAATTAATAATTCAGATATTAATAGGAAAGTTCCAGAAAATTTGCATTTTGTTCGTCGCATATTAATAATTGAACACCTTTTTTCTCCTTTCTATAACTTAATAAGAAACAGAAACTTTAGTAATTTTATCAACATTTAATACAAGCAATAAAATATATTTCAGTCTTAAGATACATAATATAATTTACAATCAATTTAATTAACCGAAATCTTACACATAACAGCAAATCTTTATGAGCGGATATATGAATTATTTATAAAAGGTATAGTAATAAACATATATTAATGACATTTAACAACGGATGAATATATGAAAATCACTACAAAATAGATTAAAACTACATTTACATTACTGCATTAAAACACACCTTAAATTATGAATAAAACCTATTTATAAACAGAATAAAATAATAAAAGTATATTATATTTTTTGATTAAGGCAGTAATAAAGCTAAATAAATATTGATTTTTTATTGGGTACTTTATTTATTGAGATTAGAAAATAGCTGTTGACACTTCTATTTTATGTATATATATTTAATTATTTAATGCATTATTGAAATTATGAATAAAATAATTTTGTGCATGTTTTCTTTAATCAACAATATTAATGTGTTTTCTTAATTAATATAACATGTAGATTATTCAAAAAATAGTGCACATATTATGATTATTCAATAAAATATACACATATTATAAATTGCATATTTCGTAAACTTCGCAACAGTTAACTGTTCAGCGGCGAGCTCTAATTTTGTACACTAGTAGGCATGTTACATTTGTTTTTTCCTTACGATAGATAATTACTTTATTACAGATGCCAGGCGTTTCAGAAAAGTAATGTAAGTAAATGCTAAATAAATATTGAGTAATCTTACATTAACATGAAATTTAATTTTATAAACTTCATTGCATTTGCATACATATGTATAAGGTAAAGCCAGGAGAGATGCCGCGGTCGGAGAGATTGCGCACATAGAGGATCGGGGGGAAGGAGTAGAGTGAGAGCGCAGCGACTCCAGGTAGTTGTACAGCAACAGTAGTGGAGTGTCTACTTGAAAGTGCACATTGATTGCTTTGAGCGTCTAAGATAAAGTATTGCTATTTTGTTTTGTTTTCCCAAAGTAAGTGCTTGAATTTTCATAGCTATTCATCAGAATTTCTATACAATGTCAATAGTACACAATATTTTAAACTTAAACGATTTCTCATAAGCTACTAATCTAGACTATCAATGTGAACATCAACGGTTCGTTTTAGTAGCGGCCATGTTTAAATAAAAGGCCGCGCAATCTCTCCTACCGAAATTGGAGAGTTCGCGCATCTGCTACTTAGGAGAGATGGCGCATTCTTCCCATTAGTTTAAATGCTAGGAGAGATTACGCACTTATTGGTAAATTTGCATAAAAAATGAAAAATGAAAATGGACTAATTTTAAGTTAAACGTATTATTAAGTTACATAATTTTATTCTGTAATCTTATCTGGATTTATTTTTTTTGATTCTTTAATTTTTTTTTCCTTTAATTAAATTTTTTTTATCGTTTTTAAAAATAGTTCCCTTTTCTGATTCTTAAAGCATTAGGTTGAAATATTCACTCCCAATACAATAAAATTTGTTCACAGAAAACTTATAGCATTGTCATTTAAGTGTAATTATTATTGTTAACAATTTAATTGTAGTTATTATTAGTAACAATCTCTCCTACCCATGTGCGCAATCACACCAACCCTGTAAGGAGAGATTGCGCAATTATTTATTCATAGTTTAGCAAAAAATTAATATTTAGATTTTTTATTGCTCTTCTTTTGAATTGTGTGCAGACTTTCCTAGCTTTACCTTATAGACATAGGGTAAAGCTAGGATAGTCTGCGCACAATTCAAAAGAATAGCAATAAATAATCCATATATTGATTTTTTGCTAAACTATCCATGAATAATTTTTACTTCATTTGTTTTTTATGCATTTCCATTGCTATTTCGTTGTTATGTTGCAATTTAATAGAACAGTTGTAATAAAACCAAGAAAGTTATTTTGCGCAATCTCTCCTTACAGGGTTGGTGTGATTGCGCACATGGGTAGGAGAGATTGTCACTAATAATAACTACAATTAAATTGTTAACCATAATAATTACAACTTAAATGACATTGCTGTAGGTTTTTTGTGAGCAAATTTTATTGTATTTGGAGTGAATATTTCAACCAAACGCTTAAATAATCAGAAAAAGGAAATAATTTTAAAAACGATTAAAAAAAAATTAATTAAAGGAAAAAAATTAAAGAATTAGAAAAAGCAAGTCGAGATGAGATTACAAAATAAAATTATGTAACTTAATAACACGTTTAACTTAAAATTTGTCCATTTTCATTTTTCATTTTTCATTTTTCATGCAAATTTACCAATTAGCTGCGTAATCTCTCCTAGCATAGAAACTAATGGGTACAATGCGCCATCTCTCCTAAGTAGCAGATGCGCAAACTCTCCAATTTCGGTTGGAGAGATTGCGTGGCCTTTTAATTAAACAAGGCTGCTACTAAAACGAACCATTGATGTTCACATTGTTAGTCTAGATTAGTAGCTTAAGAGAAATCGTTTAAGTTAAAAATATTTTGTACTATTGACATTGTATAGAAATTCTGATGAATAGCTATGAAAATTCAAGCACTTACTTTGGGAAAACAAAACAAAATAATAATACTTTATCTTAGACGCTCAAAGCAATCAACGTGCACTTTCAAGTAGACACTCCACTACTGTTGTTGTACAACTACCTGGAGTCGCTGCGCTCTCACTCTACTCCTTCCCCCCGAACCTCTATGTGCGCAATCTCTCCCCAGCAAACACAGAATTGTCAGAAACGTCACGAATTGATATAAGAAATATCATTATTGTCAGATACATCCATTTTCATGTAACATTCTGACATAGTTTTCATGGCAAAAAAAAAGCTTTATCGTATAAGTAATGTCTGTACTGTAAAAAAATGGCGATAATCTTACGCAGCACAAAATTCGTGTAAAATTCTAGGTATCCATTAGCCATACTTAAAACGATAACGCTTCGTCGCGCCACTACTTCGTCCATCTCAAATTCCCATTTGACACCATGGATATGATAATTTTTGAACACCCATCGCTAAACCACCGTTTTACTATCATTCTCGTCAGGCTGTTTATCTAAACCGTAGTGGCAACACACACCAGCGTCTTCAATGGCGGCTGTGTTGTTGTGTTTGTAAGTTGCAGGCAGGTATTCGACTTTGAAGAATATCCCACTGAAAGTAAGTTATTTTCTAATATTTTGACTCTTTATTATAAAATTTTGTGTATCTTTTCTTTTTTTTTAATGAATTATGTATTTAAGTCATCTCATGCATGTACTTTATGCCGGAGTGTATAAAAACAAATAGAGTATACGTATAGTATGTGCGTTAAATATTGAAAAGAAAATGATATATACTTTTTTACTATTGGCTTTCAAATCACCTAATTAATGTTTATTTTGCTGACTAATAAGTATTATTTAATCAGTTAATCGAAAATGAAAAAAAAACGGAGATAACTTTTTGTTGTTTTTTTTTTCTCGTGTTCAAGGGTGGAGGATTTTTTTTAATTGTTTACCAGCCAAAGACCTGTTTTTACCAGTCAGCAAAATGCAATATAGTGTAGATGTGCCAGTAATGGACATCTTATAAAGTGGAAAAGTTGGTTCATTAAAAAAAAAAATAACCAATAAAAAATTTTTTTTTTTTTTTTTTTTTTTTTTTTTTTTCTTCCATAACTTGCATGTTTAATTTATAATCTGTTACTGTTGACGCTTTTAATCAAACCAATCTGAAGCAGAAAATGTTTCACAGTTGCATTGTTTTTGAATGAAAATATAAATTAACATGCTAAGAGCTGGCTTGAATTAATATAATTGTCTTTTTTTATTTTCTTGTAAAAATTGTGTTTTTTTGTTTTGATAATATAAAACTTTGAATTTTATATATTATCATTTAGAAAATTGTATTTATTTTTAAGGTTTTAGGACCCATGCCCATTACTGGAATGCTTAATTAGTCGATTTATAGTAATGGACATCACAATGTGAACATTACTAAAAATGCAATATGTTCATAGCGTGCTTAAAATCTTTTAATTTAACTGAACAGCAGAACAGCTAATTTAATTTTTAAATAGTACTTAGCCAAAATGTAATAACCTTTTTTTTTTATATAAATAGCCGCTTTTAATTAATTTCATGTAATTAATAAAATTTTTAACATTGCAATGAAATTAAAGTTTAATTTTACCCTTATGCTTGGCGGTCTCAGGGTTGGCAACCTCCGAAGTATGGTTACTTTATCGTGCTGCCAGTAATGACTGCTATCAAAGGTTTTACTGTACTTAAAAATTTAGAATATTTTTCCAGTTGTTTATTGGGCGTTGTTTGGTGATATATATATATATTTATTTTATTATTATTTTTTTCATGCTAAGAAGTTAATGGGGAAGGATTCTATTTTGATTATTTAACACATTGAATATCAACTTTTTGTGTAGGTACATATATATTTTTAAGGTACTTTTCAGTTAGCCAGGCGCTAGCGATATATGTGCATACATAAATACATATGTATATAAATATATTTATATATATATATATATAATATATAAATACATATATGTGTATATATATGTATATGTAGATATGTGTATATATATATATATATATATATATGTGTGTGTGTATGCATGTATATATATCACTGGCGCCCGGCTAACCAAAAAGTACCTTTTTAATTGTTTAATTTTTTTTTCATGCTAAGCAGTTAATGGGAAAGGATTCTATTTTTGATTATTTAACACAATGAATATCAACTTTTTGTGTAGGTACATATATATTTTTAAAGTACTTTTCAGTTGTTCGGGCGCTAGTGATATATGTGCATATATAAATACATATGTATATACATATATTTATATATATATAATATATAAATACATATATGTGTATATGTAGATATGTGTGCATATATATATATGTGTGTGTATATACATGTATATATATCACTGGCGCCCGGCTAACCAAAAAGTATCTTTTTTAATTAAAAGTTTTGGTTTTCTAGACCTTTTTGTTTTTAATCAGATTTTTAATGCAATAAAAACATGAAATGCCTCATATATGCTCAAATCATGGTTGGTAAGTTTTTTACATATGACAGTATTAACTGGCTTTAAATGTGGTTAAAACAGTCAAGTCAAAAACCTAATTTTAATAAGTATCATATGAGTTGGATAGACTTTAATCTATAAATTCAAAATAAAACAGCACAAGTACATTCTTGAAACCTATTTGTAGAGGATATGGTAGACTGCAGCTGCAGCATAATTTTTTTAAATAAAACTTGCCTAATTCTTTTATCATGAATTCTTTTATTGTTAATCAATGCATGTTTTTAATGATAATTCATGTTTTTAATGTGATAATTTATGCTTTTCAGATGAACAGGTAACCCATTCCCTGCTGATGGTGCAAAAACAAACCATTTTTCAGGTAATTTTTTTCTGCATGAAAATTAATGTTTGGGTTATGAATAATATTTTACTTAAAAAGTAGGTTTCTTGAACTTAACAATGAGTTATATTTTTGCTTTTCTGTTTCATATCGATATTTGATTACATAGATTTTGTTTGTTTTCTGCTGATGGTATGCACCTTTTATACTTCCTAAACTAATGAAGATTTTTCTTTCTTTTTTCAGTTTTATCAATATTCTGATCATTATTTTAAAAAAAATGTTAGTATGAAGCACAAATTTTAATAAACTAGTGTGGCAGGGAATGAGTTAATAAGTTTGGTACTTTTCAGTCAGCCGGGCGCCAGTGATACATATACTATACATGTATACACACATATGTATTGATTTACATGCACATATATGTATGTATGTATATACATATATATTTATATATGTACTTGTACGTATATCACTGGCACCCGGCTAACCGAAAAGTACCATAAATTCTTATAACTTGACAAATCTCATTTTAATTGGCATCCTTTGAATTCCAAACAACTAACGATCCATTGAAAAATTATTTAAACTACTAAAGGTAAAATTTTACAAATTCTACATGATTTTAAATGATTTTGGGATTTTATATAATGTAAGTTTCTACTTTTGTCAGGGCTCGGTGATATATATCTATTTTCAAAACATCATGAAGTTTGATATTTTCAAATATTTGATATTTATTTTCAAAATATTGCGTATAATATTTTTGATATTTTCAGTCAAAACAAGTGTAAAGGAATTTTTTAACTGTTATTGGCTATGTCGTTCTATAGATGAAGATTTTTTGCTATTATAGTGGCTTTTTTACCCCCCCCCCCCCCCCCCTCAAACTTTACCAAGCTTTGTTTGAAGCTGAATTTTTAAATGTAGAATCAATAATTATGTTGGGCAATATTTACTTAAAAATAAAAAGCTACTGAAAGATAAACTTGCATCTAAATTAGATAAACTTACAGCTTCATTAGAAATTTTTTTTTGTGGTTTTTGTTTTGATCAGTTAAGCAGATCAAGTTACTATATGTTCAAATTTTTCAATCAAAACAAATTTTGTTGTATAAAACATAAAATTTTCTTAACTTGATTACCAAATCTTGATAGTTTTTTTTTTTTTTTTTTTTTTTTTAAGTGTAAAAAGCAAATTATCTTTTCAATTAATTCTTGATTACTAAATCTTAAGGTTTTTTTTTTTTTTAGTGTAAAAAGCAAATTGTGTCTGTTTTCAATTAGTTGATCTTAAATTTTGTTAAGGGAAAAAAAAATAGGAAAAGACATTTATAATATTGTTTTATATAAGTTTTCTGTCATGCTAAATGACATATGTTTTAATGTCTAATTTATATTAACTCTGAAAATATTTATAATCATCAATAAGTTGACTATTTTGAAAATATCTGATATATATATATATAAATTATCAGAGATGGATATTTTTGATATTTTCATAAATGATATTTACGAACCCTGATTTTTGTGTATATGAAATAAGATAAAATGCTTTCATTACAAAATAAAATGTTTCCAGTTTATAGGTTGGTCCTATAAAAAACTTGTCAATATAAAAGTTGTAAATAATATGAAGAGGAGTTATAATAAATTTAAGCGGATTTGATATCTTGTGCATTGATAAAGTTATGAATTTTTTTCTTCTGAAACCCCTATTCTCTCCCCCCCCCCCCTCCGAGGCCATTTTAAATTATATCAAAAATCTGTCATACATAAATTTTCGACCCTTTTCCTAGAGATAATAATAACTTAAACAGATTTGACACGTTTCATAATTAGAAGTTAAAGGATTTTTCTGTTTTCACAAACAGCCTTCCCAATAGTTTGGTGATATATATATTTTTTATTTTTAATGCTAATTATGTAACACAATGAATATAAATTTTTTGTGTAGGTATATATTTTTTTAATTAAAAGTTTTGGTTTTCTGGACTTTTTGTTTTTAATCAGATTTTTAATGCAATTAAAACATGAAATGCCTCATATATGCTTAAATCAGGGTTGGTAAGTTTTTTTAAATGTGGCAGTATAAACTGGTTTTAAATATGGTTATTAATAGTCACTTCAAAAACCTAATTTTAATAAAATATCATTAAAGGAATTATTTAGCAGAGTTGGATAGACTTTAATCTATAAAGTCTAAATAAAATGCAAATACTTTCTTGAAACCTATTTGTACAGGATAGGGTAAACTGCAGCATGATAATTTTTTTAATAAAACTTGCCTAAATCTTTTTTGATGAATTATTTTATTGTTATTTGTTAATGCATGTTTTTAATGATAAAATTTTACATTCTAAATGATTTTAATATATTTTGGTATTTTATATAATGTAAGTTTCTATTTTTGTCAGGGTTCAGGGATATATATCTTGATATACATCCAATATTTATTTTCAAAATATTGTGTATAGTATTTTTGATATTTTCAGTTAAAACAAGTGTAAAGGAATTTTTTAAGTGTTATTGGCTATGTTGTTCTGTAGATAAAGAATTTTTGCTCTTATAGTGGCTTTTTTAGCTCCCCTCCCCCAAACTTTACCAAGCTGAATTTTTAAATGTAGAATCAATAATTATGTTGGACAATATTTACTTATAAAAGCTGCTGAAAGTTAAACTATCTAATTAAGATAAACTTGCAGTTGCATTACAAATAATTTTTTCTGGTTTTCGTATTGTTCAGCTAAGCAGACCATATTTATGTTGAAATTTTTCAATAAAAACAGATTATTTTGTTGTATAAAACATAAAATTTTCTTAAACTGATTACTATGTTTTTTGTGAGTGTAAAAAGCAAATTATGTCTGTTTTCAATTAGTTGATCATAAATTTTGTTAAGTGAAAAAAAAGAGATACTTTTAAAATGTTGTTTTATAGGTACTTTTTGGTTAGCCGGATGCCAGTGAAATATATGTATCCTGCGAATTTCAAAATACATTAAACAAGTTGTTGCATCAATACACACACACACACATATATTTTTACTAGTGTTCCCATTTGATGTTTTTCAAAGGGCACTCTGCGCCCTGCCCTTTTCGTTTAAACTGCCGATGCACCCTGTCTTTTTTAGACATAGTAAAAGCGCCCTGCCCTATTTCCCTGTAGCTTCTTTGCGTCCTCTCAGGGTTGTACGTAGAGGGGGACGAAGTGGACCTTCGCCCCAGGTGCGGAAATTGGGAGGGAGGGCGCAAAAATTCATACTAACAACTATAGTTTTATTTATTAATTTTTTGGCAGTCGATCATTGTCTGGAAATTTCTCTCATGGTGTTTTTTTTTTTTTTTTTTTGCAAAACATGATTTCTCTAATAAATAAGTGCAATATTTTCTTATTTTCTCTTATGTTATTTAGCTCCATAAAACTCAAAATATTTATTCAAGGGAATTTGTTTTTGTTTCTGCACTTGATGTAGGAATATTTTAGGAATGTGTGTGGGGTGGGGTGGGGACTGAAACTTTGCACCGGGCGCATATTTTCTTTCGCATGGTCCTCATTTTTTTTTTTTCCCAAAATATTAGGCTTTTTCCTATTCTGCGTCTCTCCCCCCCCCCCCCCCCCTCACTTTCCTCCCATAAATCACATGGACTTTTGAAACAGAACAACAGAAGTTGTGTAAGTTCTAAATAAATGTAAAAAAACAGATGCAGCAACTGTATATTGTATTGTGTTTTCAAATTGCAATATGCAATTCCATTTCAAAATCGTCCCATAATGGCACGTTTCCATAAGTGGAATATTCAAAAAGTAAAGTTATTTTAATCAGATTATTATGAGATTCTTGAAAGTACAGCACGATTTCAGCTTACCTTGATAATGTGTGCTAGTGAATCCAGAGGGTGGTGCTCCTCCCTCCCCCTCCATCCCTTATAGGTAAAAATTAACCTTTTTTACCCACTGGCCAGTACATGGATATTTTTACTCGCCAGTGTTTTTCAGCACTGGCCAATAACAAATTTACAAATATTGATAAAAAAATTTGCAAAATTTGTCAAACGATTGTGGAATAAACAGCAAAATTCGTCAAATGGTGTCGGGAAAGAAATCGCAACATTCGTCAAATGGTCTCGGGAAAGAAATCAGACATTGCAGGAAAAAAATAATTTTGTCCGAGTGCTAATTTTCTCCTATACCCTCCCTTGAAATGCTCTCCACAGAAATTTAGGATTTAATACTTATTAATGTTTTAGAGTTGAAATCCTCATTCCTCAGAACTGACAAATGATAAATCCATTGAGAAGTGTCCTTTCAATCAACAGAATGTGCCCATTGGTCATTCATAATTTTTAGCTCACAGGCTATCAATTCCTGAGAGCTAATATGCCCGCTGGTTTTGTATGTATGCAAACTCTTGATAGAAATAACTGTTTTGCTTCAAATTTTGTTTATAGGTTCATTGTGAAAAGGCACTTCCCTGATTGGCTTTGGGGGTTCATTGGTTAAGTATAAAGGGGGGGGGGATAGGGGCTAAGCCCCCTTAATTTAGATAAATGGGTTTTTCATGTATAACTATCAGATTTGTTCCAAATTTTGTATATAGGTTTGTGATAAGATGCTTCCCTGATTAGTTTTGGGGATTCATTGGTTAAGTATAAAGGGGGGGGGGCTATCCCCCCCCCCTAGTTTAGATAAATGGCTTTTTCATGCAGAATTATCACATTTTTTTCAAATTTTGGATATAGGCTCATTGTGGTAAGGAGATTGCCTGATTAGTTTTGGGGGTTCTTTGGAAAAGTTTAAAGGGGGAACGAGGGTTAACCCTCCCCTCCCCTTAATTTAGATAAATTGGTTTTTCATGCAGAATTATCCGATTTGTTTCAGATTTTGTATAGAGGTTCATTGTTATAAAGGGAGAACAAGGGGCTAATCCATCCCCCTTAATATAGAAATAGCCTTTGAGCTCAGTGCCATCAGTTTAACTGGGTGCTTTTCTTTTTATTTTAATAGTACTATCAATTTTTTTGCCGTCAAATTTTGGTGGGTTCCATCTAGTTTTCTTTTATTTATGATTGGGGTTGATGTGTGCCAGGTTTTGTTTTAATGAAAATTGAAAATGTTTGTCTGATTCAGGTTAATGATTTTAGGTTAATAAACTTTTTTTGTCTGGTTCAGTTAGAGTTGTAGGTTTACTTGATATAATGTTTAGCAGGCTTATTTTCAGGTTGGTTTGTGGGTGTTGCTTTGTTGTCTGGCTTAGTTCATTGTGGTCACTTATGGGTTTTGCGGGTTTGATTGCAACTGTCTTGATCCAGTGCAGTATTCTACACTGCTCAAAACAATTAAAGGATATTTGAAGTTTTATATAAAATAAAGATATAAACGAAATTTTTTTTGCCGAAAATAGAAGAAGAGAATCACGAATGCAAATTTTTCTGGTTTTCAAACTGTGGAGTATGCAAATTTTGAGTTCGACGTCAAAAACGTCGCTTCAGCGGCAACGAATGAAATTTGACTTTCAACTGGATAAAAGAGAATGAAGACAAGGATGATCGGCATTCAGTGATTGCTTTGTTTCGATGAGTACGATGTCTCAGCGAAGTCATTTGACAGATTCAGAAGCTTGGAGAATTGTTGGTAGGTTAGAAGGGGGCCAAACTCAAGCCGAAGTAGCGCAAGCCATTGGAGTGTCACAAAGTGTCATTTCCAGGATCTGGAACCGTTTTTTGGAGAGTGGATGTGCCGGCCAAAGACCAGGGCAAGGTCGTAGACGGGCAACAACGCCCAATAAAGATCGGTATTTAGCGTTAACAGCTCGGAGACACCGAAACATGAACGCTACTCTTCTCCAACAACACCTTCGCTCGGCTACAGGCACCACGATTTCAACTCAGACTGTCCGAAACTGGCTCCATGCTGTAGGTCTGTATGCTCGCCGACCGATGGTATGTGTTAGATTAACATCAAGGCATTGTCGCGACCGCAGGGAGTGGGCAACCGAGCATGTCAACTGGAGGAGAAATGAATGGAGCAATATTCTGTTTTCTGACGAGTCCCGTTTTTCTGTGCATCCGGATAATAGGCATATTTTCATCTGGAGGGACCGTGGCAGTAGGAATAATCCTGCGTTCGTGCACGAAAGTGTCAGATTTGGCGGTGGAGGAGTTTTGGTGTATGGTGGCATCTCCATTGACGGGCGCACTGACCTCTACATCATTCGAGATGGAGCTCTGACTGGTCACCGATATAGGGATGAGATCCTCAGACCTATTGTACCCTTACGCTGCAGCAATCGGAGATAACTTCATTTTAATGGACGATAACTGCAGGCCACATCGTGCAAACCTGGTGGAGGATTTCCTTTTCGAGGAAGGAATCGTTCGAATGGAATGGCCAGCGTGTTCTCCAGACATGAATCCAATCGAGCACGTTTGGGACGCTCTAGGAAGACGAGTTTCTGGCCGCCAACAACCCCCACAAACTCTCCAAGAACTGGAAAGAGCTCTTCTGGAAGAGTGGGGCAGAATACCCCAACTCGTCATTAATAGCCTCATTGAGTCCATGCCTCAAAGGTCTTTCAACGTTGCTGGCCGCCCGTGGAAACCATACCCCTTACTGAAAATGATTTTCTTTGAAGAAAACACCTTTTCTTATTCTTTTTTTCTCATATGCACAAATTGTGTTTTTTTCCTTTTGTACACAAATGCACAATAAAATGCATTTTTTTCTGCCAAACATGTGTAATTTATTCTCATATAACCTACTATGTCTGTCGACCATGTATCAATCAGCTAAAAAGTTTCCCAGATACAAAATCCACCTAAAACTGCAATATCCTTTAATTGTTTTGAGCAGTGTATTTTTATGTGCATAAATTCAAGGGAAATAAATAAAACTATGATGTTTTATTTAAAAAGAAGAAGAAGAAAATTCAATCATCGTTAACAACAGATTATGCCATCTGATGCAGAATTTTGTCTAAAAGTGTTAAAAGGAAATTATAACTACAATCATCAAAACCAGGGTTGGCAGGTTTTTGACAGCATCAAAAACCTAGTCAGAAACTTCAAATACTACTTTGATATGTAAAATTTCACATTAAATGTCATACATATACAACATTAGATGTAATGTTTAAAATGTTGCTATTACTGTAAATCAATAATTAATATCTAGTAAAGTTTTATTGTTAAGTTTAATTTTTTTTAACTGGGTAACTAAAATTTTTATTTAGAAAATTTTTTGGGGTAAAATTGTTTTTTTTTTTTTTTTTTTTTTTTTTTTTTAGTAAATATGATTTGAAACTGCTCACATGAGCTGCACATTTTTTCCCTTACTTAAAATATCTTAAATGTCCCAGTAATTTAAAACAATATCTTCATGTTCCTGCAGCATGGCTTAAAGAGTGTAAAGAATCAATAGAACCCCAGCTGCCAAGTGATACCTGCTGGAATAGTTAACTCACTTGCCCTGAAACTTTTTTATAGAATAGGTCAATATTTCAGAAAATTATGGAAGAGCATGAGGATGCAAGGAATATTAGAATTTCCCAACTGATTAATGATTTTAATTTATGCAGTGCAAAGATCTTATTCTTCAGCTAAAACCCATAGGTGTTTCATTGCATTAGATATTCTTCAACGAGATACTGCTACAATTGCTGATGCTTGTCATGTTTGGTCAAGTTTTCTAAAAAAAAGTTCACTTAAACTGCCCCATATTGAAAATGTGCGTAATAAGAATGGATCAAATCAGGAAACCATATCATTTTTTGGTTTAATTTTGCATCTTAACCGTAAGGGTGAAGGGTTGATTAATGCACAAATTGATTCAGCTTGCACATAGAATAGATGGATGTTTACCTGTATGCTGGTAACATAAATCACATTTCTTAATAAGGGTGTATAATTTTAAATTCAAAATTAAATTTAATTACAGCTATTGCAACTTAAACTTAAATTATTTACACTAGTTTGTATCTAAAATAGCAAAAACTGTTTCTTCTGGTCTTTGATAAAAATGCATTTGTAACTTTTTTTTTTTTTTCAGATTCTCCTTTTTTCTGCCTATGGTGGCAAAGATGCACATAGTGCAACCAGGAAAATGGTCCTAATATCCAGTATCTTCCCAGAAGCATAAAATTCTCAAAGTGTCTGCGACGGATATTTCAGCGTCAAAAAATAATCTGCAGGTAAACTGTTACAATTCAGGATTGACAAGGTCTTTGACATGTGTCCGTTTTTGAGAGTTTAAACTGCTATGTCCAAAACCATCTTATGTCAAAAAGCTCCAATACTACATTGATATGTAAAATTTTACATTAAATAGTACTTAACTTACATTATATGAAGCAGTACAACATTATACGTAATAAATAAGTCCTTTACTGTATATCAATAATTAATATCTAGTAAAGTATTACTGTGTTACATGCAATTTTTTAAACTTGATTTCTCGATATTTACCAGCAACCTATTGGTGAATTGAACAGTTTTTTCCCAGCGACATATTGACGAATTTCACGTTTATTTTCTGTAACCAACCAACGAATTTCGCAATTTCCTGCGATTGATTGAAGAAATTTGTGATATTTTCCTGCTACCAACTGACAAATTTTTTTTTTTGCGATGGATAAGCGAATTTTGGAATTTTTTTTTCCCCGCGTCTTATATGTGAAACTCGCATGTTTTTTACACTTAATTGTGGACAAATTTCACAAATGTTTTTGCAACCGATTGCCGAATTTGACTATTTACTTGCAAGCTTGACAACATTTACAATTTTTTTTCTCGCGACTGACTGACACATTTCGCAATATTTTCTAGGTATGCACCGGATATCCTGCTTATTCGGCACTCAAACCGGATATCTGGTCCGGCCGAGTATCCGGTTGCCGAATAGTGACTGATTTTTTTTAATTCATGCTTTTTAACATTTTCAGAAAAAATTAGTACGAAATTAATTTGCTTCTTACCAATATTATAACGTTAAAACAATGTCAGTAGAAATAAATATTCATATTTTCACAAAAATGAAATCATAGGACTTGGATATAAATGAAAATATAATATTTATATTTAAAATATGACAACTAATTATTTATAATTAAAGGCAAGTTATGGTGCTCAGCATTTTCATGCTCTGTTACTTTTTTGATCAAATATTTTCCTCCTGAGAATAAGCGTTCACTCCTCTGGTTGTCTCTTTTTCTTGTGTTTTCAACAATTCTAAATTAAAAATTATTTTATTGAATCTTTTGTCACTTCTTTGTCTATGGATGGAAGACCTGATAAAATAATACTGATCATGAAAAGAATTGTACCACTTTCTTGAATAGTTCACTGCTTTCTTTCTACTACAAAAGAAGATACTTGCAATGAGGAACTTCTATTTAAATTCTGTTAGAAAACATTTGTCATAGGAAAAGTAAGTAATAATATGTATGCGTATGTATGTAGGAAAAGAAAAATTAGCTTCAATAGGATGTTTAGTATTTAAATGTAACAAAGATTTATAAATATGAAAAACAGAGAAATTACTTAATTGTTTATCTTTTTATGTTGAATGACCCTCAATAAAAGAAAAAAAAAACTACAGATATGTATATTAGAATAGGCAAAACACAAAACATGATTAAATTTCTAAACTTAATAAATGAGTTTAAATCTATTGCTAACATTTGAATGACAAAAAATTATAATAGTTTAAAAGTTTTTTTCTTTAAGCAATAAATAGAAATATTACTATTGAAATTAAAAGCAAAAAAGTATTTGGCCGGATACTGAATATTCGGTAAAATTTTGTACCGGATATTTGGTATCTGGTATTCGGCAAAAATTCACATCTGGTGCATCCCTAATATTTTCCCGCCAATTAATACTAAACATCTATAGACTAATTTTGTGATATTCTTCTTCAGCAGATGGCAGAATTCTGACTGAAGAGATTCATGATTTTTTCCTGTAACCGACAGATGAATTTCTAGATAGTTTTCCCACGATCGATTGACGAAACTCATGATATTTTCCTGCATTGACGATTTTACGGATTTTTTTTCCACGTCTTGCTGGCAAAACTCGAGGTTTTTTTTTTTTTTTTTTCACACGATCGTAGACTAATTTTGCTATTTACCTCCTGCGGTCGACTGGTGAATTTCGCTATTTTTTCACACAATCAATTAACAAATTTCGCAATATTTTCACGTAACCGTTCAACGAACTTTGTGAAATTTTTCTGTGCCTGATGGACAAATTTTCGTTTTTTTTCCCGCGACCTATTGGTGAAATTCGCATGTTGAAATATGCAGATAGAATTTCTTTTGCGAACCCAAAACGCTATGCAGCTTTAAAAAAACAAAAACGGGCAGAGCGCATTTGCAGCTATAAAAGAAAAGACAGGGCCTGATTTTCGCTGATTTCTTCAACCGCTTTTCACAGATTTTCCCTTTTGAACTTTCTGGCGAGATGCAAGCACAGTATATGAGCAAACGCTGTTGTTCCATTGAGCAGGGATGTCAGAGAAAAAAAAAATTATATTTAGCTTGCAAAGAATAAGGAGATGCGCAGAAGATGATAGCACTCTTCCAGATGCGAAGCGAAAGTGTGTCTGCGGCACTGTGCCTGCTGATGAAGTAAAAAATCTGTGAGCCGAAGAAAATTCCATGGAAAGAAATCTGCAGAAGACACTGAGCTCCAAATATAACAGGAGATCTGTCTTTCTAATGCTCAACATGATTTCCAGCGGTCAGCGCGGAAGGATACAGTGACAATAATTTTAGCTAGCATTCATGGCAAAAAATAGCATTCCTTTACATGATTTGTGAATTATTTATGAATTAGATAAGCATAGCTTAATTAGAAAAGCATAAATTAGGATAATAGTAAATGAGAACACTAATATCCGACATTGACAACAATGACTATTTTTTACTTTTGCCTTGGAAGCTTCATTTGCCTTTCATGCTTCTGACTGCTGATTGCTACTCCTGTTATACATAAGAGCTCAGTGGCAGAAGAGGGGAAAAAATCTGCGACGTATGTCGCCCGTCTCAAACTTTCTGCTACAGGGAGTATCTTAATCTTAGCAATAAAGTACAATTGGATTGGAAGTTTTGTAAAGCGTTCATTCCAGGAATACAAGCACGTCATCGGACTTGTTGCAGGTTTGTCTACCTACTCAGACTTGACATGTCTCCTGATTTTCACACATTTTCCTGCATTCCTGATTTTTGACATATTTCTTCTGATTTTCTTACATTTTCCAAGTCTGTTATTTTTACTATCAAAAATTGCCTCAAATAAAAATTAAAATCTTCACTTTTGTTTTGTATGGGATTATGTAGAAAGAAAAATTTCCTCAGTTCGTAGTTAATCTAAATATAATATGCTTGAATTTTTCTACATTTAAGAAGCAGTATATATTTTTTTCTTGAGTAAAAATGATATTTAATCTTCTAGGACATCCAAGCACAATTTTAAATTAAACTTCTACTAAACATGCTTGCATTTTTAAAAAATGCTTACCACAAAGCTTTCTGAAATAAAATTTGATTTTTAGGTTTCAGAGCGTGACAAATCTACTTACCTAAAGCTTCTTCACATAAGTATTAATTTTTAATATGTTTTGTAGTGGAATCTATGCTTCAGGAGGGGGGGGGGGGCATTCTGTAAATCTCGTGGCAGTAACTTTCTTGTTTGGTGCAAAATTTGTTCTGCTGCGTTATTTGCAAATCTTAACAACAAACCTCAGCTACAGTGTATTCTCTATATGGTCAAAAGTCATATATTTTTTTTCCCATTGACACTTGCTGCTAAAATAAAGTACTAAAGGACCACCAAAGGATTTAATTTGGTTTCTGGTAACATTTGTCTATTTACTCATTATAGCTTCATATTTTAACGCCAGGTTTTTTATTTGGAATTGCTTTTTTCCATTTTTTTGGTAAAGGCCGAAGATTTTTCAGAAAAAAGTCAATGTCGGCTTTTCGAACCTAATTCTGACACACAAGACAGGAAAAAAAAATATCGTCATGTAACAAGATTTGCTTACAAGTTGATAAGTAATTTATTTATCCAAAAACGCTGTTCGATTCCAAATTGCTTTAATAGTCAGACCTGCCAATTAGGTACCTTTTTATGTTTAAAAATGAGTCAGAAAATTTAGAATTGTTGAGCAGGGAATTTGAGAACTACTTTAAATTGTCAAGTCCTAATTTCTGTGAATTGCAAGGATCAACTAGTTTGTTGTTTCTAAATGTTTCCTTGGAGTTCAGGAAAAAAAAAATTCCATATACACCACAAGTTCTTTACAGTTCTAATCAGGGTTGTTTAGGTTTAAACTATGCTGGTTTAAACCATGGTTTAAACCAAATGGTTTTTTTAAAAAAACCATTTGGTTTTTTTGAAATACCAAAACTTTTATTTAAAAAAGAAAAATGGTTGCCCAAGATTTACAATGATGAACTTCAGAGATGTAAAGCTGATTTAGAAAACAAAACAGTTTGCATGGCAATGGATGGATGGTCGAACATCCATAATGAACCTATTGTGTGTATAAGTGTTATCAAAGAGTGTGGTAAAGTCACTCTTGTTGATACTATTGACACATCCGGCTCATCACATACTGGAAATTATTTAGCTAATTTGGTTTTGAGTTCAGTGCAGACAGCAGAAGAAAAGTTCAAATGTAAAATATCAAGTTTTGTCACAGACAATACTGCAAATATGGTTTCTGCATGAAGAGCTTGGTTTTTCGGGACTTACATATGGGTGCAGTGCCCACATTTTAAATCTGTTAGCGAAAGATTTGGTTAAAAGTGATGTAACAAAACATGTTACAAGTATTTTAAAATATTTTCGCAATCATCACCTCCCGAAAGCATGGTATCATGCAGAAGGTGGAAGTGCGTTGGTACTTCCTCTAGAGGTACGATGGAATACTTATTGGGATTCACTTGAATCTTATATTAAAAATTAGTCAATTCTTACAAAAGTTCGTGAGGATCACAGATCTGAGATTGTTAGTGACATCTCCAGTAAAATCTTAAGTATTGGTTTAAAAAGAAATGTTGAGGACATGATTGCATTTCTGAAACCAATCCCCGAAACTTGATTTTGTACAGAAGAGTAGCTGTTCTCTCGCTGAATGTGTATTAGCATGGAAAAAGCTAGATATGAAGTTAAAAGAAGCCATCAACATCAAACAATAAAAAGGCCATATCATCAGCGTATAAACAGAAATATGAACAATCATTAGTAGATGCACATTTCCTGCATTTATTTTAAGCCCATCAGTATTAATTTCTAACCTAGGAATTGATGTCACGAAAGAAGAGAAAAAGAAGGGTCTTGAATTTATCAAACAAAAATGTGGCTCTGGTTTCTTAGCACTTGCATTAAAAATTTTGGAGAAGTTGGAACCATTTCATAATCATGATCAAAATGTTTTTTTTTACCTCAAAGTTGTTGATACAATGTCTGACTTTGAATGGTGGAATAGTTTTTATAATGTTTCAGGTAAATCTTTGATTACGGAGAATGATTTGGAATTTGTGAACATGCTAACTACAGCCAAAGCATGGACTGACTGTGTTGAAAGGATTTTTTCAATATTTGGTGTAGTTCATTCAAAATTGCAAAAAAGATTAGGAGTAGAGAAAGCATCAAAATTAGTGGTCGTAATAAAAGAAATGAACAATGATTGAGGGTAAAATTTATTATTCATTCCTATTATTCTATACTGCTGTAAGATATCTATTCAAGAAATGTCAAGTTTTTTTCTTCTTTCCTTAATAAAATGTCCGGATATATTTCATTAGTTTGTGATTCTTTATCTTCAGTTTGCAAATAGTTGTTATTTGTGTCAGTTAAAATTTCTTAGTTTAATTTTCTTTAAAAGAAAATGTAGATTAAAGACTAGTGACGTGTTAGTAGTAGTGATTGATTTATATACATACATATATAAGTGATAATTTTATTGTTTATTGTATATTAAAATATTACAATAATAAAAAAATTTAATGGTTAAATTAAAATAGTAAAAAATTTATTATATAATTTCAACAAAATAACTTAAAGTAATTTTTGTTAATTGCTTGACTTCAAATATTTGAAAATATTAATATTCATCGTTCTTCTAAAATATAAAATCATTTAAACCAAAAAAAACCTGGTTTAAACCAAAAAAACCAGGTTTAAACCAAAAAAACCCGGTTTTTGGGTTTTTTTGAAAAAAACCCGTTTTTTTTAAAACCCTGGTTCTAATATCTATATCATTTCTGCTTAGTGCTGACTAGGCAAATTTGATTGGGCGCAGAGCATGGTGGACCTAACTGCCCTTTCGATTCTTTTCCTTTTTTGGTAACAGAAAAAGAAAATCGTGAAATACTGTCGGTTGTCGGAATGTCAATAGGTCAAGGAAAACAATTGCGAAATTACTCGATCAGTTGTAGGAAAAAAGATTGATTTCATGGAAAAAATTATGTATTTCATCGATCTGTTGCAGGAAAAGTTTTTAACTACTTGTCTCTGTTGCGAGAAAAAACCGCACCATTCGATAATCGGTCACGGGGAAAATATCACGAAATTCGTCAATTGGTCACAGGGAAAAAAAAATCACGAAATTTGTTGATCTGTCCGAGGGAGGGGGGGGGATTGCAAAAGTCACCGGTTTGTCACTGAAAAATATTGCAAAAATTGTCAATTGGTCGCAGGAAGAAAGTCGTGAAAATTTAGGACTGGTTGGGGGGGGGGTGGATCACGAAAAATTTCAGTTGAACACAAGGAAAATCGTGAATCATCAGTCGAGCAAAATATCACAAAAATTGCCCATCCATCACGGAAAAAAAAAATCTCAAAATTTGTCAATTGGATTCGTTAAAATATCTCAGTTCGTGAGCCGGTTGGGAAGAAAAATCCCAAAAATTTTCATTCGGATGCAGAGAAAGAAAATGTTAATTTTGTCGATCTAGCAGTCCGAAGAAATCATGAAATTCACCAATCGGTTGTGGGAAAAAATCGTGAATTTCTTCAATCATAAATGTTGTTGGTCGGCTTCTGGAAAATATTGCAAAATTGTCAATCAGTCGCTTGAGGGGGGAAAAATTACAAATATTTTCAGTTGAACACTGAGGAAAAAAATCATTTGTAAATCATGTTGGAAAAAGAAAGCATGCAAATCACCGATCAGTTGCAGAAAATATCACAAAATTTGTCAATTGCTCATGAAAAAATATTGCAAAAATTGTCGATAGGTTGTGGGAAAAAATTGCGAATTTTGTCAATCTGTCGTAGGAAAATCCCTGCAAAATTTGTTGATCGGGGGGTGGATCACAAAAATTTTCAGTCGAATGCAAGGAAAATCGTGAATCTTGTCACTCTCTCAAGAAGAAAACATGCAATCAGTAAGTTGAGCAAAATATCACAAATTTGTCAATCTATCACGGATATACTCAGACTCAGTTTTTTGTTAGACAGTTTGAAGTGAAATTAAACCAGTTCTCAATATATTGCCTGGTGTACTTTGTAGATGAAAACTAGAAAATTTTACTAGATTGAAAATAATCTATTTTTTTTTTTCCTTTCCATCAAAAAATTTTTCTGCCCTGGGGAACCTTATTACTCTACTTTCCCCTTTTCAAGTCCACGAATTCGAAATAGTAAAATTTCTGTTTTGTTTTCTTCTTTAGATTTCGATAATTGGAATTTTTCGGGTTTGTGGATATGAAATTGAAAAATTAGTAAATCATTCGAGCATTTCTAGTTGAGCAAGTTTACTGGCAGGTATGCCCAAAAAGCTATTGTATCTGATGATTCTTTTGCACTAATTAATGAGTTAACTGTTCTAAGGGATCATCTCATTTCAGCATTTAATTAGCAGAATTACTTTGCCTCTGAAAGTGTTATATATGCTCAGGCCTTGCAGTGCTCCTATATTTCCTATAAATTTGAAAAAGTTCCTTGCAATTATTTTTTATTTAGTTGTGAGCCGCATAGTTATACAATCCGGATGTGATTGCACAAATTTCCTCAATCCTACGTAGAAAAACAAGTTCATTTGTTAAGTCAGCGGCAATATTGAGAACTTCATCATTTGATTGCGAAAAATAATTGTGATTTTCATCCATCGGTTAAAAATAAATCTGGATTTTCGTCAATGTAGCTCAAAAGGAAAAATATGAATTTCATCTATCGGTCATTGAAAAAAAATTGCCAATTTTGTTAATCGATGGCTGATAAAAATCGTGATCGTCTATGAAGTGGTAAAAAAAAAAATAATAATAATTTCTCCAGTCAATCGCATTAAAAAAGTGTTGATTTTGTCAATCAGTCATTGTAATATATCAGGAAATTTGTCGATCAGTTGATAAAAATCGTAAATTTTGGCATTCATCTGTGTAAAAAAAAAAAAAAATCTAATTTCTTCAGTCTCATCAATCAATCGTTGAAATGAATCTCAAAATTTGTCGACCATTGGTTAATAAAAAATCTCAAATCTTGGCAGTCACTTGCAAAAAAAACTCGCTCGTCGGCTGTAAAAAAAAAAAAAAAAAAAAAAAAAAAAAAAATCAATTTTGTCAGTCAGCCGTAACAAAAAATTACCAATTTCGTCGGTCAGTAGTTGATAAAAATTGTAATTTTTAGCAGTTGCAAGTTACAAATTTCAGCAGTCGCTGTAAAAAAAAAAAAAAAAAAATCATACATTTCGTCAGTCAATCGCAGCAACAAAAAAAAAAAAATCGCTGATTTCGTTAGTCGGTCATTGAAATGCATCAGAAAATGTGTCGATTGTTCATTATTAAAAATTGCAAATTTTGGCAGTCAATCACTGTTTTAAAAAAAACATGCATATTTCACCAATCGTGGGAAAAAATCTGATTTCATCAGTTGGTCATTGAAATATATTACGAAATTTGGCAGTCACTTGCAGTAAAACAACAGTCTCAGATTTCTTTCTGTAGCTTTCCAAAATAAAATCTTATAACCCTTTCCGGAGCGGAGTAAGTCTGTTTGTAAAATGATGAAATATTGCACTGACACCAGAATTTAAAAACGAATTCATTAGAAAATAAAAACTTGCTTATTTTCCGATACTTAACAAAAGGAAAATTTTAATTAAATATTCTTGGTGCTGTTTGTCAGTTTTGGAATTAAAATTAGGTGTCCTTTTTTGTGACCACCGCCCGTTAAAGGGTTAAACCCTATCTTACCAAAACTAATTTATTTGTCTTGTTAATTTATATGCAAATAATGTACTAATATTGTATTTTTAAATATTTTCTAGCTTCAGTGAGACACAACGAACTGTTTGAAGATGTTGCTGTTAGTGACATTCAAAGCTGGATAGCCAAGTGGCTGCGATATGCAACAGATAGAGAGTTGGGCTGTTGAAAAAAAAAAAAAACCTAATGTATCAGAAAATTCTGATTTTAATAAATAAATAAATAAATAACCATGTATTTGTATTGTCTTTTTTTTTTTTTTTTTTTCCAAATTTTAATATAAAGAAAAAGATCTTTTAAAGTTTATTATACTTTAGCCAAAAATGTAAAATACTTTATACAATTTATTTCTAATAAGTCTCTTTTAAGTATATCAACAATTTTAAATTATCTGCACAAACTAAAAAAGTCAGTTTTTATAAATAGCCTTGATAATAGCTTTTCCTGTTTAATTAAAAATAAATTGTAAGATAGTTCATCAGTGAAGCTAATCTAAAAAATAAAACTGAAAGTTCAACCTATATTATTGCAGTTTGAAAACAAATTTAAACTTTTAAAGTATTGTTAAGTATGTAAAGATGCTATTTTAGAGAAACAATTTTACTTTTGGCATAAATATTTTCAAATCTTCAATTATTACTAATTTGTTACTGTGCATTTTGTTTTGGAGCAGCTTTTCAGTGTTCTTAAGGTCGAATTGTGGAGCAACAGAGATGTTACTATAGTGATGACTATAGTACATTTTATGATGAATGTGATCAAGTTATTCATGTGAAACATAAATGAAATATAAATAACATACACGGACAGGTGTGGGAGAATTATCAGAAAATTTTATCGACAATGATTTACTTCACTAGCCAACAAGATGCAAGATACAGTTGAACATTCTTATGACAAGATGTAAACAACTGAAAAAGAAATAGTTTATTACTTTTGCAAAAAATTTCATAATTTTTCTTTTATAAAATTGAATTGTACAGAAGAGGGGTAAGTTTAGTATAGGATATAACTTTAAGTACAATGTTTGCTTTGCAACACTAAGTAGTAAAATTTTGGGTTTTTTTTTTTTTAAACATGTCTTGTATAAACTAAAATTTTCAAATACTGTCTAAAATTTCACTCACCCTGTCAGAAAATCCTCCTGCCTGTTGCGATTAAAATGTATTTCTTCACTCCTATAGTGGTATATGTATAATTTATGTAAAAGCGAAGCAAAATCAAATCTGTAATCCTGATCATAGTCCAAACTGTTTTAGTTTATGTAAATACGTGAAGATATTTGCTACGAAAATAATACATATTAATGAAGGTTATAAAACAGGTGAATTTTTGCATTACTAAATATATTTCTGGCAATTACCATCTGATTATTTGGAAAACTACAGCCAAAAGACAAAAAATTCAAATTTTGTATTAAGTTTTTGAACTTGTCATTACCATTGTTATTGAAGCAATTTTACTCTTTCAAAAAGTTTCATACTAAATTTTCTTTTTAACAAAGAGAAAGTTGTATTACCTATCTTGCCAGGAATTAGATAAAAAATTTTTCTCCCAATGCTATCCCATTTTTATAAACTTTTATATCTATTTATAACTTGTAAAGAATTTAATAAAAATTTGAATTTTGTTTCTTCAAGATTAATCGATAATTTAAGCTATTTACAATTACTACATTTGATTACTACTGAGTACTACTTATTACTTGTAAAAAATTTAATAAAAATTCTAAAATTTTGTTTCTTCAAGTTTCATTGATAATTTAAGCTAACTACAGTCGCTACATTTGTAAAGGATTGAATTTGGTGGTTCTAGATAGAGAAGATGTTTCAATGAAAATTTCTAGGATGGATTTTTCTAGATATAAATTGGGAAAGTTGAATCTGCATGGGATAAAATAGAAACACGTGGCGTTACAGCACCTAGAATACATAGTGTGGAAACCGGCAAATGGTGTAATGCTTTAAAAAGTTGTAGCCTATAAATGTGCAACGGTGCTTCGACGATAATATTGCAAACAGAGACAAAACAATGCGTATCACGTTTTTTAGCCACATGATTTCATAATTTTAAAAAAGCTTATAAAAATCACTAAGTCAGAGGAGAAAAGGATATAATTTAAGTATTTAAAATATTTACCTCCAGCCGAAACATTCTAAAACAATGTTTACATTTAGAAGAGCTAGCAGATGGCGCTGCGAACCCATCCTAAAACTTTCAGCAACGTTGTACATTTATTGGATACAATTTTTTAGTACTATTTTGTAGCTGGTTTCCACACTATGTATTCTAGGCGCTGTAGTGGCGTTTAGAAGAAAATTTAATATCCTGGAAAATTCAGTGTGTAGTGGTTAACATTCACATTTTGCATAATGTTCAAATTTGTGCGAGATAAATGTTAAACTATTTTATTGGATTTTAAACCTGTATCATCCCCCCCCCCCTTTTATAAATATTTGCTCATATGTAACTAGGAGGGATGAATGACAATAATAGGAAAACAGCAGATTAGTAACTGTACACTATTAAAAAATTTCAGCTTTTGCTGCATAGTCACTACCCTGCTTTTATAGAATATCTCTATTTTGACCAATGAAAATGCTCCGTAATATAGTAACATAACAGTTTTCTCTAAAAGCGGTGGAGTGTGTACAGCAAAAGCTGAAGATTTTTAACAGTGTATGCTATAATAATGGTTATCTTTATAAAAGCTTTATTGCTTGAAAACTACTAAAATATAATAGACATATGAATATACATTTAACAAGTTTATTATATTGATTTTCACCATGAAGCTGTGTTATGAACTGAAAATGAAGTATGTCGTTTGAGATATTTACATTGAAAAACATAATTTTTTTTTTAATTAAAATTGTTAGAATTTATCAATATTTGTTTAAAATGAAACCCTTTTCAAAATTTAGTTCTAGTTTATTGCACTGCATATGATGAACATGGTCGATCAAAAATATGAAACTAAATGAAGAAATTTATATAAAATATTTAAAAAAAAAAAAAAGATTGCTTTCTCTAAGCATATCTGTATTAAGTACAACACCATAAAATAAGGTAACTGCAAGGTCGAGGGGGGGGGGGTGTCTTTCAGTCCTGACATTCCAAAATAAAACAACATAAGCTTAATTCTCTACTATAAAATTAGTTTAGAGAAAATCGTGCTACTATTTAAGATTCTGAAACTTAAATGTGCATATGAATACTTTTATAGATATACAAATTTTTTTTCAATTATATAACTCTTTCAAGGGCGGTGGTACATTTATGAAACCACTTAATTTTAATTACAGAATGGTACCAGAATTTCGATTTGATAAAAAAAATTCATGATGCATGTGAAATTTAGCTTATTTTTTTCAAAATTTTTAAATTCCGGTGTCATTCATTAATTTTAACATTGTAGCAATCGAAGTGCTTTGCCCCTGAAAGGGTTAAAACAGTTTCGATACTACAAAATGTGTAATTAAATCGATTAAAAGTATTCGCCGACATACGTATAAAATGCCATGAGATTGGCACAGGATCTATATTGTCATATGTGCATCAAAAATACTGTTCCAAATGATTACCATTGGATATCAATAATACCACATTTGTGCCATTATTGTAACATTTTCATGCCTGCAATCTCGGAATTCCTACGTATTTGTATCAATTATGTATCACCTATATCGCCGATTTCCGTTGTTGTGCCATATTTCTGGCGCAATGTCGATAACCCATCAAAGTATCGCCAAAGATATCGAATGAAAGGACAGAATCGATCCTTTTAGGTTACTATTCGCTGTTATCGAAATAACACCTCGATTACTTGACGGAAGATGCAATTTTTGTGCCAATCTGTTAGTTCTGTGCTAGCTGGGTCCGATTGCGTCATCTCTCCTGGCTTTACCTTAGATCATTTTTGTATCTATGTCTATCAAACTGCTTGACGAACTCTAAATTGAGAAACTGCTCTGAGTTCTGTGATTGTTATTTCTTTTTCCGCATTTTTAGTTTTCAGAAATTCGACGCTATTTGTCCGTCAAAAATAAAATAAAATGTAAAAAAAAATAAAAAGAATACGACATTTCGTATTCTGCGCACATGGAAAGTTTTCTCACATTGATTGAGGAATCATCTAAAAATTTACGGCACTAACTGAAAATTGCATTACCTTAAACCGCTTAACGAGAGGGAAACCTGTTTGAATAATTTTGACAATTAATCAGAAGTAATTTTACTCCAGTTGAATACATAAAGTCTGCGTACGCATTTTAAATAACATTATTAAATGAAAACGAAAATTAAACTTTTTTGCATAATTCCATAATTTAGTAATTTCAATAACTCCAATTGAAGTACAGAAACTAGAAATTTGAGTTAGAATTACTTCAGAAGAGAATACAAACTGCATGGGATGTCTTTTTGCAAAACCATTTAACATTTTCGAGAAGGGCGTAACACATTTTTATACAATGATGTATTTATTCTACTTATAGATTTTGATATATTTCACCTTTTTAATTACAGCTGCTATCTCTGTTCATGTCAGACCCCCGCATCAAGTTTTAAATATTGAGCAAGACGCTACATTTAACTGTAATGTGTCTGGTTATCCGATTCATACTATAGCATGGAAAAAAGACATGCGTCCTTTAGCAGCGTCCTCCCGTGTGAGACTTTTGTCACGTGACGTCCTTCACATTACGTCTGTCCGACGCGAAGACCGAGGAATGTACCAGTGCTTTGTTTACAACGATTTGGATAGTGCCCAGGGTTCTACAGAATTAAAAATATCAGGTATGTGTTTGTCAGATTTATTCAAGTATGTATAATAGGTATTTTTCTAAACATGATATGAATCATTGTAAGTCTTTGTATAAAATCCCATTCATTGAGTGATAACAAATTAGAATAAACGGAAATTATTAAGTTGGTGTTAAAACTGTTGCATAACTTATGATTTTACATATTGATGCTTACCTTAGAATAATCATTTATTTAAATTCTCGTACGTTCATGTAATGTACTATTTTGAAAAATGAATTTTGCTTTAACACTTTCCCTAACCGAAGCGTATGATTATTGTTAACTGATAAGAATCTGCAATAATGCAGTAAGTACAACTGCTTGAACTCAGAAGAACACATATAACATTAGGAAATGTTTAAGAGTAAATCAAACAAATCCACACAAAATTAAAACTTTTTATGCTGCACATTGATCGATTGAAAATGAAAAACACTTTTCATTTAGAAAGTCAAATTCCACATTTTAGAACTGACTGTACCAAAATTGTTTGGACATTATTTTATCTATCTAACCCTCCCGATGATTATCCAACAGACTATCACTATTTTTAAAACGATACATTTTATAACAAGAACGAAAAATTATTTGTCAATCATACATTTTGAAACAATTTCCAACGCATCCAGAAAACTGTAACGAAACTTCACCATTAAATACGGTGAAAGAAGATATGCAAGTAAGCAATTTAAAAAATATAGAACACCTTCAAAAATTAAGTTTTAGCAATTATCTTTAATAGTCAAAAATGTAGTCGATATATTTTGTGATGTCTTGTATATTATATATGGATTTGCATATATGCTACATATTACACTAAAATTTAGTTCATTTGGAAAATTTACTTTTAGCAATTTTCGTCAATAGATGAAAATGAACTCGAATGCTTTTGTACAACCCTGTATATCATCTAAAGCCTTTTGTGCACATCATATATTAAGCTAAAATTTAACGCAATTAAAAATCGCGTAACACAACTTAAAACGTACTTTCAGCAGTTACTAACAATAAGCTGTAATGTAACTTGTTCTTTGCGTATATTCCAAGTAAATGACATATCCTTGTATATAAATTTAATTAAATTCAACAAACTTCTATTACTGTTCTAAGTATATTTCAGCTGGAAAATGCCTAACACAATTAGATACCATTATTAAGCGATTCAAACCCTACTCAGTAATACTTAAATGGTTCTTTATGTAGGTCTGTGCATGATCAAAATATTTATACACATAACGTACTATGCAGACATTTATTTAAACTTAAAAATGCAAACAAAAATTGAAAACTCACTTCCAGCAATTATCGCTCATACAGAGTACAGTAACCGAATTCTTTGTATGCCCCTGTAAATGAACGATGAATGCAATGCACATCATACGTTTCAGTAAGCCACTTAAAGTGCATCTCAGTAATGCACATAAAATGCATTATGTTTGAAGCAGTGTAACGTTAATAAAATATACTACAAACGATTTTTCCCCGTAGATCATTATATAATAGAATTATTTTGTGTGACCCTGTAAATGAATAATTAATGTTTTGTGCCCCATATTTTACAGAAAGCTTGTTTTACTGCACATGTTTAATTATTATCAATTTCATTATGATTGAAATGGTGTAACTTCATGAAAATGAGCTTGAAATGATTTTTTCCAATGACCATAATGTAACGAAATAATTTTGACTACCCTTGTAAAAACTAAAAATATTACACACTTCACTTTCAATAGCGAACGTTCTATGGTAAATTATAATAACATATAAAAGTAACAGGACAATCCAAGTATATTTACGAGAGTTCAAATACGGCCAGATGACGTCAAACGGTCAGACAAACAGAAGTCATAAACATTTTTTAGTTATGTTTGAAAGTGTTAAAAATAAAACATGTTCTGCAAATAAAGAGCATTTTATCACTAGAACGGCCGGACATTTTACTCGAGTTTTATAAAATTATTTCACAACAGAATTCTTATTTAAAACTATTTACCTAATCTATTTAACATATATCTGTAAGGTAGATATTTAGTTTATTTTTAAAATAATTTTCTGGTTCGAATCAGATTATATTCATTTGGTAACGGTCAATATGACCGCTCATGGTCGTTCTAGTTTTAAAACGATTTCGAATAAATTATATCTTATCTAGAACGTAAGAACGTGCAGTCGGAACTAGAAGACTTATTTCTTTTTGGCAAAAATCAACAGATTTTAATTATTCTCATTTTTCACGAAGAAACATAAATCTAGCCTACTTTTAAATTTGATAACTAAATATCGTAATTATATTTGATGAAACTTAGTTATACGTTTCAAAATAATTTAGATTTAACCTTGATACATTTGGACATTCCCAACCAACTAGTTACAATCTATTTAGATTAGCGTTAAAAATAGCTGTTTCACATCCAGATATTAGCATGTTTATTCTATTATAGATGGAATCCTATATAAACAGGTGGTCTGTATATATTTTGCTACTGTAAAAAAGTTGTTTGCACTATACTAATTTGATTTAAGAATTGCATGCTTATATTCTTCTTAGAATTGCGAAATTTCTTAGTTTATTAGATAAGACACAGATTATTCAGTAAATTCTGTTTTATACTCAGGTTTAAACTGCTTTTTATTTAGCCTTTACTTTTTTAAATTTTTATCTAAAACGATGTGCATCCATAATTCTATATATGATGTGATATACAAATTTCAAATAGAAAATATGTATATGAAAAATCTAAAAAAAAAACATTATGGGACCTCTTTATCAATTATTTTGCGAAACAAACACAGAAAATACCAATTTTCCAACTTAAAAAAAATAAATTTAGACATTCCCTAGTATATTCTTACGAATATACTAGATCCAATTACTTAAAGAATGTAAAAAAGCTTTTTTATTCGACCCATTGTCTTTTAAAGATTTTAATGCGATCTTTATTTCCTTTCCCTTTTATCAGTTCATATTTTTTCAATGTATCAGTTTGTTCTAGTGACAAAAACTTGTGCAAATATTTCTCAATTCGCTCGCTATTTATTTTGAGCGATTCTTAACGTCTATTTAATAAAACTAATGATCGGATTTTAAGTAATAGAAATAGTTTTTTTTTTTTTTTTTTTTTTTTTTTTTTTTTACTGTATTTTTTTTAGATACGTAATGACATTTTTTTTCTTAAAGTAAATGATTTATTGCATATATAATCCTTACAGTTACTGAGTACACTTCTAAGGAAATATTGAAACAAAATAAATAAACATTTTTGAAAATTGTTGGAAAAGTGTGTTTCTAAAATAAGTACATTTTTGAAAAAAAAAAGATTTTTTTTTCAAATTTTACGACAAAAACTGAATTTTTGTTAATTAAATCATTTCCCTTCATAACATCGTTTAATAACATGTTAATAGGATATTTGTAAAAACTAAAAATAATACTTCAAATGGTACGGACTGTTAAAAAATATATGTAAAATATATATTTTTTAAATAATTTTTTTAATTTTTTAAATGTATTTTTAATAAAATACTTGCGAGTTGCCGTAAAAATTCGATAACACAAAGTATGCGAGTAAGGCTCTTTATTCCATTCATTTCCTTTTTAATGATTTAATACATTTCGTCAGATTAAATCTTTAATTTTCTTTTTCCATTTTCTTTGTGTTTTTTTTTTTTTTTTCAAGATATCAGTTTTTTCTAATTCACAAAATCTTCAACATATATTTTTCAATTGACATGGTATTTATTTTGTGCGATCATTAAAATTTATTTAATAGTACTAATGATCAAATTTTTTATGATAATGAAAATGAATAATTTTGAAATTTTTTTAAAAATAAAACTGATAAAAAATTGTTTTTTACTATATTTTCTTACATATGTAATGACATTTTATTTATTTTTTCTTAACGTAATTTTTTTCGTATATATAATCCTTACAGTTTAAAGAATAAAATAGCAAATCAATATTGTGTTTGTACATTTTGCACTTTTATTTAGAATGCTATTTTGAAATAAAAAATGCAAATAAAGTCATTTAATTACAGTCACAGAGTACATAATATTTGAATGGGTGTTTGGACGAAGGGTCTATGTTACAAATTGTAGACTGCTGGGGTTTTTTTGTTGGAAAAGGCGCTATGTAAAATGGTGGATGATTTCCCAGTATTAAAAATTGCAGCTCCGCTGTATACAAAATTGATTATCTATACTAATAAAATAAAGTTTCCTTCTGTGTGTCTGTATGTTTGTCGGCGATAGTTAGCAAAATCTAGCGTACCTAGAAGTCTGAAAATGTCCTTGATGATAGTACAAAGCATATCATCATGCACCTGAAGCTAAGAAATTTAATACTTTGATAATTAGTCCAGATATTAATTAGAAACTCATTAAACATCGCCAAAATGCAATATTTTATCTGAAAATGGCGCTAACCGCAAAATTAATAAATGAAAGCAGGTGCTGACGTTTCAGCGAAACAGTAAACAGGTTTTCACAATTGACACGTGTCGAAGGTACGTTTAGATCAGAATTCGGCCCTGTCAGCGGAAGGTGGAAATAATGGAAATTTCCGGGGCGTGCGTAGCACTTAAAAAATTTTCTCACAAAATTTGGTTAAAAATATAAATTCATACAAAATTTAAGGATTGTTTTAATTTATTATCACGTCCAGGACAACGCCGGGCGGATCATCTAGTTTTAAATACAAAATAAAACAATAAACTAAAAATAATATAAATTCATATTTTTTTTAATACTTGGAAATTTTTCCAGAGAAAATTTCTCACGCCTTGCATTCATAATTATTCAAATTTTAATTGCTTAATAGGCGTATAGCCAACATAGTGAAAAAGTACCCAAGCCGGGACTCGAACCCGGGTCATCAGATTAGCGCACTGACGTTCTACCAACTGAACCACTTGGGAACGATACCCAGACTGGAACTTTTTCACCATAACATATTGGCAAGGCTACAAATGCAGCACAAGATGGAATATTTTTTCGTGAGCCGCCAACCCTGTGTTCGTGTTTGCCCCAGGGTTGGCGGCTCACGAAAAAATATTCCATCTTGTGCTGCATTTGTAGCCTTGCCAATATGTTATGGTGAAAAAGTTCCAGTCTGGGTATCGTTCCCAAGTGGTTCAGTTGGTAGAACGTCAGTGCGCTAATCTGATGACCCGGGTTCGAGTCCCGGCTTGGGTACTTTTTCACTATGTTGGCTATACGCCTATTAAGCAATTAAAATTTGAATAATTAAAAATAATATTATTAATTATCTTGCAAACTTAACTATTTTCTATTAGTCGTCAATTTTCATCATGAAGACAGAATTAGAGTGTAATTTAGATCAGAAGAATGGCCCGTGTTGCAATAGGTGCGCACGACATTGGTAACCTGTATCTGTAACATTTTTAGTTTTAAAATATAGCTATAAAATTTTTAATTTATAATATTGGCGTTATTCTTCTACACACCCGTTCATTTATTTATTTATTTATTTTAATTTTCTGCCTCTTTTAACGTTGCAATATAGATAAATTCATTCAAGTAAAAATGAATTACAATCGATTTAATGAATTATTATATTTTTTAAATGTATTATCGTCATTATTAACGTATTATTTTGAAAGTTCTGTTTAAGTTTTGTAATGGAGAAATATAAATATGTATGCTTATTCTAAATTTCCTTTTGTTAGTTTAAAACGAGATGAAAAGTAAAAGAGATAATATATTATTGTAGTCAAAAATCATTAAAAAAGAAATTGAATTCTTACTATATATATTTTTTTTCAATTCTTGCACATGCACATGTATTCAAGAATTCAAAAAACAGTTGAGAGTTTATTAAAATTAGTTGGCTGGTTTTATTAATTAAAAATTCAACATCTGTGCCGTAAGAATTTAAATTAGTTTTATTTTACAAAATATGCGTCTCTTTATGTTGCAGAAAATTAATAGAATATCAAAAATCTTAATGGGTAATTTGGAATTAAATGTCTTTCTGTAGCATTCAGAATCTGTTATTAAATTGAAAAAAAAAAAGTAAAAACATTTTTCATTTCATATTTTCAAATGCAACAAATTTAATTAAGGTTAAAACCTATAAGACACGTAAACTAATTTTGGAATAAATGGGAATAATTATTAATATTAATTAAAACCCTATTTTTTTCAAACTATAATTAGGATTATCGTTAGTGCTTTATATAATTCGGGTTAAAATAGATTCCAGTTACCATAGTTGTTAATACAGTATTTGATTAATAAAAAAATTATTCAGCATCACGGAAATTTTAATGTAACAAAGTATAATGCTTTTTTGAGATAGTCTTCTACAAAAAAATATATATATTACATGTCTAGCCTCACTTACTGTCCTTACATTTTCTTAGGCTAAAATCAAAAGAATTATAAACTAGTTTTCGAGAAAAAAATATATATATTGAGTCTCAAAAAAAAGTTTTAAAAAGTGACAATAACAGAAATGGAATATAATTCAATTTGTTTTCGGAAGATTATGAACATTATTGGTATTTTCACGAAAATCATATATTAATTACAAAATAAAATCGCATAAAAATATATAAATATCCCATCAAAAAACTTTCTGTAAAAAAAAAAAAAAAGCGCCAAGTTCTCCTTAATGTTTCGGCCGTAAAAAGTACTGATATCTGATGTTCGCCCAAGTTAAAAGTCAAACATCCGAAATCTTTTATTCAAAATGGCTTCCTGCGACTTGGCCGTTAATGCATTCTAGGTTAAAAACATTAAAAGAATGTAATACTGAGAAAAATAAATTAGAATACATAATATACCCTGATTGATGTTGAACATGCCATATCTTTCATTTGAAATAAATAATTACGTCGATAAATCATTTCAAAATTAATGATTGGAAATTATGCATTTAAAAGTAATATCGGAATGCAAATAGGCAAATTCTTATGATGATATTGTAATTAAAAGCTTTGTGATACATACCATTGAGTTTCAAGAAACATTAGTTTTGATTAACCATCATTTAGTTTTACCATGGTTTAATGACCATTTTGTACGGTCTATTGTCATTAACACGAATTCCAATGAATATTTTTTTCATCAAATTTCACATTGTGTTACATTATATGAGACGTTGAGAACCAGAGTGGACCATTCTCGACAGCTGTGATTTCGAAATTATGTTTTTAAAAATGTGTATTATATTTTAGTACTTTTACTTTGTACAACAAAATGCGTAAGATATTCAAAAAAATGTAGTAGACATGTAGATCATTATACATTCTTTAGAATTTGAAAAACCTTCTAAAATGCATTAACGGCCAAGTCGCAGGAAGCCATTTTGAATGAAAGATTTCGGATGTTTGACTTTTAACTTGGGCGAACATCAGATATCAGTACTTTTTACGGCCGAAACATTAAGGAGAACTTGGCGCTTTTTTTTTTTTTTTACAGAAAGTTTTTTGATGGGATATCACTGCTTTTTGTAGGTTTTATCAAATGTATAAAGGATATAAATATAATAAATGTATAAATGTCAAAGAATTTTAAAATTATTTTATTATGCTTTACAAATCTATATTTTTATTTGTAGTTTACTTCAAAATACTAGCCATCTCAGGCAAACAATATATTCTTTCTTATATGTATGCTAAGCACTTCATCATATTACTTTTATTCATAACTAGCCGAAGTACCTGGTGTTCGAGATTTAAAGAATGTTTGTGTAGAAAAATCAATTTCAAAATTAAACATGTTGTATAGATAACTTCAAAATGTTAAAATATGCCAATATTTCTATAATCGTGTTTTTATCATGATTCAATACGTTCCTCAAACTCGTATGACGTTGTACTCACCTGCTGACATCTTTCCTACTTGCTTTCACTATTACTCATATTGATACTTTCTTTGTATGATTCCCAAACATTTGAAAAAGTCCGTTAAACTTCCAATGTGACGTTATATTAATTTTATTGTTTAATTATCGAATGACGTCCTATTAACCTGCTTGCTGTATTTACATATATTCATACTCCTTGTATTATTGAGAAATGTTTGAAAATTTCCGTTATATTACCAATATGACGTCATATTAATCTTTTTTTTTCCATTGCTGAAACTTTTTATTTTTATTTTCTTTTTTCACGTGGAAATCTTTCAATAGAAAATTAATTATTGTAGAAATAATTTCATTGTGGATTTTTAATTGTTGGCAATTACTATAACGAAAAATGTTCAAATTTAATAGGAAAAGGCGTGAAGAGTTCAATATCCTTGTGCTGGTAGGTATGGCGAGTTGTTTTTGGCGATAAATGTTTGATTTGGTTGTTGCGATATTCAGTCTTTGGAGTTTTAACTTAACAACTGGAATTGACCTTATCTACGTGACATCACACCCCTTTTGGCAGCAGTTTGGGTTTTTTTGCCAATCGCGCGAACCAGCACAGGATATGGAACTCTTCCCGGAAAAGCTGTTAGATTTTTGGTTTTTTATTATTTAAAAATTAACTCTACATTATTTCGATTCCGGATTACTTTAGTTGCCTCGGCCGTGTTTTAATACACCTACACGTAGCATTTCACAATTCTGGCTTTCAAACTGTTGATTTGTATAGAAGTGCAGACAGACAAACAGATTTTCATTTTCATACATTAGATTTACTTGCTCAATCCTTCGCCAAATCGGAAGTTTCTGTTAGAGAAATTCTCTTTGCGATCATTGGCAGCATATCTTATATTTTGTGTTGTTATCCATTTCATCTTTATTGACAATTACCGCTGAATTTACTTAGGAATTTACGCTTCATGTCCGTTTGCATCGTTACACTCTCTAATACGGAGATTTTTAATCCTGTTAAGTAATCTTCTGTAATTTACACTGAAGCGAAGTGGTTCTTGTTAAACGCCTGTTAAGCTATCCATATTTACAGTAAACCATATTGATGCTAATTTTTTTCCCCTTTCATTCTAACATTGGACCGATTAAGGAAGATTAGAAAATCTACGGACGCACTGCCGTTCTTCCATTAAAAATTCTACCATTATTCTCATCTAATCGTCTTTGTCAATATGTCTTGGTTTTAAGATTTTAGCTACATTTACTCGAAAACCTGAAGCTAAAATGCGAGGAACTCCATTATAGAAGATTCATTCTAACGTACATATTGATAAACTGGATATATGTTATAAAATTATAATAATCTAGAACTGGCAGTTTCGATGCTTTAATTCTGAAAATTCTCTTTCTATAATAAACTTTTAAGAGAGTAAAGACTAACAATATAGTAAGAGTAAGTATAATAACAGTACAATATAATAGCAACAGCAGAGGTCTTGTGTAGTGACGAAAGATTGAAACTTTATTAACATTCGTGCGTTATGCCATTTAATTAACCGCATAATATTAATAGATGATTACTCGCCCTAAAAATTCGCAATGAAAAATAGCCTCTAGCGTCAAATTCTCTCCAAGCTTTGCGACACTTAACGAAATATCGCCAAATTTGGCGACAAAAATACCCTGTTTATGGGGACGTCATAATGATGCATATGTATTATATATGTGATGCATATGCATATATATATATATATATATATATATATTTCAAATAAAATTGCACTTAAAGAACTAACAACCCACTGGAATTTTGCCAGATTGACTGAGTGTTATTGCGATTAGAATACCGACATTTATAATAAAATGTATTTTAAGGAAGTAAAAAATAGAAAAACGGACAGATAAACTAAAAGATTTGCCTTCCCAACATTTTCGGAAAAGAATATAAAAAATTCATTCTGCTTGAAACTATGTAACACCTTCAAACTCAGGCTAATTTTCTGTAATCCGGCTTTGGCGACCAACTCTGGCGTCAAATATGAGCGAGGAAATGATTGTCTATGCAACTATTATTACTTAAATGTTTATCGTACAACAAAAAACACAAATGGTTGCAACAATGCAATTAATTTAATTTGTCAATTGAATGTGTTACGAACTGTATAGGTGTATATAGCCAAATCAGCACCCCCTATTTGAAGGGTTTAAAGGCAGAAATTCTATGTTTTCAGACTTTTCTGGTTAATTGTGTGACAAAACCTACTTACTTGTCAAATTTTATTATTTTACGACTGTTAGAAGTACCTTAGTTATTTGATGATCCCCAACTTTTAGTTATTTGATGATCCCCTGTGAGTCAGTTACAAAAAAGACCTTTTTCGGAATCTCATATTTCGAAAAATATTAAATACAGAAATAAGAAATCTTGGAACCTAGTTCAGTTTGATTATATTAATGTGTGTTAAAAAGGAAAACTCTCTAGCTCTCCCCAAAACGCAGTTATGAGGGGGTGAAAAGTAGGCCGAAATGGTCAGGGAAAAGGTAGCTTACGGCCTGTGCGAACTTGGCGGACGCACTGCCGTGCTCCCAGATATAACCAATCTTCAAATTAATTTTGTCTTTTCAAAAATTTATTTCATACTATCACGATTTTAAAAACAATTCATAATTAAAAATTGACTACTTTATGACACGTTCTTCCAGGTTTTTTTCGTAAATTTATGAATATTTTTCATTATTATTATTATGATAGCAAGACATCCAATGGCGTTTTTCGTATTCCTAGAAAGGCAGATGATTATTTATATAATGCTATCAAATTTGATGTTCTAAGTCAAATTTCGTCATTGATCTGTCTGGGACTGATCGACATTACAGATTATTCGATTATAAATAAAGATGCAATCAATTCATTGAAAAGGAAACTAGTAGATTTTTAGGCATTTTAAGGGTTTTAGTCATTTTTAGGCATTTTAAGGCCACACACCTTGAAACGTCATTTTCGATCAAAATATCAATTTTCCATTTTTGCAATAATATTAAAGTGTGATCTTTTATCTATCAAATTCTGCTTTAATTGTGTCTGTATCTTAATTAGATCCCGAGTTACAGCCGTTTAAATTTACGCCTGATATAGCTTGCCGAAGAATTTTACACCGGAAATATCGTTCTGCAAACCGGAAGTATGGTGAAATGTATGTTTACATTCTTCTTTTTCGATAATTAGCATTTAAATTGGATTATATGTCCAAGAATATACATGGAGTATATAATTAAACATTTAAAGAATATTACTTATTTTTATAACAAGAACCACATTTAAAAGTTATTTTTAGTTTTTTTCTGTAAATGAAGTTTTTTAGATTTTTACTGTGCGCAAAACATCCTATAGCAAATAATTATGCATAAAATGCCTTGAAATTTTTTATAGTTATTTTACAAAAAGTTTATTGAGGGAATAGACTACAATCATGATAATATATTAATTAGTTTTATATTTACACTGGTATAAGTTAAAAAGTTTAAGAACAATTTTACGAATTTTTCATTACATTAGTACTTTAAGTGCCATAGCATCTGTGATATAGATGCTATTATAATGCGACTAGTCTATGTCTTAGAAAAAGTTATTCTCTTTATTATGCAATTTACAAAATGTGAATGCATTGATTTGATTTTGAGGTATGATGTTTTTGGCAAATGCAAAAATTTTTCACATAATTTTGATTATTTTTCACTTTTAAAAAATCATTTCTGTGTAATTTCTAAAATGTTTATATATTTTTCAAAGTTTTAACTTAAATGTCATTAGAAAAAATTGGTGTAATGAGAAAAAAAATTAAAAATCACCTCCTAAGGTCTGTGGTTACCTTAAAAGTAACGTATTAAAACTCCATGTATTTTCGTGCTGAAATGAACTTATGCTGAACAGAAAAATCGCCTTTTTGAGTGGAAAAATTTCAGAAAAACATGTAATTTTTTTTTTCGACAATCTCCCAAAGAATGTTACTTTAGAGAATGCAACTTTTGTTTTCCAACTATTAAGTATTCCTGGGTTTCAACTATGATGTGGCAATATTTTCTGAAAACTAAATTAAATTCTGCCCTTTGAAAATATATATTATTCTTTTCAGCCCTAATCGGCAGGTATATGAAAAAATATGATAAGAATTCTAGCAGGATCAGGTGTAGACCCAAATGAAGTGTCAGTTTGTGAGATCGCCCCTCCCAAAAGAGTTTTAAACAAATTTTAATTTTTGTATTCATACATTTTTATAATATTTCATTGTTATATTGAAAATATATCTTTTTTTCTTTGCTTGCTTTTTCAGTCAGATTTTTATGAAATGTTAAAGTAAAGATACCAATCAAAGGGTGACAATGCTGTACGTTTCTTCGATGAACATGGTCAGTAGGGTGGAGTGAAAAAAAATAAAGTTTATAATTTCGAAATAAAATAGTGATCAAAATTTTCCTTTTAATATCTTTTTTAACAGGAAAAAAAATCAGGTCAATAGATTAATTTCTTGAACCTTCTACTAGAAATTACGAAATGTTTGACGTATCATGTAAAAATTAAATTCATATTTCCATAAGGTTGGTCTTGGAATATCCTATTGACAAACCAAGGACATTTGTATTTGGACGGTGCAATGATGAGTTACAATTGCCGAAATTTGATTCACAAAATCCCGGTTTGATCCTAGATGTGTCTGTGTGGTGGGGATTTTCTGCATCATTTACTTAGGTCCTACACTTCTTCGATGAGTTAACTTCGACAGTGACATGGTGGATCAATGAGCAGCGATATGCATTGAAATGTTTCTGCCTCGGGAAGCAAGCCATTGCCTTTCACACACATTTTTTATGCTAGACGGCGCTCTTCCACTCATTGCAATGTGTGTTAAGGATGTTCTGGAAAGACAACTCATAGAAAAAAAATACTCTTTTCCTGACCCTCAGACTTCAACTAGTGCCATTTTCTTTGGTAGAATTTCAAACATCTTGTAAGCTATGACAACTCAAGAACTTTACATAAACCTAAAGACACCTTGTCGCAACTAGTGCCCAATTTTTTCAAGTATACACTTTGCTCGACTGTGGTACATGCTATTTTGCAATTCCAAACGGCAGTTGAAAATTATGACCATGATTGGGAACATGTTTTGCTGTACTCAAATTATTGCAAGAGCATAGTGTAGATAAATGTTAAATTTTGGACATATTCTGATTTTCATTTAAGAATGTTTTTATCCCTTTATTACAGCGGTTCCCAACCTGGGGTATGCGTACCCCTAGGGGTACGTAGCGGGCCTGCTGGGGGTACGTAAAAATAATATCGGTAATGGCGGCAATCATAAAAATGGTTTAGTTGAAAACCCATAAAAAATTGATAGTTTTGGATAACAAAGTTAGTCTTATGTCTAACTCCAATATGTTACACTCAAAATGGGGGTAAAGGCCCTCTAGACCTAATAATTCATTGATAATTAAATGTCATTAAGGGGTGATATCTCAAATATTCTCATTTTTTTACTATTCATATTTATTATTATATCTCATTTATTATTATTTATTGTTCTCCTTTCTCAATTATTCTCATTGTATCTCAGTTATTCTCAATCATTCTCATTGTACATGTACAGTGGAACCCGGTTAAGACGCGTTTCTACGCACCTAGGGAACTAAAAGTTCTTCGAAACAATTTGCCATTTAGAATTGCAAGAGAAGCTTAGCTGTTATAGGCTTATTTTCATAACTGATAAACTTAATACATTAAATAAAACTGAAAACATCAGTGCTCTCTTAATGAATAAGAAATATAATAAAGCTTAAGTCTTGAAATATGGATTTTCATTCATGGGAGATGAAGATATTAATAATATGTGGGGGAAGGGTGGTACTCCAAAATGAAAAGCCTTTGCAAGGGGTACGTGAAAGAACAAGAACGAAAAATCATGCGTCATGCATAGATTATGTAGCACTTCCCAACGCTTCCAAAATAATTTTACAAAACATACCGTTTAATAAGCTAAAAGATAACATCTAAGTAAACAATTTGGAAAACGCATAACATATTTAAAAACATAATTTCAGGAATTTCCAACAGATACAATATTCGGAAAAATATCCGAATACTTTTATTCAGCCCTGTATATGATCTATAGATTTGTATATGCTAGGATGCTAAATTTTAGTTTAGTTAGGAAACGCGTAGCACAGTTTAAAATTATCTTTCTGGAGTTTCTGTCAATAAACGGAAATGTGTTCGCGAACTTTTGTGCTGCCCTGTATAGTATCTACAGAATTTATACACACCACGTAATAGACAAAAAGCGAGTTAAAATTAAAATCGCGTTTAGTAACTTAAAACGCACTTCCAGGAATTAGTGTTAACAGACAGTAGAGAATTCTTTTGTGTGTCCCTGTAAATGAACGATGACTGCTATACACACACTATTCTGTAGTAAGCCTCTTGTAATGCACCTTAGATATATATATATAAATTTCAATGCGTTTAAAATAGTGAAACATTATTTAAATAAACCGCAGACGATTTTTCTCCATAGACGTCATGTAACGGCATTCTTTTGACTGTCCCTGTGAAGTAACTATAAGTGCTATGCACACCCTATTACATATTAAGCTTCTTCTAATGCACCTTAGTGATATATATAAATTTCAATGCGTTTAAAATACTGAAACATTATTTAAATAAACCGCAAATGATTTTTCCCCATAGACCGCAATGTAACGGAATTCTTTTGAGTGACCCTGTAATAAAACTATAAGTGCTACACACTTCCGTTGAAATAGGGAACATGCTATAGATAACAACTATAACATATAAAAATTGCAGAGCAATCCGAGCATATTTACCGGAGTTAGAGCACGGACAGACGGCAGACGGCAGACGGCCAGACGGCAGACGGCCAGACGGCCAGACGGCAGACGGCCATACGGCCAGACAAACCGAAGTCATAAGCACTTTTCAACTAGGTTGGAAAGTGCTAAAAAAGGTTGGGAAGCGCTGCTATTAAATCAACTAGAAAGTTTTACATTAAAATAACTAAACATTTTTTAACGTCTGATAAATAAAAGTATTTAAATAAAATATCACATTTAATCATACATAAATGTTACATAAAATACAATTAAAACATTAAAAACATTCAAAATTACTGCAAACGTTTCAGTTTATAATTTAGCACTCATTAGTGCAACTACGTACGTTGAAAAGGAGAATTTTCAACCATGTTTACAGTTAATAAAGTTAACCAGTTAAAACTTGATAAATTTCGACGAACTTCCATTAGAGCAAGATCGTGTACTCAGGTGGAGCAGCACAAGATTAATTGGCGAAGTCTGTTTACGAGTGAACCAACCCTCAAGAAAGATTCTACTATTAACGTTATTGCAGCTGGATCTGATTAGTGCGATACTTGCGAAATCCAGAATATGGTCAGTATCCAAAGAATGCTGTACTAGTTTTTCTTGAAAAGCTACCATATTTATAGGCACGTTTTTGTTCGGCAAGACGAATGGCGCAAGTACGACCCATTTCACCATTATAGACTGAGTCACAGACCCCACAAGTGATACTGTAAACCGCGCCGGTTTTAAGTAGGGGAGGGATTCTAGGTTTAAACTTACAAAGCATTTCTTTTAAAACATTCTGTGACCTGAAGGCTGTACTGATATTATTAGACCTGAGTAGACCAGAAATTTTTTTAGAAAGATCTTTGTAATAAGGAATAGATACATAACCAGAGGGCTTCTACGAACTAAAGAGGTTGACAAGCGATGCTCTGAAAGTAACCTTTTCAGTCACCACAAAGGGTAACCCTTTTTTCTTAAGTCATGAATTATTTTCTTTTTCTCCAATAGGAGGGCTGCATCAGTAGAACAATAACGTTCTTACAACTGCGATTCGATGGGAAATTGGATTTATGGATTCAAAATTTAGATATTGTCCATAATTCGTAGCCTTACGATATACATATGTTAACACTTCTTGAAACTCAGTATTTTTCACTCTTTCAACCATAACATCGAGAAAAGGAAGTCTGCGGTCATTCTCCATCTCGATAGTAAATTGAATCGCTGGACAGATAGAGTTCGAAACATCTAGAATTTCATTCAAAACCTCGAACCTTGCAACAAGAAAAACGTCATCGACATAACGTTTCCAAAAACAGATCAATGGGCCCTTATGTGTCATTATTTCAGACTCTAGGAATTGCATCACTATTTCAGCGATCCGAACACATATTGGAGATCCCATTGCCGTACCATGGACTTGTCTGTAAAATCGCTCTTCAAAAACAAAGCAATTCGATTTAAGGCAAAATCTCACAAGATGACTAATGTCCTAAAAGTCCAGACTAGAATCAGTGGCAAATTCAGGCCATATACTCTGCACGACTTCACATGCATAATTAATCGGTATAGACGTAAAAAGAGACACCACGTTCAACGGAGTCATAACGCAGTTATGTGGAAACTGAAAACTCTTAAGACTTTCTAAAAATTAGTAAGAGGGCGTAAGAATATGGGTAGAATCCTCCACAAATGGTTTCAATAATGATGATAAAAATCTTGATAACTTATAAACAGGTGAACGAGTATAGTCTATTATCGGGCGTAAAGGAATACCTGCTTTGTGGACTTTAGGCAACCCATAAAAGAATGGAAAACTACCAGTATAGCACTTTAATTTTTTAGCCAAATCCGGGGGGAGTTTTTTCAATTTCTCTAACTTGCCGCTTAGAGCATTCATATTCCTCTGGATAGATGACGTAATATCCTTACCCAAAACCTCGTATGTGGAATCGTCATCCAGTAACTCATGTGCCTTACTATTATAATCGGATCTATCCGATAGAGCCTGAAACGTTTGCAGTAATTTTAAAAGTTTTTAACGTATTAATTGTATTTAAGTAACTATTATGTCTGATTAAATGTGATATTTTAGTTAAAGTTTTACATATTTATCATGAATGATTACTACTGTAGACATATTTGAATAGGGGGCCGTTAATTATGGACACGGACACCCTGTATTTAAATTTATTTATCAGCAAATGGATCGTGCGTACACATGTTTATAGGGAATAAATCTCCTCCTGATGAAATAAAATAATATTTTTCAGCAAATTGAGCTTTTCAGTTTTATTTTTATTCTAGTTAAATTAAACAACTCTGAAATAAGAAAAAACAGCGAGAATATCCAAACAAGGAAACTGAAATTATTAATATTTTATGAATAATTAAGCATTGCAGAATAATGTAATTAAACTTTATTCTTAATTTATCCTTACTTTTGTTACAATAGCATGAAATAATATATCAATATTGCATTCGTATGCTTTATATTTCTGTTTTATAATTCTCTTGAGAAAAGAAAATAAACAGAAAAATAATTATATACTATTCGTAGAAAGTTAATATTTGCTTATTAAAGAAACATTGTTCTTGCTTTGACGTTGCAATTCTGGTAAATTCATTTAGTTAAAAACGAACTGCAATTGGTTCATTATATTATTTACATTACATTTTATTTGTTATCGTCATTATATATGATATGATTTTGAAAGCACTGTTCAAGTTTAGATAGAAAAATAGAAAAACATATCTATGTTTAAAAATTATTTTAATTAGTTTTAAAAGACGAACAAATAAGAACTTTCTTCTCTTACTATTTTAATTGATAAACAGAATTTTTTTAAATAAAAGAAATTGAATTGTTACTTAAAAAAAATTCCAACTTATATTGATGATATCAATGAATAATTAATAACTTATTGTAATAGTGTATCCGTTTAATTAATAAAATCTAATATATTTTAATAAGAATTTAATTTTATTTCAATTTACTAAATATGCTTCAACGTCTGCTGCAAAAGAAAAAAGTGAATAGTAAAACTGTAAGTACGTACTTGGAAACTAAATGAATTTCTCAAGCATTTAGAGTCTGTTTTTTAGCTTAAAGAAGCTAAGCTTGTCATTTTCTTAGCTTGCCATTTTCTAATGCAACATATTTAATTAAGGTTAAAGCTTAAAATACAGATAAAGTGATTTTAAGTTAAATAAAAAATAATATCTTTTTTTTTTTTTTTTTTTTTTTTTTTGAAAACTATCATTATTTTTTACACCCATACTGATTTGATTCTAGTAAAAATGTATAATTATTTTTTTAATGCAAATTAAAAAATATATATGATTAAAATTGTAAACAAAGTTTTAATTGTCATTGTTGTTGGCATTTTGTTTATTTAAACAACGAATGGATTTAGCATCAAGTTTTTTAAATGTAACAAAGTAAACTTTTTGAGCCACTTTTCTACAGAATTGTTTTCAGAAAAAAACTTTTATTTTCAAATGTCTAAATACTTTACAGGTTCCAGATATAAGGCATGTTATTAAGAGTTCTTAGGGCGCAAATACCAAAAAATTAATAAGAAAATTTTGGGCTAAAAAATATCTGAGGAATATATATTTAATTTATCTTTTAAAAGATAACGTTACTTTTATTAAAGCAAATATTGTTTCAATTAAAAAAAGAAATCTCATTATAAAATTAAAACAAATCTATATTATAAATCAGAGTTTATGACTTTGTCTGCTTGTCTGTATGCGCTCTCATGCTGTAATGGATAAGGCCAGCGCTATGACATTGGGCATGGGGATAAAACAAGGTGTACCCGATAACATTTCAGACAGTTTTTTTTTATTTTTTCAAAATTAGATTTAGATTTTCTTTTTAAAATTCATTACTGAGGGATTTTTTCCTAATTTTTGGAATACATATTTTCTTTCAGCATTCGCCCCTTTGTTTTTAGCTCACAGGCTATCAAAGCCTGAGAGCTAATGTGCCTGCCCGTTCTGTATGTACGTATGTATGTATGTATGTACGTAACGCGATAACTCTTGATAGAATTATCCGATTTTCTTCAAATTTTGTATATAGGTTCATTGTGATACGGCGCTTCCCTGATTAGTTTTGGGGTTTATTGGTTAAGTATAAAAGGGGGAACGGGGGGCTAACCCCCTAATTTAGATAAATGGGTTTTTCATGCAGAATTATCCGATTTTCTTCAAATTTTGTAAATACTCTCATTGTGGTAAGGCGCTTCCCTGATTAGTTTTGGGGGTTCATTAGTGAAGCATAAAGGGGGTAAAGGAGGAGGCTAATCTTACCCCTTAATTTAGATAAATGTGTTTTTTTTTCATGCAGAATTATACGATTTTCTTCAAATTTTATATATAGGCTCATTGTGGTAAGGCACTTTCCTGATTAGTTTTGGGGGTTCATTGGTTAAGTATAAAGGGAGATAAGGGGGGGGGGCTAATCCCGCTTAATTTAAATAAATGGATTTTTCATGCAGAATTATCCGATTTGCTTCAAATTTTGTATATATGTTCATTGTAATAAGGGGTTTCCCTGATTAGTTTTGGAGGTTCATTGGTTAATTATAAGGGGGGGGGCAGGGGATGATCCCCCCTTAATATATTGTTGATTTCTTTATTTTTCGATTTGCTTATTTCAAATTCTTTAAAATAAGAGTATAATATACAATTAGTGTGAATAGCCTGTGAGCTTAATGCCCTCAGTTTAACTGGACAGTTTTTCGGAAACCAAGAACTTTAATATAATTTTCAATTTTCCTATAAAAGCAAAGGAACTTTAATTCTGTCAAATTTCGAGTTTTATATCGATTTTAGGATCGCGACACATTGAGAATGGTCGTCATCGGGGTACAATGGATGATAAATTGGTATGTATCACATTTACGGAAAACGGATAAAAGTTATTTGATTCTTTCAGTACTAATTATTTAGTGTCTTAAGTTTTATGAATTTTTGAGCAAAAATGATGTTGTGTAAAATGAATTAAAATATTGAGGGTTATTTATTTATTTATTTTATTTTATTTATTTATTTTTTATTTATATATATATTTTTTTTTCTTTTGTGTGTGTGGGGGGGGGGGGAGATTACTTAATCATATATGTTATTTCTGTTGTCAACATCTATTTTTTTCATGAATTTACGAAACGCACAACAACGAATGGGGCATCCTTCGAAAAGTTTTTGAAGCGGTTTCTGACATAGTACACTCACATTTCGTCATAACACAGTTTTCGATTAAAAATTCCTGTTTAATAAAAATTAAATTGAAATTGTTTTCATAAACGAAATGAAAAGTTTTCCTCAAGTTAGTGTTGCCACAAAAATAAAATACCGCATTATATGATGCTCAACAATGATTATAAAAATAATGGATAGTACAAAAAAGATAAAGTATGATTACTCCGCACGGGTTTATGTTACATTTAGGGTTAAAAAGCAAAATAAAATTGAAATTGATATTGAAATTGAAATGATTAGAAGTAAAATGCACCATCGATCGATGAAGCAGCCAGCAGATATTGTGCAGATAGTTTTATTCTTATTTTTTCTCTAGAAATCTAAGTCTGCATCTAAAAAAAATATAATGTATTGCTAAAAAAAAATTAAGCAGCAGTGCGAAATCCTTGCACGCGTCCACTGGTAATACTTTCGGATTTTACATTCTAATAATAAGACATACCTTATAATAAGACATACCGTATTAGACGTGTAGAATAAAAAGTTTGCTTTGTCATATTATATCAAATTGTATTTTAAATGCACTCAATTTATTTATTTTTTTGTATCACGTTTTTCAAGAATCGGATCATGTCATATTCTAATGAAGTTAAAATACGATAGTTAATTATTTTTCTGGTGAGTGCCTTTTGCTATCTTCAATCACTTTTTACTGTAACTTTGATGGAATAAATTAGACGATATTATGGCTTGACTGTTGTTGTTTGCAGATTTTTTTATTCTTATTTTTTCTCTAGAAATATAAGTCTGCATCTAAAAAAAATATTATGTATTGCTAAAAAAATATTAAGCAGCAGTGCGAAATCCTCGCACGCGTCGTACTTTCGGATTTTATATTCTAATAATAAGACATACCTTTACATTTAATATCATTTTGTCATTACAAGTACTTGTGTTATTATTTGCATTTAGTAATGATAGTACGTGTCTTTAAATTTACTAATTCAATTCAATTTACGTGCAAGCATTTAGCAATAAAACAGACCGAACAAACAAACAATAAAAGTTAAAAACTCTATATACTGTTGTTAAAATTTTTATTTAAAGCACGTGTTTCACTTTTTAAATTTAACAAGAATGTCTACTTGTCCTAACCATTATTTTATAATAAAAAAAGAAAAAAAGTAGTAAAAATAGCATTTTCTATTTATTTCTTTTGCAATACATTTTGCAACCGTATTCATATATTCTTCCATAGACTATCGTTGCAGTAAATGTATCCAAAATAACTAAAATGTTTAGTTTTTTTTAACTAACATACTCATTGTGTTCCTGTAAACGTAACGTTTTTGCAAACGAATAGCCACATTATTATTTTTTTTAATTTTAAAATTCACTCCCCAGACTTCCTTAAAAATAACTCAGACTCCCGAAAGTAACAAAAAAAAAACATATTTTTTAGACTGGCTTCTTTTTTCCCCTTTTTCCGTTAAACGAACCTTTTTATTCTGAAACATTTAAGTATCCGTAGATTCCATCTATAATAATTGTCCTTATTTCACGAAAACTAAAATAAATTCTCTCATTTAAGGAATTCTCATTTTTTTTTTCAATCACAATAAGCGAGTGTACCGAAAGATTTTATGATAAGGATTCCAACAGAAAAGAATACTACGCCTAGACATTTCATTCAGGAAACACCTAGATAACCCACCGAGGAGTGGAAATTGACAGACAGCACTGAAAGCACTGCTATGTCTATAGAAACCTTAAATGATAAATTGATTCAGATTGCGTTAATGAAGGAAAGGTGAAGTGTTTTCCGGCGCTTTGTTAATTAGTGGGAAAATCTATTGCTGCAGTTCTGTTTAGATGTAAAAGGAAAGAGTGGTGGACCCAGAAAATCGAAATATATGTTTAAAGAGCTAAATGTAGAAACGTATGCATATATCTATATTTTATAACAGTAAAAGTGAATAATTAAATAATATTGATCAAAATTTTCAGAACCAGGAATCTTTTAAGATATATTTCCTCGATAAAAGCGTTAATTTGTATAACAATGATTTTTAGTGTTACAGAAATTTTTAATTGTTGGATATTTTTTTTAAAGAAAATATGCTTGGAAAAAATATCTCTTACTTTCAAACTATTAAATATACCTCTATATTCTAGCTATAATAATTGTCACTTTTCCGTGATAAATATTTTTGATATCTCCTTGTTTTTTATTTGTAACTAGCTAACCCGCCCGGCGATGCCCGGGCCCTAGATAATTACAATCTCAGAGAAAGGCGTTAACCCCCTCCCTCCCCATACCCACAAATATAATGAATAATTTGTTCAAGAGAACCACCGTCACCTACATTAATGCGATCATTAAAAAAAGAATTACATTTTTCTGATAATTAGAACACAACGAAGACGCTACGCTAAAATAGCCGGCAGATGAAACCCCTTCCCGACCTCAATTTCAAATCTATATCTTAATTAGTTACCTAAATTTTTGTTCATTAGTAAAAATTGGCAATTATTTCCTTTAATTTTCGCAAACTAAATGGAGGGATCTGCCCGAGAAACAGATCTCTTTGTAGTTCAGTTTTTAATGAAAGCAGATCCCTGTCTGAAACTTTCACGGATCGTTTTCACTGGCGCCGGCAGATTTTTGGCAGTTTTTTTGCATACATAAAAAAAAAATACCGACCGAATTTTTCAAAAATCACATAGTCAGATGTAGAATATTTTTTTACATATGCTCAGAAAATTTCAAATTGATATCTCAATTAGTTTTCTTAAAATTCGTTAATTAGTAAAATAATTTCGAATTCTTTGATTTCCGCTTCCAAATCCAATGCACCGGTTCGTTTCTTTCGCCATTTTGATTTAAAAGATGTCATTTTAGAAGCGATGGTTAATGAGAATCTAATTAATATCTAGGCTAATTATCAAAATATTAAAATTCTGAGACTCAGGTGCACATGGCCAGACCTTGGACTGTCCACACCTAAATTTCCAGACTTCTAGGGGGGCTAGATTTTGCTAGCCATCGCCAACAGACACACACACAGACAGACACACAGAGCGAAACTTTCTTTTATTAATATAGATGAGCAAGTATATGCAAATGTTTTCATCATAAAGATTCTGACAGGAAATAATACTTAACCCAGGCAGTTCATTCAAGAAATATGTATATAATTCCACACACCTTTGAAAATTGGCATAGAGCAATGGAAGCTTATGGAAATCTTAATAATAAATCGATTTAGATTTTGATAATGAGGGAAAGGTGAATTTCACCTGTCTATTAGTTAGTGGGCTATTATTAGTTTTATTATCTTATTAGCTTAAGCTTTTTAGCTTTTAGGCTATTATTAGGCTTTTTAACTATTAGCTTATAAATTTTTATTAGCTTAGACTAGAATTCTGTTGTTGCAGACCTATTTGCGGGGGAAAAAAGATAAAAAAAGAAACAAGAACGTATACATTTACAACCCTCAAGATAGGAAATTATGTATATATACAAATGTTTTTTAAAAATAAAAAATAAATTACAGTTGTGAAACGTATAATAACCTTTATTGTAAACATATTTAATTAATCAAAATAGTAATTATTCACTATTATGATTTTGATAATTTAATATATATATATATACTAGCGGCCCTCCCTCGCTTTGCTTCGGGTTAACCTTGAAAACCTTCATCTCTTTGTGTTTTCTGTAGACCTTTTTAATGTGTACAATAATTAGTACATTATTTTGATAAATCTTGTAGGGTTCAGCCTGCGTTTGCAATGTATAAGCGGAAAAAATGAAATTATTTACGACATCACATTAAAAACCTCAAAAATAACAGTATTTCTCCACTATTTAATGGATATACATATAAACCTTCCTCTTGAATCACTCTATCTATTAAAAAAAACCGCATCAAAATCCGTTGCGTAGTTTTAAAGATTTAAGCGTACATAGGGATATAGGGACAGAAAAAGCGACTTTGTTTTATACTATGTTGGGATTTATCTGAAATTACAAAGCAAAACATATGGTTATTATACATATAAACCTTCCTCTTGAATCACTTTATCTATTAAAAAAAACCGCATCAAAATCCGTTGCGTAGTTTTAAAGATTTAAGCGTACATAGGGATATAGGGACAGAAAAAGCGACTTTGTTTTATACTATGTTGTGATTTATCTGAAATTACAAAGCAAAACATATGGTTATTATACATATAAACCTTCCTCTTGAATCACTCTATCTATTAAAAAAAACCGCATCAAAATCCGTTGCGTAGTTTTAAAGATTTAAGCGTACATAGGGATATAGGGACAGAAAAAGCGACTTTGTTTTATACTATGTTGTGATTTATCTGAAATTACAAAGCAAAACATATGGTTATTATACATATAAACCTTCCTCTTGAATCACTCTATCTATTAAAAAAAACCGCATCAAAATCCGTTGCGTAGTTTTAAAGATTTAAGCGTACATAGGGATATAGGGACAGAAAAAGCGAATTTGTTTTATACTATGTTGTGATTTATCTGAAATTACAAAGCAAAACATATGGTTATTATACATATAAACCTTCCTCTTGAATCACTCTATCTATTAAAAAAAAACGCATCAAAATCCGTTGCGTAGTTTTAAAGATTTAAGCGTGCATAGGGATATAGGGACAGAAAAAGCGACTTTGTTTTATACTATGTAGTGATATCTTCAATTGTAGCACACATTTACCATATGTTCCGGATATAAAGCTTGTTCTTATTTACTAAATCTGAAGTTAATTTAGCATTTCAGTATCGCTTCTATTTTTTAGCCTTAATGGATAAGTGTGTGAAAAGATAAGGACTTTAACAGAAAATAAATCTGCGCCTACTATTACGCTTAGACGCTTCATTCAATAAATGTATAGATAACCCACAAAACGTTGAAAAATGACAGAGTACACTAAAAGTTGTAATCTGTTTGTACAAACCTTAAATGATAAATCGATATAAACTTTGATAATGAAAGAAAGGTGGGGTGTTTTTCAGCATTTTATTAATCAGTGGATTTGATAAATAGTGACTTAATAAATTGTATTATTGCAACCTATTTATGTACAAAAGAAAACGAAATACAGAAATCTAAATATACGCTTAAAACAATAAAAATGGAAAATTTGTCTATATCAAATTTCCATAACAGTAACCGGTAATAATTAAAATAATAATAATTAGGCGGTGTCACACGCCGAAATTCGATGGAATACACAAAATTAATAAGGAACAGTTATATAAACTTCTAACAACTACAAAAATAATTTTAATAGAAAATCAGCTTTCACTGACTAATTTAACACAAAAACAATTAATATTTTAAACCATATTTACTGTTAATTGTATGTGTATATTTATTAATTTTGATTTTGCAGGTGAAAAATAAAATTTGATTCGTTTTGAGTATATAGTTTATTTCTAAATAAAGTTATCCGACATGCAATTAAAGTACATTATAAAGATAAAGTCTTAAGAGCTAATTCTAATATTTTTAGTTATAAAATAAAAATCAGAGAAAGTTGCTGAATTTTGGCACATATTTATCAATAAACACTACATTTAAATTTTAACATAACATCACTTTAATTAACGCACACTTTTGGTATTTTTAATTCGTCTTTTTTTTTTTCAAATTTACAATGGCGTATTAAGGAACTACGATAAGTGTGTACCTTTCTTCATCGGAAATTACTGAAGCGATTTCAGTAGCTTTTTATGGTTTCGTTCATGTCAGGAAACCCTATTCATCCCGCTACGTTGTCTGTCCGTCACAGAGCCTGTTCTCAAAAACTATATAACTTACAGACATGAAATTTTGTGTACTTATAGCTGAATACCTACTATGAAGATCAAAATCATAAAATTTTAAAAATATCATATTATTTTAATGTAGAGAGATAAAACACCAAAAATCTAACAGCCTTTTCCTATTAAATTAAAAAAAAATTGTTATAGCAGTTGCCAACAATTAAAAATCCACAATGAAATTCTTTCTACAATAAGTAATTTTCTATTGAAAGATTTCCACGTGAATACTGTAAATGAAATAAAAAGTTTCACCAATTGAAAAAATAGGAATATGACGTCATATTGGTAATAGAACGGAAATTTTCAAACATTTCTCAATAATACAAGGGATATGAGTATGTGTAAATACAGAAAGCTGCTTGAAAGAACGATGAAATTCTTTCTACAATAATTAATTTTCTATCAGACGATTTTCACGTGAAAAAAGAAAATGAAATGAAACGTTTCACCAATTGAAAAAAAAGATTAATATGAAATAAAAAGGATTCACGTCATAGTGGTAATAAAGCGAAAATTTTCAAAGCTTTCTCAATAATACAAGGAGTATGAGTATGTGTATGTACACAAAGCAGGTTAATATGATGTCATTAGAGGATTAAAAAGAAAATTGACGTCATATCGGAAGTTTAACGGACTTTTTGAGTATCAATATGAGTAATAGAGAAAGCAAGTATATATGAAGTCAGCAAGTGCTTATAACGTCACATGAGTTTGAGGAACGTTTTGAATCAAGATAAAAAACCATTTAAATATAGGCATATATTAACATTTTGAAGGTATTATGACTGAGTATAATAGCCGAGTATAATAACTTTATAAAAAACATAACTTTTTTTTTTCTTCTGAAAATGAAATTTATTTGGATTTATTACAGAAAGGATAAAGTGTTTTGAAAGGAATATTACACGAAACCCTTTGTGCGATCTTCGATCATACTTACCAACTTGTTTAAATAGTTTTATCTGTAGTAAACTCACAGTATATACGTATGTTATTTTTCTAATTCCAAAAATCAAAAATCGTGAAAACCTGTCGGTAACTTTTAATACTTGCAAAAAACTGATCCGACGTAATCAAATGACCAACATATTTGAGGGGGTCGTATTGAATTTACTTCCAGTTCGGGGACCAAGGAAACAGGCCTTTCTATATGTTTTCGAATACGAAAGAAAAAAAATGATAAGGATGGAATTAATAAAACCACCAGTCAGAAATTATAGGTATATTCAAATTAGTAAAACTATTTCAAGTGGGATTTGAATATTGGCATATACACGCAGAAAATTAACCTATTTCCGAAAATCGAAAATTCGAAGAAATCGACTGGTAACTATATTTTTTGTGAGGGGAAGGGGGGGGGATGTTTGGTAATCATTTAAATATCACGTTAATGATAAAAGATTTTGTCGAGTGCACAGCACGTATGCTATACGGTGCTACAGCTAGCGGGGGACCCATGTCGGAGGTTCGTTTAAAACAGAATGCACCGCACCACCTGACGATGGAAGGTAGAACTAAAAGATGTAGCTGCGCGTGCGCAGCACCCCTGCTATATATTACCGGAAGCAGCAGGGGCAGCTGTTGGAGTTCCATTTAGAACAGAGTGCGCCCTCTAGCGGTGTAAGATGGAACTAGAAGAGTTAGCAACGCGTGAGCAGCACGCCTGCTATACGATGCCGGAGGCAGCGGGGACACGTGCTGGAGTTTCGTTCGGAAAAAGAGTTGTTTAAAATACAGTACCCTCTGGCTGTGGCAGGTGGAACTAATTTATTTTATGACGCATACGCTGCACCTCCGTTATACGGTGCCCTACGCAACGGAGATCCCAGCCGGAGGTTCCTTCGGTTCGACGTTTGTAATAGTGTAAGAAATTGTTTATGCTAATAAAGTATATTATTCGATGTTCGTTTAATTCGAGGCCCCGTTGTAATTAGTGTCGTGCTATCGGAAAGCGACAGCTAGTTTTGAATAACCTTTAAAACTTTAAATTATAAAGACTGAAATATTTAAAAAAATAGTTAGTGTGCGCTCATTTACAAATAAACAAATTTTAATTATAAAAATATATGTTAAAATTGATTTGGTAGACAACTGAGGCCAAGGGCGAAATAAACAGGCTTGTGTTTTAAATATATACATATGTACAACAGATAGAATTGTAATGATAATTCAGGTCGAAATTTTAATTTATGGATATACGAATTAATTTAATCTGATTTTTAGTACAATAAAATATTGTTTTTTGCGGAATCTTCAAAAGAAAATGATTTTAAAAATATATCTACTATTTTGAAACGGTTAAATACTCCTATACGATCCAGCTAAAACAACTATGCAGGTATACTTAAATAAAAAAAAACATGCATTGGAAGATTTCTCTATTTTCAGTCGTTAAGAAGCAAGTACATAAAAATATTTCATGATAAGTATTCTAACACAAATTAAAATCTCACGTGTATAAAGGTCATCGACGCTAAAATAGTTTCCGTAAATGTGTTGCCGCAATCCTGACGATAATTTCCATTCATATTAACTGACCATGTATCCTCAAAAATAAATTAAAAGTTTCAATTTGAATATATTTTCCTTCTTGTGCTCTAGTGATTAAATACGTGAAAATAATTCATGTTATAAATATTCTATCAGAAAAAGATGCTGTAACGAAACACCTTATTCATGAAACGTGTAGTTAACGCACACTATATGGAAAATTGGCAGTCAGCATGGAAAGCTCTATGTTATCTGTATAGACCTAAACGATAAATCGATTTAGATTGTGATAATGAAGCATAGATGAAGTGTTTCACGGCGCTTTGTTAATTAGTGGAGAATTGTAATTCTGCTGTCACTTTTGCTTACAGAGGGAAACGAGCGGAAGAACATTGAATCAAAGTACGTGTTTATATCGCTATTAGAGTACAATATTCTGTTTATATCTGTCCTATAGAATTTAATGTGAAATGTACCAAAAAATAATCTAAAATGTTAAAATAGTGAACAATAAACATTTTCCTAAAGAAAAGAAATATATATATATATATATATATATATATATAATATTGTATTTAATTTTCTTAAAATTATGTTATTGGTATTGTTTAATTGTAATGAGAAACATACAATATTTTACTTATATTTTAAGAAATGATTTCCATTACGTTATTTCTATAATAAAAATATAATTGTATCTAAAAAGTTTTGTAATTACCCATAAAACATTACAGAGAAATATTCAAAATTACAATAGATAGTGAATAGGAAATAAAGTAAATAGACTATATGAAGGTGGATACAAACATAAGTTAAAGGGACAGACAAATATTTTCGTTACATAATGATCTATGGGAAATATTCGCTTGCGGTATATTTTATTGATTTTTGCGATGTTTCAAACATTATGACATTCATTTGCATCACTGAGATGGACTGCAGAATGCTTTTTCAGGAGTATAGAATCAGTAGCATTTATCGTTCGTTTACAGGGACTCACAAACGAATTATGTTAATTATGATATTTTTAGGGGGTGGTGACGTTTGTAGTGTATATTAATGATGCTATGATACTTCAAACATATTGAAGTCGGCGATTTGCACTATAACATCTTTTCTGTGGATTATGGAGTGCATAGTATTTAGGTATTTTTAGAGAGACTCGCTTATAGGACTGACTAAGATCGATTATTCCTGGAAGTGTGTTTACCACTGAGGTATGCAATTAAAAATATATCTAATTTTGAGTGTATTAGGCGGAGTGTATCAGTGCTATAGATCATATTCAGGGCTACACGAGTAAATTCGCACACATTACCTCATATGGAGAGTAATAGCTTAAAATTGTTTTTCACTGAATTATGTGTTTTTTTCAAGTTGCTTATTTAGATATAGGATTCAATTCTATGAAAAAAAATATATAATACGCTGTAAGTTTTGGAAATGACTTTATAATTGATGACTGATGCAGGATGTTTAAATCTTTTTATTATTAGAACCATTTTTTTGTAAATTTAACGAAAGATTAAAATAAGTATAAATAAAAAATCAATTTGATATTTTGTAACTAGTTGCAACAAAATGTAAAATAAATGTTTCAATTAGAAAATTGACTATGGTGATCAAAGGTAAGGAAGTCAAATTATAAGAGACATTTTACATAATCTGTCCTAAACGTAATAACTATTTAAAGAAAATCTCATCAATGATTATACCATATGATCGTTTATAAGCATTCTAAAAATTGTTACAGGTTAAAGTTTTAGATATGAATTTATAGAACTTTTAAAGAAATGTGTGTGATTTTTAATCAGAAATGAAATGAAAAGAAATAACGATTGCCACACTGCAAAAAATAATTGTTGATTTTACAGTATAAAACTGGCACCCCAGCTGCCAGTATTATACCGTAAAATTAACAGTATTAAACAGTAAAATAAGCAGTAATACGCTGCCGCGCACAGTATTATACCGTAAAATTAACAGTATTAAACAGTAAAATAAGCAGTAATACGCTGCCGCGCACAGTATTATACCGTAAAATTAACAGTATTAAACAGTAAAATAAGCAGTAATACGCTGCCGCGCATGCGCGGTAGCGTATTACTGCTTATTTTACTGTTTAATACTGTTAATTTTACGGTATAATACTGGCAGCTGGGGTGCCAGTTTTATACTGTAAAATCAACAATTATTTTTTGCAGTGCATCACGGAGTATAAAAAATGGCATTCAAAGATAACTTTAACTAAATATTGAGTAAATACATGAGTAAATTCGCACACATTACCGGATATGGAGAGCAATAGCTGAAAATTTTTTTTTCACTGAATTAAGTGTTTTTTCAAGTTGCTTATTTGGATATAGGATTCAATTCTATGAAAAAAAAATATTTATAATACGCTTTTAGTTTTGGAAAGGGCTTTATAATTTATGCCTGATGCAGGATGTTTAGTTCTTTTTATTATTAGAACTATTTTTTGTAAATTTAACGAAAGATTAAAAGAAGTATTAAAAATAATTCAATTTGAATTTTTCTAACTAGTTGCAACAAAATATAAAAGAAATGTTTCAATTAGAAAATTGACTATGGTGATCAAAGGTAAGGAAGTCAAATTATAAGAGACATTTTACATAATCTGTCCTAAACGTAATAACTATTTAAATAAAATCTCATCAGTGGTTAGACCATACGATCATTTATAAGCATTCTAAAAATTGTTATAGGTTAAAGTTTTAGATATGAATTTATAGAACTTTTAAAGAAATTTGTGTGATTTTTAATCATAAATGAAATGAAAAGAAATCACGATTACCATCACTGAGTATAAAAAATGGCATTCAAAGATAGCTTTAACTAAATATTCTGGATATAATTGTGTTTTGACAATAAACAAATTATAGTAGAAGCAATATTAAGTAAAATAAACAAAAACAAATAGGGGTAAAATAATAATGATGAAAACTTGATTATCTATACTTATACCGCCCAAAAGATATTGTGTGGCACCCGAGAAAAGTGTTAAAAAACTAATGCCGATGAATATCGAACGATGCTGCATTATAAATGTCAATCGCGACATCTTCTAGCTCAAACTTAAACTTTAAATATTTTCAAATTGCTATACTTATACAATGTTTACCTTTGAGCTACTAGATGTCTCTGCGATCAACGTTCAGCAACGCTCGACATTTATCGTTTGGTATTGTTCGACATTTATCGGCTTCAAAATTTAGGATTTCGTTTATCTCACGAAACCATATTCGTCTCATTCCTATAGGTTTCTGTCAGTCACAGAATCCGTTCTCAGAAACGGTGTAAGTTAGACACTTGAAATTTTGCGTACTTACAACAGTATACCTCCTGTCACATGACAAATAATAAATATTCCAATACGGAGTTAATTATCTGGAATATTAATTTAAATCCCTAAAAACTCATTAAAAACGGACAGAAATATGGAAACAAAGAAAGAAGTTCAGTCTTGACTTGAATCTTTACCCTGAAAAGAGGCAAGCAGGGTTTTCCGAAACAGTCAGCGTGACATATTCCAATATAACTCCCCTTTTATGAAGCATACCAAAGTAAAGGGTCTATCCACACGAAATTCGGGATACAGGTGTATAAAATAATCGCGATTTCAAAAAATCAAATTTCGAAAAAATCGAACTAGAACTTTTTGAGATATCAATTAAAAAACATAGCATTTCTCAGCAAGCAATATCAAGACATTTTGTCCCTGAAAATTTGAAGGGCGGGAGGTATAAACCGCAGATTTTTAACGTATTGGATAACTTAAAGCTCTATTATTATTATTATTATTTTAAGTAGCTTTCAATACAAAAAAGTATAAAGCTTCCTATTGCAGCCGTTCGGAGGAAAGCAGTTCCGGAAAATTTCGAAATATTCTCACCGATCATGACCCCCAGACCCCAAAACCACCCTCCGTTCAAATGTTGATTTATATATATAGATATATCCATCTATATATAATTATATATATATATATATATATCTGACCTATTTCATACGATAACGCTCGTATTTATAAATCAATTTTGATGAAACTAATTGTGTGTATTAAGCTCACCAATGTCTCGACCGGGTTCGTTGGCCAGCTTGGTCCGCCATTTTGTTTCAAGATGGCGGCCACTTAAATATTTAAAACTAAAATAAAAATACAAAAAAGTTAAACATTCAAATTTATTTTTTAATTAAGTGTTAGGCCTTGATACAAGGATTCCAGAGCATTTTTTGGTTTACCTCTATCTTAAAAAATGGCTGAGATAGAGCAGTTTGAAATTCTATGGTGGCTGACATTTTGAAACAAGACAGCACATTACAAAAATTTTCATTGTTGTAATAATTTTCCCAATCATACGCATAAAACTATATATTCATATCCGTTAGCGCCAAGTTCTCGCCAAACTTGGTGACATTTGGCGAAATATCGCCAAATTTGGCGACCGAAATAAGTCTTCATAAATGAAGCCAATTTGGCTATTGCTCAATAATTTGGCGAATTTCTTATTCAAATTCAGTATTAACGAATCTTTTGTAAACGTTTTCTTTGCATTTTAACTTGCTGTTTTCGTGTAACATTAGCTAAAATTTTAAAACGAAGATATAGGAAAGCTACATTTTCCTCCCGGTACAGGCCGGAAGGACTTTTTTAATATTGCATTTATCGATTCGAAATTTTTTATTCTATGCGTATTTCTTAACGCTGATTCCAAAAATGTTAGTTTCGTAAACATCCCATAATTAGAACCCCATATACTAATTATTATTTGATTAAGTTGATCTCAGTATAATAATTGTTTGTTTTTTTTCTCGCTAGACAGTTTGTCATCTAATGGGAATAATTAATTTCTTATATTGGGATAATTTGGGCTCTATTATTATTATTATTTTGATATATTGCAGTTATCGATTTGAAATTTATGTATCTAGGCGTATTTTTTCATCTTCATTCTAAATATGTAATAATCGTAAATATCCGTCAATTAGAACCATATATATTAATTATTTTTATCCTGATATTTGTAAAGAAAAATAAATAAAACACTAATGGATTTCAGTGTAATTAATAAAGAAACGTTGTCAAATGCGAATAGGGATTATTAAAACAGAGGGGAAGAGGGGGAGAGGGGAAACTACATTTTAATCAATATCGCAATTATTGCACTTCACCTGCCCCTGGTGGTGATATTTTCGTTATATTACAAACTATATTTACAAATACACATGTACGGACTTTATTTGGAGAGAACAAATCCCATTTAACAAATTTAACATTTGTAACTGCATCCGTAGCATTTAATTGCTGTTATGTATAATACCACTATTTTCGAATCGTAACTTCAGAAATTTCTTTTTTCAGTTCCAAGCTCTTGTACGGGTACCAGTCTTTGAACAAGTAGTCTGGAAGTCTTCATTAGTTGTTTGACAAAAATCAGTCTCATCTTCCCCCCCCCCCCCTCCCGTCCCCATCAAGGTTTTTTTTTTTCTCTAACTATGCTCAGTTTCCATAACTCAGCAACTATCTTTCTGATTTCAATAAAACTGATTCAAAACGTTACAATTAACTTAATAATCACCCTCTATATCATTAAATTAATTTTCTGAGTTGTATGTACCACTGATTTCGAAAAATAATTTCATATATTTTTTATTTGATTTCAAAGTATATCGGGTTCTATAGGACATATTACAACGGGGTTTGGTTCATTCTATTTGATATCGATAGTCTTACATAATTTAGTTCCACTTGATACCACCAGGGGTGCTTTCCTATCTCGAGTTCTATGGGCCAAATACAAAGGAGAAGGGAAAGGGACTACCTTCTATTAAATATCGTATTTATTGTACTTCACCGCGCGCCTCTGACTGCGTTTTTTTTCGTTATAGGACACTTTTTTTAAAAAATACACATCTACTGCTCTTATTTAGACTGAACTAATTTCACTTATTTTACATTTTTAGCTTCTTTTACACGGTTTAACTGCTGTTATATAGAGAGAATACCGGATTTTTCAAAAAATAATTTTCGTAAATTTTAAAATTAATTTAGGTATAGTGAGTATTAAAAAAAAAAAAACATTAAACGAAACCTTCTGTGCGAACTTCGATCACAATTACCCACTTGTTTAGCACTTTTTATAGCATTACTGGAGTAACTGGTTTCCCCACTATATTTTCCAGATGCCAAAACTATAGTATTGACATTAATTTTCTGGGTTTTTTTTGTTTGTTTTTTTTAGAATGTGAGATAAAAGTAGTAGCTTATTACGTTATAGATATAGTATACAATAATGTTCTAGCAAATTATTGTTTTAAACAGCTTTTTTCAGGTGAAGTACTTATAAATTATTAATAAGCACCACATTATTTAACTACCGAAATACAATTGAAGCATTACTGCACACAAATTTAGAGCATCAGTTATGCATTTATGAGCAGTATTTGGTATTTTGCGTGTTAAAGAACATAATGCGCGGTGTAAAGAAAATTTGTGAAGACCACTATGTTTCATACGGAAAACTGAAAGAGATTTTTTACATTTAATACTTTTTTAGATTGCACACTGAGAAAACAAGAAAACATTTTTACCTGAAAAACATTTATATGGAATTTGAATAAAGTTTCGAAATTTATTTAAAGCGATACTTCGAATTAGCTGCATGTCAGGTGGAAATCGAAGAAATCGTCAAAGATTTCGCTACTTACAGCAATTTTTTTTATTCTGATTATTTCAGTGTTTAAGCACGGAGTTCGATTATATGTCTGTTAAAATTGTGTTTTATTTATATTATTTTATTTATTTACTTTTTTATTGATGAAGTTTTAATTTCGTTACTGAATATTAGCCACAAAACTATGCTGAACAATTTACATAATTTTAAGTGCAACCAGGAAAATCTTTCGTAATCTGGCTTACGCAATTGAGATAATTAAAAATAAATCTTGAATATTTTAATTATTTTGATATACGATAAAAATTCAGTGAATCGTGATAAAAATTCCAAATGTACAGTGGTTTTCTAACCGACTAGCCGCATACTGCCACTTCGCTGATCGATTTTCACAAGATAAACGCCGAAGATTTAAACATATTTTAGTTCCACCTTCCACCGACGGGAGCGCTTATGTATTATTAGTGTTTGTATATATATATATATATAACTTATTAGTATATATGTATCAGTCCGCAATTCGGTGGTCTTTCGTCGCTTGCAAAGTTAATAACTTCCTAGTTTTATAATCAACTCTCACAAAATACGCCAGTTGTCTGCGAACCCGATTACGGAAATTTTCCTGTACAAACATACATACATGTCAATACAAGTTTGCGTACACAATAATACACAGATACATTCATATATTGAATACATACATGACAATATATTTTTCTCGATTTGTTTGTGTATTATCCGTTCGCACGCGGCGAATACTGAAGTACCCAAATTCGTATTCTCCGTATCCGTATCCTAATTTTCTTTGTTAAATATAAAATTCAAACCAAATTAGTACATCAATTTATAAGTTACAAAGAATGGAAAGTCCGATTTGATTATCTATTTGCTCACACTTTCAAAGAAAAAAAACACGTGGCCGTTACGTACGTAAGAAGTAAACCTTCTAAAATTCGTTCTATATTAAAAATGAAAAATATGTGAATCAGTAACGTTGAAGTCATAACTTTGCGGACTACAACGAGGTTAAACTGCATAAGGTACAACAATGGATCTAATGTTTTAATTAATAACAAAATGAAGCAATTTTTTGTATGACTTCGCACATTATTTTAGTATTAATTAGATTTTTTCAGCAATTAAGAAAAGCTACCGGCCGATATTTGCAAAAATTTTATTTTTAGACGCAGGAAATATTTCTACATATGTGTGGTGAAATTTCGATACCTCAAATGCGTTTCTGAATATCGTAAATTAGTGAAAACAAACCACTTGTTGCCATCGGCAAGAGAGAAAAAACCGCTCTTTCGCCGCCACTTACCTTAGACTTTTATATATATGGATAATATAAAGCTTGAAATTGTGCTATGTTTAGAAGTTAAACAAATTGCAGCAAAAGCGAAATTTATTGCTCAATGTGTTCACATTTTGAATATGACGTCAGCATTACTCAAAGTCATGTTTTTGCTTTATAATATTGATGGTCTGTATGTACATTTAAAATAATATTCACCAAGTCTATTTTTTATAAACAATTTTATGCGATTTAAACAATATCTTGCGTATTTCAGATGTTGCTCCGTCTTTACTAACTGTCTTTCCTGACCATACTGGACATTCAGCAGAATCGGTATCATTCAAATGCATCTCTTCCGGAAATCCCCTTCCCCAAGTCACGTGGTACGTGGATGACGTCGTAGTAACACAAAGTTCCCGGATTTCTGCTGGTGACTACGTGAGTGAGCTTGGACACGTTGTCAGTTTCTTGAATATTAGTGAAACGCGTGTAGAAGATAGCGGTGAATACAAATGTCATGTAAGCAACGATGTTGGATCGGTGCATCACGAAGGAAGGCTTAATATTTACGGGCAACCTTTTGTCAGACAGATGTCAAATGTTACTGCAATTGCTGGAGAGGATTTAGTCATCAGATGTCCATATGGAGGATATCCCGTTAAAGGTGTTAGATGGTTAAAAGGTAAGATTTTTACTGCCAGTTAAAGGGCTGTTTTTACTTTTTATTCATGATACAATATCATATTTACGATGATAACCATTTAGCACATACTGACATTTAGTTTTTATTTTGTTTGCAGAACATAGAAAAATTATATATAAATAATTAGGTAATATTGTAAATAACAGTGATGTTCCGGATAGAAACATTATAGGAATTTAACATATCTTATTTTAGTTATGTTAAAAACATTATTTATACTAATAAAAGGAACTTTTTGTTTGTGTGTGTAGCAAATTCTACAGCTCGCACAGGTCTGAAAATTTCAATTTTGGTAGTCCAAAGCATGTCTCGATGCTTCCCAGGCTCAGATATTTAACATTTTGATAATTGACCGAGATATTAATTAAAAACTAATAAAAAATCACCTATTATTTTGAGAGCTGGCAAATGTATTCGCGAATGCCCATTACCCGATTAAGTCATCGGGAGGGATTGAAGGAGCGAACACGCTTTTTTCCGGTGTTATTTCGTAGTTGTAAATCGGCATAAATCGGCAAAAAAATTCGGAGCAGTTAAAATTGAACAACATATTCAGGAAGATCGTACTCTTACATCTGAAACTGCTATCAATTCTAAAAAAAAATGTTGTTAATATTTTGGGTTTTTTTTTCAAAATGGGTCGTTTGTCCGAAGGACGTTTTTCTCCCTTAACGCCCCTCCAGGTCGCAATTTTAAAGGTATCAACAAGCAAAACGTAAATTCTATATGCTAAAACATTCTTATAATCAAATGTGAAAACGGTTTTTAAAAATACGAATTCTAACTCTTTCAACAATATCCCGCACGCAGGGCACTTCGCGCTTCACGGAGACGAAGTAACCAATCGTCCGTATTTCGACACAATATGTGTAGAGCTCCTCGGTAGAAAAGATTCACACCACCTACAAAATTTAGCATACACACCAACAAAACTTAGTTATACTTTTCGGAGCAAAAATCTAATATTTTTGTTACTGGCATCCAAATGTTTTTGAAAATGCTTCGTCACCTTTGTTATTGAGATAGTGTCACTCCATGGAGAACTTATCGACAACAATTCGCAAGTTCGATAGTTGATAATCTGGATTTATCGTTCCTTAAGACCTGTGAATAATGCACGGTTGCTGCAGTTAGGTTGCTGTTGGATAAATTCGAGTGGAGTTTTGTTCGTCACACCTGTTTTCTATTTAGATATGGCTTTTTATTTAAACAATAATATCATATTCACTTAAATCAGTTCTGCACAATATGTTCATTAATATAACTAGAGAATTCCCCATTCTTTACTTTTTTAGTCGTTCCTTTTGCGTGAAACGTTTTTCAAAGAAAACACAAAATAAAACGAAATACTTATTCCGTTATTATAGCAAGCAATAACTTATACACACATGCATAAAATTAAATAAACTGATAATAATCTCAAAGTTAGAATCCATTCTACCAACTAAATGTTAATGTGAAGCAGTTGAATGACGCATTTGTACAGATATACGAGTTTCGCAACAAAGAAATACATCAAAATATGAGAATTCTTTAGTCTCAACCTAGTAGTTGCTGCATTAGCAAATGGAAATTAAAATTCATTAAATATTTACTTTGATGTTAAATTATATAGCTATATAAAGATTAATGATTTTTCATTTAATACACAATAAATATACTTAAAAATCAAAGGTGTGTAAGCGTGTCTCTTTTGTATATGCATTGCAAAAAAAACGCAATTTTAAATGAATAAACTGCATGTGTTTTCAACAGAAAATTGAAGTTCTTCGAAAACAAATTACACTTTATGAACTACATTATCTTGATTACATTGTAGGTCACTTGTGCGTGACCTATAGCAGCACATAACACTCCCCCCTTACATGTACGTTCAGATACATGGTTGAGTAAAACTGATAAGACATGATAAGAATTGCTCTTATATCTTTTACATTATTAAAGATTATTTTTAAATGTTAAAAATTCATTCGCTGAAAATCATAGTTTACGATTTCGAAAAAAAACCCCTCAAAAACACACACATTTGTTTGCAGAATCCTTAATAAATCTACATTGAGTTTATAAGAAATACAACTAATCTTAAAAATAAAAAAAGTAAAGCAAGAAAAATGAGAACTAGATAGTGTTCATTTTTCTTTTGTGCAACATACTTCAGTTGATGTTTTTTGAAAAACTAAGTATTAGAATGAACAGAAACAGAATAACTACTGTTTCCGTTGTTTCTGCATCTATTTCAAGTGAAGTAATTTTACAACGTTTTTTTTTTTCCTTTTTTTGTGTGTGTCCTAAGTTTTCCACTAAGATATTTTTCAAAGAATTCGGAAATATATTTTCTGTGATCCACCATCTTTTACATGAATCCTTGCTTTTTTGTCCATCTTTTAAAAAAGTTCTTTTCGTAATATTTTCAAAGTAGCATTTCTTTGATTCATCTTTACTTCAACTATTTTCTGGAATAAAAACTTCCTGTACGCAATTTCTTATTTGTGTTCAAAGAAAAAATATGAATGCAGAAATATTACTTGGAAATAAATTTCAAGTCATCCGTATATTTAAGGAAATTTTATGGATTAAATTATTTTCTAAGGCATTTATGTTCAAAAGTTCTTGTTTTATAAAAAATTCAACTTTACTTTTGTAGACTTTTCGTCCTTCTTAATAATATTGTGACAAATTTTTTTGGAGTGCTGTAATTTAAATACAATAATCTTACATTCTAAATAAATTTTTAAACACATCTGCAGATTTAGCTCGCGTATTTTCACAATTCCCTTTTAAAACACGTTTAAAAAAAGTTACACAGATTACTGTATAGATTAATGCACAGCAGCTGCCATGTGTGTGAGCGCACTGGCACACAACGATGGATTTTCATGTTTCCATGATTGATTGATGAATCTTTTTTTTAATTCCCGAGTACGAAAATGTCGCTTCCATGTACAGTTAGTGATTCCTTTAATTCAGAAATATAAATGTTTCGCTAATTAAACATTCTATATCTTCTATAAACAAATTATTGAAACACTCGCTTGCAATAAAACAAGTAAGACAAGAATTTGAAAACTTTAAATTTTTTAGGGTTTCATTCATCTCACGAAACCCTATTACTCCCTTTCGTTGTCTGTCTGTCACGGAGCTATTCTCAGAAACTATGTAACTTGCAGAGTTGAAACTTTGTGTATATAGCTGAATATCAGCTATGAAGTGCTCAAAATATTAAAATTTGAAAAATTCGTATTATTTTAATAAATAGAGATAAAAAACCAAAATTCTAACAGCCTTTCCCTATTAAATTTAAACATTTTTCGTTAAAGCAGATGCCAAAAATTAAAAATCCACGATGAAATTCTTTCTACAATAATTAATTTTCTATCAGACGATTTCCACGGGAAAAATAAAAATAAAATAAAAAGTTTCACCAATTGAAAAAAAAGATTAATATGAAATAAAATGACGTCATAGTGGTAATTAAACGGAAATTTTCAAAGATTTCTCAATATTACAAGGAGTATGAGTATGTGTATGTACACAAAGCAGATTAATATCACGTCATTAGAGAATTAAAAAGAAAATCTGACGTCATATTGGAAGTTTAACGAATTTTTCAGGTATCTGAGAATAATACAAAGCGAGTATCAATATGAGTAATAGAGAATAGTAAATATATGAGTTTGAGAAACATATTGAATCATGATAAAAATCCGATTATGGAAATATTCGCATATTTTAACATTTTGAAGGTGTACAATATGTTTTATTTAGAATTTTTTTTTATATCGCATTTAGTCCGCGTGACAGATTATGACAAAATATAATAGCCGGCTTTTCCCGCTATCGGGCTGGTTTGGATACTCGAAAAATAGACCGGTAAATTTTTACTTTATAAAAAACATGACTTTTTTTAAATTATTTTTTTGTAAATGAAATTTATTTCGATTTATGAAAGAAAGGATAAAGTGTTTTGGAAGGAATATTAAACGAAACCCTTTGAGCGATTTTTGATCCCACTTACCCACTTGTTTCTTTTTTTTTTATCATTCGTAGTCTTAAAGAATGTTGTTATTTTTTTTTACACATATAAAACTCATATACACGAATGTGTTCGCTTAAGCCATTTTCACTCAACACATGCACATTAAAAATAAATATGTGAGCTTGTTGTAAAGCTGCACATATTTCAAAAATTCGATTGCCTTATAATAAGAATAATTATGTCTTCAACTTTCTCAGTAGAACGACACTTTTTTGTTTACCTGTAATTTAAACCTTTAAATTAATTTCACTAGTGCTTCTAATCCATTTCTTACATTTCGATCATTCCATATATTTTAAAGGTGGGAAAAGGGTGAAAAGGGGGAGGAATTGGAGGAGTTGCTTATATAACGCGTGCTGATTTTTTTTTTTTTTTTTTTTTTTTTTTTTTTTTTGTCGATGACGATGGGCATGCGATGCTTTTGTTGAAACTTTTGTTCTAAGATTCATTCTGCATATAAATTTTGGAGCAATTCCATCAGATATATGTCGGGAGATAGAAATCATAGAATTCCTGAAAAACTAATCATGGAAACGCCTCATGCTTGGAGATATATACCAAAATTCAACAGTACTGATTTATGTCAATGTTTAAGTTTGATGGAATGAGATCTTGGAAACGTAACTAAGAGGGAGATATAAATGGGGGAAAATAGGGAAAAAATACTTAAGGTACGGTTTTCGGCATTGACTTTTCAAATCATTCGGAGGATTAAAGAGTGAATGGGGAAAAATTTGCGTTTTGATGCATAAACCATCCTCACCATTCGACTCAACTGTGTGAGAAATATCAAATGTCCTTCCTATCCATATGTTAGACCTTCTGTACCTGAATTTTAGAGTGAAGAGTGGTTAGGAATGTTTTAGGTCTCAAAGGGGGTTTGAAAAAAAATTGGGAAACACGTGTGTCCCTTCTGATGAAGAACTGAAATTCATCTTCCAACTTCAAAAGAACGAACGACGGAAATTACCCAAACCGAATTGTAAGAGTTTGTGGCACTTACCAAAATATAATTGCAGAACGTAGGGATCGCACTTTACGTCTCTTCTTTTTACATCGAATGATAACAACATAAATGATACTTACAAATACAGGGAATAAAAAATAATTTCTATACGAAACATATACCCAGTACTTTAAAACGTTTTTGCCCATCTATCTTTTAAATTACGCAATTGAAATGTGAAATGATCAGCAACTCCATTTAAACAATTCACAATGTTATTCATTACTTTAGTCTATTAGTAAAATTTCCGAAAAATATTAAAATGTCTTAGATATAGTTAATTACTCTGAATCAATTTATTACTAAGGATTATATAAACAAACAAGTGTGATACTAACAACTGCATGGTTTAAAGTGAATGCGTGTACTGTCTGTAAAAGTGTAAACACATGTGTTTTATCAGAACATTTTCTAAATTAAAATGTGTCATATTGGTTTAGGGAGCGTTTTATGTGACAAGGAAGTTCCAGACGTAAGAACCGGAGTATGGGGGGGGGGGGATAGACGTTACTTAAGGATCACGCGGAAATGCAGCACCGTCCATGACCCAATCACAGAGCTTTGCTAGTCAGAACACGAAAAAATCCAGTGGAGATAAAATGCTTGCGTTTTCTTAGTCAAGGGGAAATGCAACATGTGCCCTTTATTTTCGATGAAGAATCCAAAATCATTTTAAATTTTCAAGAACACAGTTACCAGTTTGAAAAAATGCCCCCCGCCTCAGCTGTAAATATGTAAAAAATCTGCAGTCGCTGCAGATTGTATTTTTTTCATAAAATTAGCAAATATGATATATTTCTGAATGAAAAAATACATAAAATATATATAGATAAGAGTCTAATCAGCAGACTTTTTACGCATTTGATTTATAATTAAAATTTATATATATGTACACAGACACACACATATATAGGCACAGTTGGAACTCTCCTTTACATCTGTATAAGAATGAAACTTTCCGATAAGAATAAAACTTAATAATGCAGATTTTTATGATGTTTTTATATGATGCAGATTTTTAATTATTTCAGTTTCGAAACATATTGGAATGTGTCTTTTTTTTTAAAGTCCATAATTGGGATCTCTGTCCATTCTGAAAAGACATTTTTGAGGTATGCCTAACATACTACACGCATTGCAGTTTTTTTTTTTTTTTTTTTTTTTTTTTTTTTTTGCAACAATTAAAAGTAAAATTACTTTTAGAAAGTCAAAAGTGTACATAATGTCCAGGCTATTTCACTAAATGACTTTCCAGTTGATATCCCAACGTAAAATCCGAGAAAAAATTCAAATATGTTGTCAAAATATATAGGTGTTCGTTTTGAAAATGTTAAAGTTTGTTCCAATATCAATGTCACTATACCCCATTAAACTTATTTTAAAGCATAAATTGTAAGAAGAGAAAATGTTCAACTGAAATAATATTAACGGTTTTTTTTTTTTTTTTTTTTTTTTTTTTTTTTTTTTTTGTGCTAATTTCGTGATTAAATTGCACGGTGAGATTTCGTTCTTTTGGCCGACTGTACATTTATTAATCGTATCATCAAAACTTGTTCATTCCTTTAATTTAATTTTTAATCTTATTCAATACATCTATAATATAAGCACTTGAAATTAAATACACTTATTTCAAATATATTAATTGTAGCACTGTGAAGTGGAACTTTAACCACAATAGATGCTTTGGGCTAATATTATGTTGCTGATTAAGCACTTTATTCAAATAGGAGAAATGCTTCACGTAACGGAAGGAAACGTCATATTTTAATAGAGTATCTTTTCTTTAGTGGAGAGAAAGTAGCTGACTTCTACATTTAGTTATACAGTTTTGGAATTTATTTTCTTCCTCCTGTAATATTTTAATGTGATTTGAACCTGTCATATTCTTTATAACTGTATTCTTTAATTACAAAACATTATAAAAATTATTCTATTTCAGTTTTGATGTTGTAATTCAGTCTATTTAGATGAAAATAAATAATCTTTAAAAATTATATTTTAATTAACAATAATCCCTCTTTACATGAATAATTATTGAAATAAATATACTGTAAATTGGAGTATGTATTACTTCAAGCTATAAAGTAAAGTAATAATAAAAATAATTTGGAAAATAATTACTGAATAATAATAATAATAAATAAAATAAAGAATGTACACTATTAGACCGTTATTTTATCCCCCAAGTTTTAGAAAATATCTACTATATTAATATTATTGCTTTTAAAATATATTCTGAAACGAACTATATCATATATTGTAACACGAGGAAAAATTGTGTATATATATATGCAAATTTTTATCTTAAAAACGGCTGTAACGATTTTGATGAAATTTTAGGGCACCAAAAAACCATTGGGCTAGGTCACATGTTCGAGAAAATTCGATTAGTGGGACATTTTGGGTCACCATGGGTCAGGGTCAAGCAAATTGTATCTAAAAAGCGGTTCAAACGATTTTGACTAAATTTTGTATCCTACCATTTTCTGGCACGAGAAGCCTATTGGGCTGGGTCACTTCTTCGAGAACGTTTAATTAGTGGGTCGTTTTGGGGTCAACGTGGGTCAAGTTAATTTTATCTAGAAAACGGCTCTAACGATTTTGATTAAATTTTGGATCCTGCGAGTTTCGGGCACGAGAAAATCATTGAGCTAGATCACATGTTTGAGAAAATTCAATTAGTGGATCATTTTTGGGTCACTGTGGGTCAAACTAATTTTATCTAAAAACCGGCTCAGAGTATTTAGACTAAATTTTTCATCCTATGGATTTCGGGTTCGAGAAGACTGTTGTGCTAGGTCAGATGTTCGAGAAAATTCGATTAGTGGGTCATTTTGGTCATGGGTCATTATGGGTCAAGCTATTTTTATCTTAAAAACGGCTCAGAGGAATTGAACTAAATTTAGTATCCTACAGTTTTAGGGAACGAAAAGACTATCGGGTTAGTTCACATGTTCGAGATATTTCTATTAGTTTGTCATTTTGGTCATGGGTCATTATGGGTTTAGCAATTTTTATCTTAAAAACGGTTCAGATGATTTGAACTAAATTTTGTATTCTACGGTTTTTGGGCACGAGAAAATTATTGGGCTAGGTCACATGCTCGAGAAAATCCAATTAGTGGCTCATTTTTGGGTCACTGTTGGTCAAGCTAGCTTTATCTAAAAAACAGGTCAGACTATTTTGACTAAATTTTATATCCTACGGGTTTTGGGAACGAGAAGACAATTGGGCTTGGTCACATGTTCGAGAAAAATTCATTTGTGGGTCATTTTGGCCATGCGAACTCAAAGCTAATTTTGATCGAACATGGCTCGGTCTTCCCTGTGATCGTGCCACATTAAAAAACATAAATAACAATTAAAATGTTGTCCAGTACTTTAAAACGTTTTTGCCCATCTATCTTTTAAATTACGCAATTGAAATGTGAAATGATCAGCAACTCCATTTAAACAATTCACAATGTTATTCATTACTTTAGTCTATTAGTAAAATTTCCGAAAAATATTAAAATGTCTTAGATATAGTTAATTACTCTGAATCAATTTATTACTAAGGATTATATAAACAAACAAGTGTGATACTAACAACTGCATGGTTTAAAGTGAATGCGTGTACTGTCTGTAAAAGTGTAAACACATGTTTTTTATCAGAACATTTTCTAAATTAAAATGTGTCATATTGGTTTAGGGAGCGTTTTATGTGACAAGGAAGTTTCAGACGTAAGAACCGGAGTATGGGGGGGGGGGGATAGATGTTACTTAAGGATCACACGGAAATGCAGCACCGTCCATGACCCAATCACAGAGCTTTGCTAGTCAGAACACGAAAAAATCCAGTGGAGATAAAATGCTTGCGTTTTCTTAGTCAAGGGGAAATGCAACATGTGCCCTTTATTTTCGATGGAGAATCCAAAATCATTTTAAATTTTCAAGAACACAGTTACCAGTTTGAAAAAATGCCCCCCGCCTCAGCTGTAAATATGTAAAAAATCTGCAGTCGCTGCAGATTGTATTTTTTTTTCATAAAATTAGCAAATATGATATATTTCTGAATGAAAAAATACATAAAATATATATAGATAAGAGTCTAATCAGCAGACTTTTTACGCATTTGATTTATAATTAAAATTTATATATATGTACACAGACACACACATATATAGGCACAGTTGGAACTCTCCTTTACATCTGTATAAGAATGAAACTTTCCGATAAGAATAAAACTTAATAATGCAGATTTTTATGATGTTTTTATATGATGCAGATTTTTAATTATTTCAGTTTCGAAACATATTGGAATGTGTCTTTTTTTTTAAAGTCCATAATTGGGATCTCTGTCCATTCTGAAAAGACATTTTTGAGGTATGCCTAACATACTACACGCATTGCAGTTTTTTTTTTTTTTTTTTTTTTTTTTTTTTGCAACAATTAAAAGTAAAATTACTTTTAGAAAGTCAAAAGTGTACATAATGTCCAGGCTATTTCACTAAATGACTTTCCAGTTGATATCCCAACGTAAAATCCGAGAAAAAATTCAAATATGTTGTCAAAATATATAGGTGTTCGTTTTGAAAATGTTAAAGTTTGTTCCAATATCAATGTCACTATACCCCATTAAACTTATTTTAAAGCATAAATTGTAAGAAGAGAAAATGTTCAACTGAAATAATATTAACGGTTTTTTTTTTTTTTTTTTTTTTTTTTTTTGTGCTAATTTCGTGATTAAATTGCACGGTGAGATTTCGTTCTTTTGGCCGACTGTACATTTATTAATCGTATCATCAAAACTTGTTCATTCCTTTAATTTAATTTTTAATCTTATTCAATACATCTATAATATAAGCACTTGAAATTAAATACACTTATTTCAAATATATTAATTGTAGCACTGTGAAGTGGAACTTTAACCACAATAGATGCTTTGGGCTAATATTATGTTGCTGATTAAGCACTTTATTCAAATAGGAGAAATGCTTCACGTAACGGAAGGAAACGTCATATTTTAATAGAGTATCTTTTCTTTAGTGGAGAGAAAGTAGCTGACTTCTACATTTAGTTATACAGTTTTGGAATTTATTTTCTTCCTCCTGTAATATTTTAATGTGATTTGAACCTGTCATATTCTTTATAACTGTATTCTTTAATTACAAAACATTATAAAAATTATTCTATTTCAGTTTTGATGTTGTAATTCAGTCTATTTAGATGAAAATAAATAATCTTTAAAAATTCTATTTTAATTAACAATAATCCCTCTTTACATGAATAATTATTGAAATAAATATACTGTAAATTGGAGTATGTATTACTTCAAGCTATAAAGTAAAGTAATAATAAAAATAATTTGGAAAATAATTACTGAATAATAATAATAATAAATAAAATAAAGAATGTACACTATTAGACCGTTATTTTATCCCCCAAGTTTTAGAAAATATCTACTATATTAATATTATTGCTTTTAAAATATATTCTGAAACGAACTATATCATATATTGTAACACGAGGAAAAATTGTGTATATATATATGCAAATTTTTATCTTAAAAACGGCTGTAACGATTTTGATGAAATTTTAGGGCACCAAAAAACCATTGGGCTAGGTCACATGTTCGAGAAAATTCGATTAGTGGGACATTTTGGGTCACCATGGGTCAGGGTCAAGCAAATTGTATCTAAAAAGCGGTTCAAATGATTTTGACTAAATTTTGTATCCTACCATTTTCTGGCACGAGAAGCCTATTGGGCTGGGTCACTTCTTCGAGAACGTTTAATTAGTGGGTCGTTTTGGGGTCAACGTGGGTCAAGTTAATTTTATCTAGAAAACGGCTCTAACGATTTTGATTAAATTTTGGATCCTGCGAGTTTCGGGCACGAGAAAATCATTGAGCTAGATCACATGTTTGAGAAAATTCAATTAGTGGATCATTTTTGGGTCACTGTGGGTCAAACTAATTTTATCTAAAAACCGGCTCAGAGTATTTAGACTAAATTTTTCATCCTATGGATTTCGGGTTCGAGAAGACTGTTGTGCTAGGTCAGATGTTCGAGAAAATTCGATTAGTGGGTCATTTTGGTCATGGGTCATTATGGGTCAAGCTATTTTTATCTTAAAAACGGATCAGAGGAATTGAACTAAATTTAGTATCCTACAGTTTTAGGGAACGAAAAGACTATCGGGTTAGTTCACATGTTCGAGATATTTCTATTAGTTTGTCATTTTGGTCATGGGTCATTATGGGTTTAGCAATTTTTATCTTAAAAACGGTTCAGATGATTTGAACTAAATTTTGTATTCTACGGTTTTTGGGCACGAGAAAATTATTGGGCTAGGTCACATGCTCGAGAAAATCCAATTAGTGGCTCATTTTTGGGTCACTGTTGGTCAAGCTAGCTTTATCTAAAAAACAGGTCAGACTATTTTGACTAAATTTTATATCCTACGGGTTTTGGGAACGAGAAGACAATTGGGCTTGGTCACATGTTCGAGAAAAATTCATTTGTGGGTCATTTTGGCCATGCGAACTCAAAGCTAATTTTGATCGAACATGGCTCGGTCTTCCCTGTAATCGTGCCACATTAAAAAACATAAATAACAATTAAAATGTTGCATGTAATGCTATTTTTACGATCTTATAATAATATCTTTACTTAAAACTCTGTATATACGATTTATATATCAATGTAGGGTTCTTGGTATCCCATACTTAAAATAAAACAAAAGTAATTTTTCCGTGCCTTCTTTAAACGATAATGGATAAGGTGTAACAAGATTTGGAATCAGGGTTAAACCAATACGTGATTATATCTGAAATAACACATTTTTTGTTAATTTAACAGTTTTTAACCAACTTATAGCAAAGGTGGTTAAGAAAATTTTGTTTTATGTATTTTTATGTATGTGCATGGATAATATTTTCTGTTAGTAAGAGCACGTTCTGGTGGTGGTCGCGCTTTAATTTCAGTCGATTCTAAAATCTGTATGTCTGTGTATGTGTCTGTTTTGTTCCATTTCTTCTCCTTTTATGTGCAAATATTCATACAATTTGGCCAATTGTCACTAATTTTAAGTATGGTATCTATGCACTGCTACATATATATATATATTTAAAAAAGTTGTCGTATTTTATATAGTGTTTCTAATAATCAATGATTTAAATGCTATATCATTCTCTACATTTCATAAAACTGAGTGATACCTGTGACATAGTGATTTTAGTTGAATGTGCATGACAACACTAGATTTCCACAAAACATTATGTTACACCAATAATTCTCACTTAAAAAACCAAATGGCGTGCAACAAGTAAATATTTGCGTTATAAGTGTAAGAAATTATCCTTGAATTCTTTCTTATGTTTCTCTAAAAATCTAGTTATTTTATATCGAGTGAAGGCGAAAATATATTTGATTTGATTATAATGTACAAATACACAGTATATTTAAAAATCTGACTCCTTATAGCTTACTCTCATACATAAAATAACTAGTAACAATTTAAAGACTTTAATGATTTAAAATCGATTAAAAAGTGGAGAAAATAAATCCATTGTGATTCAGTACTTGTTATATGTACTTCCGTACAGTTGTCCGATATATGAAAATCCACTCAGATACTACATAAAAGGGTACACCGAAGATGGTATTGAAAGTTATTACAAATTCGTAATTAATAAAACACCTGAAAGGTATCATAAAAATTAGCGCATTGGATTCAAAATATAAAAGAACTTGTTTTTTGAAAACTTCTAAACTTTTACGTTGATTAGAAAATACGGCCAATATCGTCTTTAAAAAGAATTACAATTTCGTTTTATATACCAACGTAGGGGCACACATGTTACAGAATTAACTTTCTTTATGATCAGTACGATTACATAACTATACATGCAATCGGTTTTGTCAATTCAACGTGGATACATGAATGTCCATCTGCTGTAGCTCTATGTTACTTTTATAATATGCTATTTAAATTACGACATGCATCAATATTTCGGAATCCACAGTGTTTCGTTGAATTGCAACGCTTTTTTAATGAAGCAATACCTGCATGAGATTCAGATGTTATAGATTAAAAAAAAGTTAGGTGAAATATTGTGTAAAGAAATAAATGTTCAATAATTCATTAAAATATCGTTTTGATCGAAAGTTTTGACATTTGTTGCTAATTTTTTAAATACTTAATTAAACGTAAAATTTTGCTGAACTCTAAATTTCCTGCATCAATAACTTCTGTAAAGATAATTCAGGTTAAAAGAAAAAGAAATTTAAAGTAAGGCGAAAATAAGGAATTATCTATAGCCGTCTTATATATTTTTAATGTGAAAATGATTAAAATATAAAGGGTGGTCATAAAGTCTTTCCCTGATTAATATATATATATATATATATATAGCTTTTTTTCATCTGGATGGATGATACCCTAGACACATGGCTTGGTCAATCCAAGGCCCCTTTGAAAAGCAAACTGAACATAGTTTAGAAAAAATTCCTTTACCTGACACACTGTAAAAAATCCAATTATTAAGTTCTTCATATTTTTTTCAATATTCAGGGGATATAGACTCGATGTGTCAGGATCACAGATGTTGTGTCTAGTGTGACAGCCCAAATGTTAGGCGATACGTGGCGAGAAATGGAATACCCTCTTGACATTCTTCGAGCTACCAAGGGTGCTCACATCGAAATTTACTGACGCAAGTCCTTGTATTAAAAACTTCATAAATGTCATTAGAATATATTGAAACAAGCATATACCTAATTATATTAGTTTTTCTGCAATGGATTTTTGTAAACAGAGAAAGATTTTATGACCAACCTGTATATTAAAATATTTAAAGCATTAGAAAAATTATGGTTTGTCAAATACGCACTTGGAAAATATTTCACCATATAGCGTTTTAAAGGTCTACAAAATACCATATAGATATAGAAAAAGAAACTATAATCTCGGGTACTAAATACTGATACTGAAATATTTTACTTAAAATATTTCCCCTAAATAATATAAACAACCATTTACTGCTATTATAATTATTACTTTTTAGGAGGTATACTACTTCCATTAAACCATCGTCAAAAAATAAATCACGGTGGAAGCCTTACGATCCAGACTATAGAACGCTTAGCAGACGAAGGAGAATACAGCTGTGTGGTGAGAGATCCCGATGGACATACTGCAAGCTCATCCACACACATTTCTGTTGTGGGTAAGTTTACTTTTTAGAAAAAAAAAAAGGTTATATTTTGTATTAATATAAATAATAGCAATTTTAACCAGTAAATATATAATCTAAATAAAAATTTAAAAACATCCGTTATACATTAAGGAAAATTTTGCAGATTGTCCCTTGTTGTCTAAATGTTAAAATTATAAGTAAGTTGTGTTTAAAAAAATGGTCAAACCGTGAAAATGTGGCTACAAAATGTTATGAAAAATTAGTATATTATTTTTTATTTAATGAATTATTATAGTCGGTGGAAAATGTAGGTGAAATACAAGTACAGTAGAACCCCGATTATCCGAATCCTAGTTATCCAAAAATCGGCTTAACTGAAAGACCTTAAAGCTCTTTTATATATTTTTTATATGAAAAATTTTCATTTTTAAACAAGCATGATGTTTATGAAATAAATAAACAGCGTCAACTTAGTTATTTGGATTATTGCGTAAACGCAGGCATTTTATTGAATAGACACATACAACAGTTGAATTCTTTACCAAATATGCCGTATATATATATATATATATATATTGTTTTTCAACTTCCATTACTTCAATGTTCTGTTATCACGCCACCTTTTAAACAATAACACATGTGACGCTGTGGTATCTTCCTGAACTTCAATATATTGAAATACTGGTACGTATTGATACCGTAATTGATTCGGTATTATTAATTTTACAGAACATCAATAACCAATAATACCGATATCAACTCTTTTCAACGCGTTGAGCTCTTCATGCTTATAAAAAAAAAAAAAAAAAAAAAAAAAAAAAAAAAACGTTCGCGTTTTAAAGCATAACTCATCGTAAATAAAGTTAGAGGAAATTGAAATACGTGTACGCAGGAAGGGGATATCGTACAGAATACGGACTCTTGCTGCACCTGCAAGCACGAGCCCGTTACCTGACTGAATTGAAGTGAGAAGGATGGGTGGTGCCATCTGGTAGAATAAAATTAGGAAGCCTCTCGGTTATCCGAAAATTCTTATGGATCCCCGGCCAACCGAAAATCCTTTGGTCCCATGCTTTTCGGATAACCGTGGTTTTACTGTAATTTAATTGATATAAAAAATAAACTGGATAGAATTTCTCTTATCAAAAATTTGTAAAACAATTTCATTTCAATATTTTCTTTTTTAATAGAAGTATAAAATTGAAATGCATTATTAAAGAATTGCTTGTAAGATTAAAAGGGAATATTTAAATATACTTAACAAGAAACCGTATACTATATTTATCAATAAAAACATATTTAGCACACACACACACACGCACACACAAAGCAGTATGACTTCAGAAGACGCAATTAAAAATAGTATGCATTCACGCGAATTATTTTGGTATTATAAACGTGGATGTTATTGATAATTATATTATTTTGGATGAAAAATAAACTTTCTTCAAAACAATACAATTTTTTTTCGTAATGGGTCATCTAATAAAATTTTACTATAATAAATATAAAGATTAATTAACTGTAATGATTAACTATAATAAATATGAAGTTAATACAATGAAAAGTTTATCAGGTAAACTTTTTTCACGATAATAGAATGGTTGTGCATAATGGGCTATCTAATAAAACTTTACTATAATAAATATAAATATAAATTAACTATAATAAATATAAAGTTAAAAAAGTGAAATGTTTATCAAGTAGTTTATACAATACTTGCATATAATTTAATGCTTTAAGTAATAGTTAAAACTTTCATCAATAGATAAAGCTGCGATTACTGAATGTGTCAGAACACTCAGACTAATGTGTGGAAATTTATGAATTTTATTAAGGTGTCCTTTGCATTCTATTCATCTGTTGAAAGGCAAGAAAAATGTATTTGTAAGGTTTGAAGTTATTTAAAAAAATTTAGTTGATGATAATTATCTATGAAACTATCCATCTATTGATTTTATAAAAAAAAAAAAAAAAAAAAAAAAAAAAAAAAAAAAAATTAAACACTTTTACGCAGAATATATAAGCCACATGATAAGCATGTTGAATATTTCATTGGTATATAATTACTCTAATGATTGAGTTATAGAATTTTAAAATTTGGGATGATTTAAAACACACTGCAGTTATAAAATATGCATACATTCATTTAATACGGTAATAAAAATGTTTAGCAAATTTAATGCTATTCAATGTACAGTAGTTTGAAATTATTCTCATAAAAATAATTTTTATTAGAATATTTAATTGTAATTTTACTGTTTATTAAAACAAATCTGTATTTCTTTCTGAAAAGTAGAAAATATTTAGAAAATTAAACCTGAATTCAAAAAGTGCACATCAATTTAATATTGGGAAAACAGTATCATTTTTTTTTCAAATAATAAAATTTAAATTTAAATATTATTTGTTAAAAATTACATTTAGTATTTTATTTTTTAATTCATAAAAATTGGTGAGGTTGAAGCGTAAGATTTACATCTTACGCTTCAAGATCACCAGTCAAGATCACCAGTGATTCATCAGTGCATCAAAAAATAAAATACTAAAAAAATCCCCAATGAATAAAGAAAAACAAGAAACGAAAAATAAATAAGAACAGTTAATTTAAGAAAATATTTAAACTAAAACATATTTCAAAAACTGAAAATAGAAACAGAAATATTATGAAACGATTAATTCAATGAGTAATATAATTAATATATTTTTATAAAAAAAATTAGTTGTATTTGTTCTAATGTTACAAACACATAAAAAAAAATTTTTCTTCCTGAAAGATAAAAAAATTAGAAAGTAAAATAGAAAGACAATAATTGCACATCAACTGGATTTTCGTATAAATATCATTTGCTCCAGATTTTTAACATTATAAACATAAAATGTTTAATAATATTTTAATTTTGTACCTCTTACACGTTATGATCACCCTTTTTCTTTGGGTCAAAGAAACATCCAACAATAAATAAAAAAAGAAGAACACAAGTTAAATATAGAAAATGTCGAAAGTGAAACAGATTTTAGAAATGGAAAATATGAAGAGAAATATCATACGTCACGAGAACAAAAACAGTAAATGGATTTTAAGAATCTAAAGCAAAAGCACACTATGACACTTAATCGATCAATATTGTTAACTTGAAAAGATTCCCGGTAAAAGAAATTCTTTTGTGTAACTTTATTGTCAGTTGAGATTTCTTTCTTTCTCTTTGGAAAGATGTCGAAAATCAAACAAAATCGTTTTTAAATTCTATTTTGAAAGGAATGTGAAATAAAAAATGCTACAATGTAATTGTCGTCAGCAACAAATACATTAAAAAATACGCAGTTTAAATGAAATAATTGAATTCAATAACGAAAATATATATCATTTTCTATAAATGTAGTTGCGATTTCAAGATGTACAAAATTTAGCTTTGTAAATGTTTTTTTTAAAAGATTATACATATTGTATGTATTTTAGTATGCATATTCAAAAAGTGCGAAAAAGTGACCTCAGTCTGTTTTCATCACAGACAGTGTTTACACTGTTGAGACTTGTAATACCAAATAATTAAAATAGAACAATTTTATTTCTATACATATACATATATGTGTACTGAAAAATATTTAAATTGACTTTTTTTAACCCTTTCCGGCACAGTGGTCCCACTCCGGGCACACCTAATTTTAATTCCAAACTTGCATTCGGCACCAAGAATATTTTAATAAAATTTTGATTCTATAATGAAAGCTTAAAATAAGGAATTCTTATTTTCTAAAAAAGTCGTTTGTAAATTCCGGTGTCAGTCAGTGTTTTCGCATTTTACGAACATAATTTGTCTGTGCCGGAAAGGGTTAATCGAAGGTCTTATACCGCTTTTTCCTTTTGCTAGTAATGTTATGTTTATTTTCTATGGAATATTTTATTTTTATTTGATATTCAACAATAATCGGCAATCAAATTTTTCACCGACACTGGTACAATGAGCACAGAAACGTGTTTTATCCCATTATGTAAAAGAACAGTTTTAAGGCTTATTTTCAGTATAGACCATAATACGTAAGCATTATGGGCTTTATATTTAATTCGAAACTTCAACATCAATCTATTAATACCCTTTCAGTAAACAGAGTCATTTCTACTATAAAACGGAGGAGATAAACAATGGGTCTTTGGTTATCTGGTTGTATACATAGTAATAAACGTTTTATGAGTTAACATGTTTTTCTTTTAGTCTGGAGCCTAAACATTCAACTGATTCCTTAGATACTGCTAATCTCCCATTAAGTAGTAATGATCATATTGATTCAATGCCTGAGGAGTATTATTGTCTATATTACGGAGAAAATATTCCTCAACAACATTATCTGAATCAGACTCACGTTACCACTCATATATGTCTTCATAAAAATCTCCAGAAATTTGGGAACGTGTAAAACAAGTGCTAAATCATAGGAAGATTTGTGTACTTTCTAGTTTTTAGACTAATAAGCACTGACAATCGCACCAGCAACGAATTACAATCATCAGTGTTGTATTTATGCCCCCTACATACCAATGAAATACCAAACGTGAATACTTATATTTACTTTTGTACAACATAATTAAATCCGAAAATAGTATCCTTATGTAGATCCCAAATGTAGATTTGAGTACATTCTAATTTTTAGACTTAAAAACACTGACAATCACATGAGCAACAAAATACAATCATATGAATTCTTATATTTACTTTTGTACAACATAATTAAATCCGAAAATAGTATCCTCTTTTTTATGATAATTGTCTATACTGATTCCCAGTTTCACTCCAAAATAAGCCAAATAAATTATTGATATGAAAAATATATTCTACTAAACACATACAATTTTAAGGATTAATAAAATATTTTGTTAAAATAAGTTTCACCATTTCATTCAAATTAGCCTTTGTAAATCCAAAAAGTAGTTTTTAACATCGCTTACCTATATTAAAAGCCAAATCAATGCATAATTGCTGCGTGAACCACCGTTTTAACTGATAATTTTATATTCAGCTCGTAAAAACAAATACAACAATCTAAAGTTATTAAAACAGTTTTTGTTGAAGACATGAGTAATTATAATATATTGCACAATGTATCTTATGACAATAAATAGATCAAGATCGTTCGATCGAAATGAGTTTCAGTAAAAGAAAATAATCTTGTTTAACTTTATTGTATTTTACGTTTTCTTTATTATATTTAAAATTATAGCTAAATTAAACAAAATCATTTTGAAAATTTATTGTTAAAAACAAAATGTAAAAACAAAATTACTTAGAATAGATTAGTTCTCAAAAGAAAAAAATAATAATGGGGTCATTTATGGTGGAATTGAAAATCTGAGCGACATACTTTATAAAAAAAATATTCGTACAAAACATTTTTATTAAAAATAACGAACAGGGAAGGTTTAATTATTTTTTTTTTATTTTTTTTATTTTACACATCAAACTCACTATATTTTTATCTGGAAAAATAGACTACTAATAAATGAAATGGAAGAACAAATGATAAATAAGGAAATTGTTCAAAGTTAAACACTTTTTAGAAACGGAAAATATGAAAAGAAATATCATACGTCACGAGAACAAAAACAGTAAATGGATTTTAAGAATATAAAGCAAAAGATCTTATGACACTTAATCGATCAATATTGTTAACGTGAAAAGATTCATAGTAAAATATATTTTTTTTGTGTAACTTTATTGTCAGTTGAGATTTCTTTCTTTGTCTTTGGAGAGATGGCGAAAATCAAAACAAAAACGTTTTCAAATTCTATTTTGAGAGGAATGTGAAATAAAAAAATACTAGATTGTAATTGTCGTCAACAGCAAATAGTTTAAAAACTACCCAATTTAAATCATTCCAAAAGGCAAATATTTTTGTCTATAAATGTAGTTGTTATTTCAAGCTCTACAAAATTTATGTTTGTAAAAACTTTTGTAAACATTATATTCATTTTTTAGATTTTAGGATGCTTATTCAAAAAGAGACCTCAATTTTTTACTATCACAAAGAATGTTTTCCCAATCTGCATAAATATTGATATATATATATATATATATATATATATATATGTGTGTGTGTGTACTGTTGAAACTTATAATGACAAATATTTAAAATAGAACAATTTTATTTAGAAATTTCAAAATATATATATTTAAATGCATTTTATTTAGCCAAAGATCTTACACCACTTTTTTTTCTTTTACTTTTGCAGGCGTGTTTTTTTTTTTCTATGGAATATATTTTTTAATTAAATATTCAACAATCAATCTTTCCACCGACACTCTTACAATAAGTACAGATACATGTTTTATCACATTATGTAAAAGAACAGTTTTAAGGCTTCTTTTCAGTATAGACCATAAAACGTATGCGTTTTTAAGATTTATATACAATACCGAATTTTAACAACAATCTATTAATGTCCTTTCTTTAAACTGAGTCATTATACTGTAAAAAGGAAACGATAAACCACGGACGGTTCTTTGGTTATCTAGTTATATACATAGTAGTAAACGTTTTATGTGTTAGCAAGTTTTTCTTATAGTCTTTAGTCTAAAATTTCATCCAATCCCTGAGGTAATCGTAATCTCTGATTAAATAATAATTAGCATGTTTATTCAATGCTTGATGGGTAGTATTGTTTATATTACACAGAAAAGACTACTTAACAACGTTATATGAAACAGATTCACGTTAGAATTCATATATGTCTTATAACAGAAAACGCCAGACATTTGTGAACGTATAAAAGTGCTAAAGCATAGAAAGATTTGGGTACTTTCTAGTTTTTCGCCTTATAACCACTAACAATCACATGAGCAGCAAAATACAATCGTCAGTGTTTCATTTAGAGTACCTACATACTGATAAAATACCAAATCTGAATACTTATATTACCTTTGTACAACATAAATAAATCCAAAAATAGCAACAACTCTGCTAGGCTCATTTTATTTACTGATCCCCAAGTATCACTCCAAAGTATGTAAAATAAATTATTCAAATGAAACATATGTATCACTACACACATACTATTTTATGGATTAACAAAATATTTTGTTATAAAGTGTTTCACCATTTCATTCAAATTAGGATTTTCAAATCCAATAAGCAGATTTTAATATCACTTACCTATATTAAGAGACAAATCTGTATATAAATGCAGCGTGAAGCACCATTTTAATTTAAAATTTCAAATTCAACACGTAAAATTTAATAAAACAATCTACAGTTATTATAACAGTTTTTATTGTAGACATGAGTAGTTATAATACATTGCAAAATGTATCTTATGACGCTAAATAGATCAAGATTGTTCGATCGAAATAATGAGTTTCAGTAAAAGAAAATAATCTTGTGTAAATTTATTGCAATGTATATTATATTTAAAATGATGGCTAACATAAACAAAATCCTCTTTGAAACTTTATTTTGAATAACAATATGTGTAAACAAAATTACATACGATACATTTGTTCTCAAAAGAAAAAATATATTTAAAAAAATTGGGGTCATATATGATGGAATTAAAAATCCGAGTGTCATGCTTTATATAAAAAAAGAGCATGTGTACACATTTTTTTTAATAACTAACAGGAAAGGAAATGTTTAATTTTTTTTTTATTTATTTACGTTTTACGTATCACACTTACTATTTTTTTCGGTGGAAAAATAGACAACTAATACATAAATGGAAGAACAAAAGAAAAATATAGAAAATGTTCAAACAGATTTTAGAAACGGAAAATATGAAAAGAAATACATCCATCACGAGAACAAAAACAGTAAATGGATATTAACTATAGATACGATAGAACAAGTTTCTATGACACTCATTTGATCAATATTGTTCACTTGAATAGATTTCTATTAAGAGAAATTCCTTTGTCTAATTTTATTGTCAGTTAAAATTTCTTATTTTATCTATAAAGATGGTGAAGATAAATCAAAATGGTTTTCAAACTGTATTTTCAAGAAATAATTAAATCAAAAAGAAAAAAATAGTTATAGCATATTTGTTGCCAACAACAAACATAAAAAAAAATAAAAATTAAAAGTGAGAAGTTCATTTCCCTTGTGTTTTCAGAAAACAATTTCTACAAAACTTAAAATAAAAATAAGCGAGAAATGTTTAATTACTTACTTCTTGAAATGATTGCCATTTCTTTCTAGGCGGAAAAAAAAGAATAAAATAAATATTTTTTAAAGTTAAAAAAAAAAAAAACTAAATATAAAGATGTCGAAAGTAAAGCTGATTTTAGAAATGGAAAATTTGAAAAGAATTATCATCCGTCGCAAGAATAAAAATCGGAAATGGATTTTAAGAATCTAAAGTTAAAGCTTTTATGACATTTAATCTATCAATATTGCTCACTTGAAATGATCCCCACTAAAAGAAAATCATTTTGTGACTTTATAGCCCATTCAGATGTATTTCTTTTTTTTAGAGTGATGGCGAAAATCATACAAAATGGTTTTTAAATAGTATTTCCCAAAAAATGTGAAAAAGAAAAATTAGAATATATTTCTTGATAACATCAAATACTTTAAAAAATAAGTAATTTAGACGATATAAAATGAAATAAAGCGAATAATTTTGGCGTCATAAATGTTGCTGTTTTTAAGAACAATGTTTTGCTTGAAGAAATATACGACACTCAATATTTGAATAACGTTCACATGAAACGATTCTCATTAAAAGAAAATTCTTTTGGTTAACTATATTGAAATTTGCATTTTCTTCTTTTCGCTTTTGAATGATGGCGAAATATAATGAACTCATTTTAAATATAATTATAAAATGTGTGAAAACAAAATTACATTGAGTAGTTTTTTTTTTCTCTTCAACAAACACTAAAAAAAGAGAATTTGAAAGACTAAATTGAAAATCTGAAAAGTATTCTTTTTCATCTACCCGTTTGATCAGAACGTTCTTAATATAACAAAAAGTTTAATTATCTTATAATTATTTAAATCTTAAACTTCATAATAAATGTTTCGGATAACTCAGAAGATTATATTATATTTTCTCTCTTGGTTATAGTATATTTTCATAAAATCAGAAACACTGGTCATTTTTTACAGTGTAGAAACCAAAAGTATGAAAATAAATATTGATCATCAGAAAAACAAAAGCTAGAAAGTACTTTTAAAAACATAAAGTAAAAGTTCTTAAGACAATTAAACGATCAATAATGTTCTCTTGAAAAGAGTCTCAGAAAATAAATTATTTTGTGTAACTTTATTGTAAGTTGAAGTTTATTTTTTTATTTCTCCTTATTGTGATGGTGAAAGTCAAACGAAATCGTTCCGAAATTTTATTTTTTTTCAGGAATATTCAAAATGTTACAAAAAACATTGATATAACTTATAACTTATTTTTCTCAAGAACAAACAATTTAGAAAATACGCGACATAGAATTTGGAAACTTTATGGAAATTGGATTTTCCCAAAACCATTCTTAAAAAGCTTTTTTAAAATTAAATGTACAATTATTTTTAATGATATTAAACTCTTCATATTAGATTTCAGATCATCATTTTATTTTTGTAAGACGATATTAAAAAGAATAAATTAAAGTGAAGAATATAAGTTGAATAAGGTAAGTGTCGTAAGTATACTAAGCGTCGAAAGTAAAACAGATTTAACAAACGGAAAATACGGAAAGAAATATCATCTGTCGTGAGAACAAAAACTGTAAATTGATTTTAAGAATCTAAAGTAAATTATCTTAAGACACTTCGTCGACCAGTATTGTTTGCTTTAAAAGAGTAATAGCAAAAAAAAAAAAAAAATGTTCATTGTTCAAATTTACTGTTAGATGAAATTCTTTCTGTGTCTTTAGAGTGATGACTAAAATAAAATAAAGCCATTATTTAATTGTAATTTCAAGGAAATATGAAAACTATAGAAAAAACATAAGAAGAATATATTTAATATATAGATTACACTGCTAAAGTGATATAAACCGAACACAAAAAGGCTATAAAAACATTTTAATATAAATTCGACATGTTTCAATGCTCATACGGCGCCATTATCAATATATATAATGGAAAAACAAACTAGTATCGCAATTTTTAAAACTAAACTTAAAAAACAGAAATCATGAGATCATGTATGTGCAAAACCAGGTGCTTAAAATAATCAACTGTAAACGTGAAAATTAATATTTTATACTATAATATAGATTAATCACGTTTACATCTGACTATTTTAAGTACATGCTTTTACATATATGATCTTATGATTTATGTTTTTCAAGTTTATTTTAAAAAAAATTGCGAGAATAATTTGTTTTATCATTGTAGATATCTTAATGGCGCCGTTTCAGAGTTGAAACTCGTCACGTCGGCCTTTATCTTAAAAGGGATACAAACAGAACACAAAAAGGCTTATAAAAACGCCTTTTTGTGTTCTGTGTGTATCACTTAAGAATTTTTATCTAAATTTTAATTAGTGACCTTATTATATGATTATGTAAAAATAAATTTATTGTCCAAAAAAAGAAAAAAAAACTTTGTATAAAACATGCAATTTAAAAGTCAGGATATTTATATGAATTATATTTTCAAAACACCATTTCTATTAAACTATTTAAAATAATAAACATTAACTGTTTAATTATATTTTAGTTATTTACATCTTACTCTTTATGGTCATTTTTTTTCTGGTCGGAGAAACAGGTTAGTAATAAATAAAATCGAATAACAAGAGTTAAACGTACAAAACGTCGAAAGTAAAACATGTTTTAGAAACGTTAAATACGCAAAAGACATGACATCCTTCAAGAGAGAGAGAAAGAGAAAAAATAAAAAAAAAGGATTATTGTAGCAATGTTAAGTGAAATCTCTTATGATACTTAATCGATCATCATGGCGTAAGTCCCTGTCCAAAAAAAGAAGAAGAAAAAAAAACTATACTATATATATAGTAACTTAATTGTAATTTGAAATTTCTTTCTTTGTTTTTAGAATAATTGCGAAAATGGAAGAAAAATATTTTTAATTGTATTTTGAAGAAAATATAAAGGTAAATGTTTTAAAAAATAGCTTAACAATAAAACGTCTTTTGGGGTCATTTGGGCACCAAACCGAATTTAGCGTCAACTCTCTATCACATTTTTTTCACGTATATTCTTCATACTTCATGACTTTTAATCATTTAACATAATACAAACAAATTTTAGAGTGTAAAAATATAAAAAATTTCTATGCGTTAGTGAAAATGACAAAAAATTTTAGAATTTTAGCACTTTTAACCGTCAAGGGTATTCTTAAATCCATATTAGCTAATTTATGACACATTAACGAAATCACTTTATTGGAGAAATAATTCCGTAAAAATACAGAAATCGCACTTGCAATCAACGGATATTTCTTTTACCGTGCTTACAATCAAACACCAATATAGTGGACCAATCTTATAATAAATCTATGCATATATTGTTTTTGTTTTTTTAATTACTCTTTTTAGACATATCCTATACATATTCTATACATCTGGCAGAAAGCTTAATGTGAAGAAAATTAACACATTTATTTAACTTAAAAAGTTTTCTTTCCTTTTAATATGAAATTTAACTTGATTTAAGGTATTTTTCTGTAAAACAAATCATCGTTCTTTTGTGAAAATGTAGCAATATAAGCTTAATTAAAGTACAATGACGAGATATGGTGTTAAATTAGAATTTATAGCGTCCATTTTGCATAATAAAATTAGTGTTGTTGAAATAAAACCGGCGGGTGTTTTATAATGTCAAAATTGTGGGCCGTTGTAGTGTTAAATGAAATTATTGTCAACAAAATACACTTTTAAAAAAATCTGAAAATCGTCTTTTTAAATATGATCTTCATAGAAATCTCGTATTTTATAAATAATTAAAAAAATTATAGTTAGTGTAGTAGAAAAGTTTATTCGTACACCATGCTCGATTAAATATGATAGGAAGTATATTAGACAATAAACAATGATGAAATAATGTTTAAAATATTGTATTAAAAACTAAACAATTTGCACATATCTTTTAGAAATATTGAACCTTGCATGTTATATTAAATTTAATTATTTGCACTTTTATACTTCAAGATCACTTATTTTATTTTGGACAGGGAAACACAATGCAATAAATATAAAAAAAGCAAATAAAGTGTCATATATAGAAAATATCGAAAGTAAAACATATTTTTGAAATGATGAATACGAAAAGAAATATTTGACACGAGAACAATAACTTGAAATAAATTTTTAAAATCTAACGTAAACGTTCTTGTGGCACTTAATCGATCACTCCTGTACACTTTAAAAGATTCCCTGGACAAAAAAAATATATAAATAATATATATATATATATATATATATATATATATATATATATATATATTATGAGTTAACATTTCTTCCATTGTAATTACAATAATGGTAAAAATAACAGATTTTTAAATAGTATTGTCCAAAAAAATGTGACCGATCCTTAAAAAAAATTAGCTTGTATACATTTTTGTAAAGGGAAAAGACGGTAAAAATAACGGAATGGGGACGTCAGAAAGTGTATATGGATTGTATTCACACAAAATCATTTCTACAAACCTTTTTTAATGGGATAAGTACGAATTGCTTAACTATTTAATAATATTTTTTTAAATCTTCAATTTTATCATGTCCATTTTTTTGGGCGCAGAAATACAATAATAATAATTAAAGAAGCAACAAATATTGAATATATAAAATGTCGAAATTAAAACAGATTTTAAAACTGAAAATAGAATAGAAAATATTTTTCTTCACGAGAACAAATACTGTCAGTGGATTTTAAAAATCTAAAACAAAAGTTCATATGACGATTAATCAATATGACGATTTCTAGTGAGAAAAAATTCTATTGTGTAGCTTTGTGTCAGTTGAAATTTCTTTCAAGCATCTCACTCTTGGTGCATTTCGCTTAGATTTCAACAACAAACTCTTTCAAATAATGTATGGTATACAAAAATTATAAAAGCATAAATTTTCTTTTTATAATTCATGTGTTGTAATATTTTAAATTATAAAACCGCATTCTACCAAATTCCCACTTTAAACTTGTCCACATAAAAATGTAGGACGCTTTACACGCGTAAGAAAAAAAAATCACATTATTGCAATTAAAAGTAATGTAGAGTAAGAAATATTATTCAAATAAATGATAAACGTAAAACATAGCACAAATAAAATATATACAAAGTAGTATACAGCTGTTTCAGAGCCTCTAAATCTCCATGATCAGTGTCAAAGTTAAAAAGATTAAAAACAGATTTAAAAGTTTCCCTCTTGGCTGTTAGCGAAGACGCAAGCATACTTACATGGCCCAAACTTTTCAATCTGTTTTTAATCTTTTAAACTTTGGCACTGATGATGAAGCTTTAGAGGCTCCAAAACAGCTGTTTGATAATTTATATGTATTTTATTTGTGTTATTTTTTACATTGATTATTTATTTTAGTAAAACGGTACAAAGTTTAATCTTCCTATTTTAAATAAGAATTATTAAACCCAAATATACTTTCTGCAATAACAATTATTCAAAATTGTATCCTTTGCATCGGAATAATAAAATTCATAAGAAATAATTATATGATAAATTTTGTAAGAGACAAACGGAAATTTTAGCTATATTTGAGAATGTAAAATTAAAATATATTAAAATACATCACATTTATGTTTTACCTTATTATTCAAAGCAATGATATAACTGCTTTGTACTATGACAAAATAAGTTACTGCTGGTAAAATGCAAAAAAAAAAAAAAAAAGAATCATCTATAGGGTTCCAAAATGCAGTTTTTAATTAAATGCTATACATATTTGTATATTTACTAATCATAATATATTTTGAAATTTCATATTACAAATATATGTTTCATACTGTAAAATTAAGTATTTTTGCTTAAATGGGTCTAACTATTTTGGTTCGATTTTTTATTTGTACATGTGCACAAAATCAATATAATAGAATTAAATTTTTAGGAAATACAAATAAATATTCTAAAAAGTGTTTTAACTATAAACCATCAAAATGAAAAAAAAAAGAATAAAATAATAACTTAAAAACATTTACATGAATGATTTATATATATATATATATATATATATATATATATATATATATACCTGGGTGTAAAATGGATCGTAAATGGAAATTTATTTCTCTAAGTTTCTTGTTGATATAAAAATGAAAAAAAAAAAAAAAAAAAAAAAAAAAAAAAAACTAATACAAATTTTAATCTCAAGATATCTTTAACGCATAATTATGTGGCATATTAAATGTGAAATGATAATAACTAAAAAATTATGTTAGAATGTATAATTTTTCTGTTCGTAATAATATATACGGAGGAAGTTTCATCCACATAAACATCCCATATGTATTGTTTTCCATGAGAACAGAAAATTGGATTTTGTCACTTTTTAGTGAAATGGAGAATAATAATAAAATAGTTTATGAAAGTTTTAGTTCATCTGCTCTATTAAAATTTTACAGTCTGCTTGTGTTTCAAAACTACTACTTCTGGAATATAGAACGTTGGATAAAGAAATTAACACTAGTTTTTCCTATGCAATCGAGATTATCATAATAACGTCAGTATTTAAATAATTATTTAGTTTCAGAGATTTTTCTTCGACATTTTTAATAATATTTCTGTAATAATAACAACTAAATTACTCCATTTTTGTGAAAAAAAAAAAAAAAAAGAATGGAAAAAATAAGTTATGTGATATCGTATAATATACAAACTTGTAAACAGATCTTTTATTTTTCCTTTTGTTAAAAATAGATTTAATGATTTTTCGTGCACATTCTCTTAAAAAATTTAATATAAAGAATATTCATGTGACTTACTTCCACATATACTAAAATTTTTACCAAAAATCTGAACGATTTTAATGTTATTGATTCGTATGAAATAATACTTTTTGGAATTTGTTTAAAATGTAGATGAATAGAGCATGTGATTCTTAGTATAAAGTCTGAGTATAAACATAAGCAGCGGACGTATTTCAAAACCATAACTATCCATAATAGTGTGCTCGACGAGTCTCGCCTAGACGAATTCTCATCAACTTGTTAGACAAGTAAACAGACAAGCTTAGCGATAATAATTAGCATCAGAAGTTTTATCCAAAATCATCCCGATCAATGAAACTTTACTGGTGGTATGTCGCCATTTTCTTTTAAATGTATTCTACTTTAACTACATAAAAATCTCGTAACTTGAAAAATGTGATTTTTCAAATAATTTCCATTGCAAATATAATTAATACCTACAATAAAATAGTAAAATTTCTTTGATAAATCTAGAAAAATACATTATTTTTTACCCCTGAAAAATTAAAGATATCACATATGCAAATGCAACAAATCAGGTCGCTAAACCAGATAGTATATTTACTAGGACTTCCCTCAAAGGGATTAGTCTGAGTGATATTGCTGAGAACATAGGGTTAACAATTATAATCTATATATATATTTCTCTTACGTGGCGCGGAAATAGGGCTGAATTTCTAGCTTATCGTTGGCAACAACTGTAATTTCCAGAGCTCAGACCAATGAACAGACTAGATTGTGTTAGATAGATCAGCTCCGCCTCCAATATGGCGGTCAGTGTCAGCGCATTGAAAATCGAACTAGCAAATATTAAAAATAAAATAACATGTACGTAATCCAAAGCGTCTGAGGTGATTCCTCATTTTAATCATGAGTAATATTGTTAATTTCAAATGAATTCTTAACTCTTATTTAGAATTTATTTTCGAATTTCACTCACATGAAAAATCGGAGATTGTAAAAATATCAACTGTCTAGGTTGCTCACCTGCTGCCATCTGTTGCTGTATTGATGAAGTATAAATAATTTCTTTTGCAGAAATCTATAATCAATTAGAATATTAAAATGTCGAACGAGATTTAAACAATCATTGATGATAAACTATCTTCCTATCACGTAGTGTTTATTATTATTATTATTATTATTATTATTATTATTATTATTATATCATTATTTTTTGATGAATTTAAGCCGTGCTGTACAATATTACAGGTGCAATAAGTTTTTAAAAAATTATGTTTCCAAGATACTTTTTTCATAGTATTTAAATGATTTATATGCCCATTAGTAGCTCCAACTAAATTCATTTTTAGTTGTGTTTTCAACGGAGTTTTCAATTACTTTTTTACATTAAAAAAATTGTCAATTTCATATGTTCAAATGATTTATGGAAGTACTTATTCTGGCTAGAATTACTGCAAAAATAAAAAGGGGCGAGCGAGAGCGAAGCGAGCTTGGACCGCGTAGCGGTCTCAATGGTAATTGCTTCGCAATTCACGGGGGGCTGGCGAGCGTTAGCGATTAGGAGGCTGAGCCCCCTAGTATAAAGAAAAAGAGCAAATTAAATGATAGAATTACAAAATATCATATATAATTTCATATACACTGTTAAAAAAATAGAAAAGAAGTACCGTTCATCAGATGTGCTGTCATAATTTTTTTTTAAACATGTGCCAAAGAATCTCATTTTTTGAAGCGCGTATTGCGCAAAACTTGAAAAAAAAAACGCTGGATCTTTTAAAACGTGAAGCTTTTTAAAGTTACGTAATTGCAGCCAATAGATTATTCTATCAAGCGTGGCTTAACGCAAATTTAATTTCATTGTTGCACCTTTTTTTGTGTGTGAATTTAATTTTTTTCTTCCTTGATTATATATCTATTATTTGTATAACTGTTTATAAAAACTCTTACACTTCAAACCACATTGATATCATGCTTTGCTACAAACCAGATTGCAAAACTATAGTCTAAATCACTATTAAAGTATACAAAAAATCTTTCGATGACTTCTGTAAAATAACTTTTACATTAAATCTCCATATCGGCAAAATTGAAAAATTACATATATTTCAAAGTTAAGCTTAACATATACTTCTTGATTATTCTCTAGGAGGCTCTGCCCCCTGCGCCTTTACTGCGCCAATCCGCAGACTTTTCTTTTGCCTGTCTGTCTGTCTCTCCGCAATCTGTCTGTTTCCCTATCCGTTCTTCTGCCCGTCTCTCTAACCGATTGTCTATCTCTCTACACGTCTCGTTACCTGTCTCTATATTTCTCTACCGGTCTCGCTACCCACCAATCTATTTCTCTAACCGTCTGTCTATCCGTCTAACTACTTGTATGTCTAGCCGTGTCTCTATCTACTTCGCTACCCATTTGTCTATCTGTCTCACAACTTGTCCATCTGTCTCTCTACCCGTCTGGCTATACGCCTCTCTACCCATCTTCTTACCCATCTTCTTACCCATCTCCGTACCCATCTACTGTCTCTCTACTCGTCTGTATATCCGTCTCACTATCCGTCTGTTTTTGTACCCGACTCGCTGCCAATCTCATTACCCGTCACTCAACTCGTCTTTGTACTTATCTCTCTACTCGTATATTTATCTACCACACTACGCGTCTCGCAACCTTTCTCGCTACATTCCTGTCTACCGGTGTCGCTACCCGTCTTGTGACCCATCTCGCTACCCCTCTGTCAACCCTTTTTTTACGTTTCTCTCTAGCCATCTCTCTATTCGTTTCGCCACGCGTCAGCCTACCTATGTTGCTACTCGTCTCTCTACCCGTTTGTTTACTCGTCTTTCTACCTCTCGCCACCTCTTTCCAATATTTAAACAATTCATTTAATATACAGAAGCCGTTTATCAGTTATTAAATGCAAACAGAAGTAATTTATCTAATGTGTAATTAGATGCAATTTTTTTAAAATACATACATAAACCTGAATAATAATTCATCAGTTTTGTGTTCATAGTTGTTTATATCATTTGAAAGTAAATATCAACTTCTTAAACCTGAATTGTCTCAAGCTTTTTAAAAAAACCACAAGGTCTGTATAACTGCAAAGTACCCTGAGGGCTATATTAGCTACATGTTATTAAGTTAACTGAAAGTTTCGTTTATCGCGTTTGCAGCCAATTGCTTATGTCAGAAAGCGTGGCTTAACGCCATTTTAAATTCATTACTGTAACTTTTTTTTGGTGGGGTGGGGGGGGGGGAGAAAGGGTTTCAAATATATACATTAAATTAAAACTTTTGCCTCCATGCCATTAATGTTGTTTGTATTATTAACTTATACCTTGTAGAGCGAGCTTCATTTGAAACAAATGTAAAAGACTTCTTCTACAGTTTTTTTAGGAGAAACTTTCGTAATTGGGCCCAAAGCCAATCGGAGCATTTAATATCATTATTGTAACTCTTATAGAGTTAAAACAATATTGTTGCTAGCTTTACTTTTGTTTGAGACCAGCCTTGCCTGTGTATCTGAATGGGGAAAAGTTTCGTATCCTATGTCGGTTGGCGAAAAAAATTTAAAATGGTGCCAAAAGTTAGTTTTAGCATCTTACAAAATTTTTCAAGAGAGCGGTAAAACATATTTTTCAAATATTTACAAACATACGTTTATTAAAGCATGTTTTTGCACCATCTTAAAAATTTAAGCACGATGCTAAAATAAAATTTTATCGCCATATTCGATATTTTAATAAGTAATGAAAATACATAAACAAACTTATTTAACAAACGTAAGAGACATTTTGATAAATAAATGTTATTGTCAGGGAGGTAAACTGTAAACAATTAATAAACGGCTAGTAAATAATAAATAGCATTTAAAATCTAAAAATGGAGAAGTGGTCCGTATAAAAATGCAAAACATAACATTATACGCTTGATATATGTAAATCTTTTTTTATTTTTTAATATTTCCGAAGGCACAGATAAAAAGGTAAAAATCTCTTTTCCAAATACCAAATAGAAAATAAACAAAATAGAATGGCAAATGTACAAAATAGAAAAATATCTGCAAAAAAATATATTTATATAATACTACGTCTGCAAAAAAATAAGATTTAGAAAAAGTAAGCCAAATATTGTTCCTATAACATTTTCATATTGAATTCATTTCATTTAAATATAAACCTTTCACTCATTTAATTTAAAATACATGCCTTTCATTAATCCCATTTAAAATGCTAAAAAGATAAAAAAAAAAAAAAAAAAAAAAAAAAAAAAACAGAAATAATTCCATAAATCGAAACCTTTTATTTAAACACCAAAGAATTTTTGTTTTAATTTACACACGCGAAATAACAAAAGCTGCTATTGTTGAGATTTGCGCCAAATCTCTAATACCAAGTCTACCAAGTTATTGCGGGGTTTTTCTTTCAAACAGAAAAAAATCCAGATTAATTTTCGATTTCTACTAAATTGAAATATATTTTATTGTGCTGAATATTAGTGCTTGCATAGTTTTTTGCTCCATGTACTCCATGAACTTTTCAATTCCGATTGTCTACGAAAATCTCCCGCCGGTGAAAATGACGTACGCACAAAATTTTCGTGACGTATGTACTTTAATTGTGCTTTTTTATCTACTTTTTTAATATAATTTCCAAACGGTTTGACATTTATTCTTGGTAATAAATAGACGTCGTTGTCACCGTTATAGGTACCTGCTGTAAAAATTTGAACGAAATCCGTTAAATATTTTTTGAGTTATGCTTGACGAAAGGTTTTAATATCCATCGTAGCTATATATGGGGCAAAGTAATACTGCGCTGTGTATGAGTCTTCATTGCACTCAGACAATTAATGAATGTTCTTATTTATGTTCTACTTCTAGTGCCTCCGGTTATTGAATCGCATTTCTTTCGTGAAAGTGCCATAGCAGATGAAGGATCAAGAACGAAACTCATGTGTGTCGTCACTAAGGGCGACCCCCCTCTTCGATTCCAGTGGTTAAAAAACGGACTCCCTTTTCTTGCTCACGGGGATACAACTGTACAGACATTTGAAGACTCTTCGATCGTTACTTTTAAGAGGATTGCCTCTGGAGATAGAGGACACTACACATGCGTAGCTTCTAACATGGCATCATCAACGAATCTTACGATGCAGCTTATTGTGAATGGTAACAATTTTGTGAATATTTCTAGGTGGTCCACTAATTTGATCTGAAAAGTTGTTGTTTACATTATATTTATGTCAAAATGTTTTCAATTAGTAACAATTAATTATAATTTTTTTTTTAAATTCTTAGTGATAGACGAGCTATTTATTTCGCTTTTTCGAAAGTTATTGTTAAAAATATTACAGGATTACCCGATCATCGGAAATACCTCAATCTAAGTGTATATTTACAAAGATTTTGTTGAATAGGAATTTTTTTTAATTATAAATAAATTCAAGAGTGCATCTGTTAAGTAGTAAGTTAAGTAGAAAGAGTAACCAAATTTGCATTTGGACGTTTTGAATTAGGATTTAATGAATGCTTTAAAAAATGTTTTTTTACCACTTTACATCATCGGTGAGAAAAATAACCTAGATCAAGTAAAGTTGCAGGCCAACATAATTACATAAAGTGGACGAGGAATAACAACAGATATATTTTAATTGATTGTCAATCTGAAATGTCGGAAATCTGACCCATCTTATTATTATTATTATTATTATTATTATTATTCACCCACTATTTATTCTTTATTAGGTAGCTTTCAATACAAAAAAGTCCTTCCGGCCTGTACCGGGAGGAAAAGGTAGCTTTCCTATATCTTCGTTTTAAAATTTTAGCTAATGTTACACGAAAACAGCAAGTTAAAAGGCGAAGAAACGTTTACAAAAGATTTGTTCATACTGAATTTGAATAAGAAATTCGCCAAGTTATTGAGCAATAGCCAAATTGGCTTCATTTATGAAGACTTATTTTGGTCGCCAAATTTGGCGATCTTTTGCCAAATGTCGCCAATTTTGTCGCCAATGTCGCCAATGTCGCCAATTTTGGCGCTACAGGATATGAATATATAGTTTTATGCGTATGATTGGGAAAATTATTACAACAATGAAAGAAAATAATTTGCAAGTAATGGCTTTAATGTGCTGTTTTGTTTCAAAATGTCAGCCACCCTAGAATTTCAAACTGCTCTATCTCAGCCATTTTTTAAGATAGAGGTAAACCAAAAAATGCTCTGGAATCCTTGTATCAAGGCCTAACACGTAATTAAAAAATAAATTTGAATTTTTAATTTTTTTGTATATTTATTTTAGTTTTAAATTTTTAAATGGCCGCCATCTTGAAACAAAATGGCGGACCAAGCTGGCCAACGAACTCGGTTGAGACATTGGTTAGCTTAATACACACAATTAGTTTCATCAAAATCGATTTATAAATACGAGCGTTATCGTATGACATAGGTCAGATATATATATATATATATATGGATATATCTATATATATATAAATCAACATTTGAGCGGAGGGTGGTTTTGGGGTCTGGGGGTCATGATCGGTGAAAATATATCGAAATTTTCCGGAACTGCTTTCCTCCGAACGGCTGCAATAGGTAGCTTTATACTTTTTAGTATTGAAAGCTACCTAAAAGTATAAAGCTACCTATTGCCGCCGTTCGGAGGAAAGCAGTTCCGGAAAATTTTGATATATTTTTACCGATCATGACCCCCAGACCCCAAAACCACCCTCCGTTCAAATGTTGATTTATATATATATATATATATATATATATATATATATATATATATATATATATATATATATATATATATATATCTGACCTATGTCATACGATAACGCTCGTATTTATAAGTCAATTTTGTTGAAACTAATTGTGTGTATTAAGCTCACCAATGTCTCGACCGAGTTCGTTGGCCAGCTTGGTCCGCCATTTTGTTTCAAAATGGCGGCCATTTAAAAATTTAAAACTAAAATAAATACACAAAAAAGTTTAAAATTCAAATTTATTTTTTAATTAAGTGTTAGGCCTTGATACAAGGATTCCAGAGCATTTTTTGGTTTACCTCTATCTTAAAAAATGGCTGAGATAGAGCAGTTTGAAATTCTATGGTGGCTGACATTTTGAAACAAGACAGCACATTACAAAAATTTTCATTGTTGTAATAATTTTCCCAATCATACGCATAAAACTATATATTCATATCCGTTAGCGCCAAATTCTCGCCAAAATTGGCGACATTTGGCGAAATATCGCCAAATTTGGCGACCAAAATAAGTCTTCATAAATGAAGCCAATTTGGCTATTGCTCAATAATTTGGTGAATTTCTTATTCAAATTCAGTATTAACGAATCTTTTGTAAACGTTTCTTTGCATTTAAACTTGCTGTTTTCGTGTAACATTAGCTAAAATTTTAAAACGAAGATATAGGAAAGCTACCTTTTCCTCCCGGTACAGGCCGGAAGGACTTTTTTACTTGCTATTATCTATAGTAATAGAAGGAAATTTCGCTCTGTATGTGCCTCAGTGTGTGCCTGTGTGTGAGGGATAGGAAATACTACGAAGCGCAGAAGTCTGAAAATTTGTATGATAATAGTTCAAGATTTATGTCCTGATGCACCTGAGGCTCAGATGTTTCATTTCTTGTTTTTTAGCCGAGCTATTAATTAAAACACATCGAAAATGCATTTTGTTTTTGTGAAATTGGTAACAAAACCCGCGCAAGCTCAGTTCTGAGCTTTTTGAATCCGACAAATAAAGAAAAAACAGTTGCGAAATAGGCATTTTCAATTTATCGCATTTCTTATCGCACTGCCACAGATCCGCACAAAAAGCGTACGAACGCTTTTTGTAAATATTCTTAAATTTCGTACTTTTAAACGCCACAAAAATATTAACGAAATAATATTTACGATAACCCTTTAAAAAAATTAAATACGAAACCTCGAGTTCATTTTTTCCCCCCGTTTAACGAATTCGCCACAATGAACAGAATATGAAAAAAAAAATTATTGCACCAAATTAAATATAGTGCATTGTTATTTTAAAAGCTGCCTTTGGGATTAAAAAATTATAATATTAACCATTTGAAACAAAATATTTTTCATATGCCCGTCGTTTCGCGATTTGTGCGATTTTAGCAATATTTTTAAATCTATATCAGCTCTTTTGATCAAGGTACGAAACAATTGAGTATACCAGACCATATCTACGTTTATTCCGATTTCAAAATCTGGAAATCGTTTCGAAAAATCGGAATATTAGTAACTCTTTGAAAAATAATCTTTTGCAAAACTCACTTTTGCGAATTATTTTTTTCTGCGATTTTTAAAAACGTGGCATCGGCTTCGTAAATGAAAATAGAAAAATGAGAAACACACCTTGCAACATTCACGTTTAATTTCGTTTACAACGAAGCCATCGGTTTGAATAAATATTAATTTTAAGACTATTAAATTTTTAATTTTCCGAATCTACGTTTCTAATCAAGCTATGAAAAAACTGCAAAATATCAGATCTTATTTATGTTTATTTCCAATTAGTAATCTTGAAAACGTTTTGAAAAATATAAATATTTAAAAAAAAAAAATTAAAAAAATATGTGAAAAAAATTCATATCCAAATTCTATGCAATTTTTTTTCTATGTCTAAAAATCCGCATCGGCTTCGGAAATCAAAACACAAACAAACCAAAGATACCAAACCATATCTAAATTCTTCTTTTTTTTTTACATAGCCGTCACTATTATTCAAAAATATCAATATTAACCAATGAAAATTATTAATTAATATTAATTTTCTAAAACGTTTGTTTCCGTAAGTCACCTTCTTGAATTTCGTTCTTTTTGCAATGATTAATGTATTTCCCCAGGAATGTTTATTCGAAAGACGGAAAAACGTATCGCACAGGCTTAGCGAGCGTATATTCAGCTTTTAAAAACGTCTTTGGTTTCAAAATATAGGAATATTAAAACTTTGAAAAATATTAATTTCCGAAAGTCCCTTTTGTCGAATTAATTTTTTCCGCCCATTTGGCCATAGGATTTACATTACGCACAATATGTTTGAATAAAAACACTTAATTTTATACAATCGCTGAAAAATTTTAATGCGGTACACTAACATTTTAGCATAAATTTGAGGTGGAGTATAAATTTGATTCTGAAATTTTGAGGTTGTGGGTTAAATAATCTGGTTGAAAAGAAACCAATAGTCTTAACATTGCGCTTGCTTATTTACACTTATAAGGTAGACCCTGATCCTATGAAACTATTGAGACTCATTTTTGAGCTATTGCTCTAAAATGTAATTCCCTAAACTAAACTTGTAGTTGTTGTTCAGTAATCTTTTGGTTTTGATATAATAACATTTAAGGTTATAATATATATATATATATATATATATATATATATATAATAAAACTTTTGTTAATAATAACCATTAAGCCACATAAATAATCGGCATTAGATAAACCGATAATTATAATACAATACACATATATATACATATATCAAAAACTTAAGATTCACATTCAAATATAAAGAAACTCAGATGAAAAAAGAAAAGAAAAATTACATTGTAAAGCAGTGGCCGAAATTGCGATAATCGAAGTAGTAATTAACAGTAAGCATGCATCACAAAAGAACAGCGGTTAAAGCAGAATTTGTACACTAAAAATTTGATGAAAATAAAAATATGAAATATATAAATACACAATTAAATGCACAATTGCAGCTATGAAATTATATAGTTTAAATTTTGATTAACTTATTTTGATTTGCCAAAACTGGGTAATATATGCATGATACAACAGTGTAACTAATGCATAATGCTTTTATAAATGAAACTACACACACACACACACACACATACAGACACACACACACACACACACACACACACACACACACATATATATATATATATATATATATATATATATATATATATATATATATATATATAGTTATGATAAACAAGCGTGCACATGTGCACATGTATTATTTTGTATTATGAAGAATAATGTATCAGAAATGTAATTTAAAGACAACATTGTCCATTGAATTTCTGTTAATAAAATTCAAGAAATTTGTTTTTTTCATGTACTTATTGCTTTTCCTTTGGTTTTTACAAATATCTACATATAAGTGACACGGGTTGTGTATTTGAAAATGATAAATATCTCTATTATTATTTTCATTAGAATTTTCATTTGGAATAATTCTCTTAATTCATTTAATATATTGTTAATTAAAAATAAAATAATAGACATTATTTTTTTCAAACAAAACAAGAAGAACATTAAATGCTTACATACTTACAGAATTCAAAATAGGACAGGTATGTAGAGCAATTAGAAGTCATATAAATTTCAGAAATACATATATTGCTTTGTTTTTAACGATGATAATATCTGGTTAAACATTATAATAAATAGATGCCATCAAACTAATAATAATAATAATAATAATAATAATAATAATAATAATAATAATAACAACACTATTAAAATATTTGTTCTGTTATTTCATTAAATTGAAATATGCATGATTATTTATTAAATTGTGTTAAATCATTTGAATATGCATTATTAAATTTATTCATCAGCTGATGGATTATTATAATGTATGGTGATATATATATATATATCATGTCAATAACATATCAATATATATAACTTGTCAAATACATATCAATATATATATATATATATATATATATATGGGTATATGATTATATACATATATATTGCAACTCAGAATATTCCATTGCTTTTTAGTTCCGCCCCAGTGGACAGTCGAACCAAAAAACGCTTCAGTTGTGTTGGGAAATACAGTCTGGATGGATTGCGCTGCCGTTGGTTACCCTGCTCCAAACATTCTCTGGAAAAAGATGATATATACAGGTATTTTTCTTTAGTTTTTATACCTTCCCTGTTTCGAAAGAAAAAAAAAATAAGTTAAGAAATCTTTTTTTACATGGAAACAGTAAAATACTTTTCATAATTTGCTTATTTGTACACCATATAACATTTTAAAATATTGGCATGATTAATTTGTTTATGAGTTTATTTGGATCTGAGCAAAGTTATATTAACCAAATTATGTTGAATATTTTAAATTCTTGAAAAGTTCCAATACAAAATTTGTTAAGCGAAACAAATGCTGTCATTTTTGCATTGAAGAAAAAGAAAGAAGTAAGCAGCAAACTAATAAATAAATTAAAAGAAATATACGTACATTGTAAAAAAACAATTCCATTGATTGTCATACAATTTCCGTATTTTTATGGAATTTCCTTTCTTGTTGAATGTGACTTTGAGAATGTGTCAAAAAGTATGGATTTGAAATTAACTGTGACAGATAAAGCTGAATTTTCATTTTCTCTAAAGCTGTGAAATTTATTTTTATTATTGAAATGCAAAAGAAAGAATCTGTAAAAATACAGAGATTGTACTGGTATAGTACGGAAATTCCATTTAGAATGAAAACATATAAAAAATCCCAAAGCCAGATTAACTAAACTTTTAATACAATTATCTCTCATTTCTGACACAATCTCGAAAATATTTCTTCGAAGAAAGAAATTCCGTAAAAAACGGAAAGTGTACTGGAAATCACCGGATTTTTTTTTTTTTTTCATTATATTACATTTGAGAGAAAAACGCAGATGGATATTTGTATTGAACATTCTTTTGCATAAACTATTATTTCAGCTCCAGAAAGTAAAATAATGGAAACACAAAATAAAATACTAAAATTGGACAATATAATTTTCAGTTGCTGTAGTTAAATTATCCATTATGCAAGAAAGGCAAACATATAGTCCCATACAAATATTAGTTTATGATTTCTTCTCAAATCAGGCTTAATTCTCCACTTTTTTATTCAGTACAGTAATAAAAATAAATTTTTAAATATAAAAGTTATTAAACAATGAATACATTACAATAAATACATTTATTGTAAATAATTTATGCATTTAAATAATATGTACTATAAAAAATAAAACCATTTTTTCATGATTCTTAATAATATTCTTTTTTACTTTTATAGTGAACGGTAATGATCCATAGTTATAATTATAATTTTAATTTTAATGCCTGAAGAAGACCACTCGGCTGAGGGCGAACCCAGCCGTTGAGCGTTTAATGTCTTCCCCGGCTAGCTCCCCGGCACGCAGGGATTAAACGTGGCAGTACAAGCTTCGCCAATGGCTGGTCCTGCCGGGCAAAGCCCCACGCGACAGGTGGCAAGAACTAAAGACATACAAAAAAAAAAAAAAATCAGGGTCTGTCGCTGGAACCAGCGTTCCTACGCGACAAGGAGCGACAGACAGGGTGAACGAGGTCCACAGGTGCGCCTGCACCAGTTGTACAGTCCGCTAATTTAGTAGAAGGGTGCAGTTCTTAGATAAGACTGTACCAATTGTACAGTTCGTAAATGACGGCACTTGAGATGTGGACGTGCCAGTGTGAGATTCCCACGCGACAAGGAGCGCCACACAATTGCGCTGGAACCCTCACACTGGATGGAGGCTGGATGCACTTCGTGTTAGAGGTGACGATACGTTACTTGCTGACCAAACTTGCGGTTCCCGATAAGAATAAATTAATTAATGGGGACTCAGCTCCTGCTAGGAAGAGAACAATACTTGCGGATGAGAGAAACTATTAAGCTGCAAAATAGCTAAATGGAGAAAGCTAAGCAGATAAAAAATGACGGAATGATTACGTTAATGACTAAAATAAGCGAGTTATTATTATTAATTTATGGAGAAAGAAAACTGCTTTGAATGATTAGGTTATGTTAGATAGGTGTGTTAGTAATTTGTAAATTTCTGAAAGTTTATGAGTTAAGATGGGACGCGTAATTATGTTCACCAGCCAAGAAGGAGGTGGGTTAGAAGGAGCAGGCCTAAGATGCCAAGCAACAGTCAGTGGACAGGAGAAGTAATAATGCATGGGGGTACCACTATCGCCGCACTCGCACACATCGGTTCGTGAAATTTTAAATTTGAAGAGGTAATTTTTAAACGGGCCATGCCCGGATAAGAAGGCACTTGTATAAGGAATGTGCTACTTGTAATGCTTAGTTCACCAACAATAATTTTTTGATCATTGTCGAATTTAGAAATTAGTGATATCTGTGTTAAATAAAGCCATGAGAAATATAACGTATTTATATGACTATGTTTTTTCACCCTATTCATTCCTTAATCATAAATTTTGCTAAATTATTTTAGTTAGGAAATGCATTTTTTTACAGTTACACTGGAAACAATATATATATATATATATATATTTAAATGTTGTCACGTATTCATTTCTTTATTATATTCTTTATTTAAGTTCACTTGGTTTTCAACACTTTCCAACATAGTTGAAAAGTGTTTATGAATTCGGTTTGTCTGTCTGTCTGCCGTGTGCCTCTATGTGTCTTTTAACACAATGTTAATTTAAAAAAATTATATATACTTATTTATTTATATATATATATTTTTTGCTACAATTTTAAACATATTTCATATTTAGTTTAAAGAAAGATATTTTCTATTCATGTCCTGGTACCACTAGTATTTGTTAAATGCGTTTTTATTTCTTGAAATTTTCTTTAAGAGAAAATTCGTTCTATACCCACGGAAAATCGCACTTTCTCTAGATTTAATATATATATATATATATATCTATATATATGTTACACTAAAAATTTCGAAATGTCACACATATATCTTGAAAAAAGTTATTTACCAACACTTAAATGCTTATGTCTTCACAATAATAATAATAATAATAATAAAACAATATAGAATGAACAACGAAATTATCAAGCACTGTTTGAGCTTACTAGTACAAAATACCTTCATAGAGCTCATATAGTATTAATATGACACAAACAGTGTTTTGCAGCATATTTACAAACGGTGATAATAATTATTTCATTTAATTTATCTTAATTATGTTTTACTAAAATGAAAATTTATTAATTGGGGATTTCAAGGAATTCATACTCTATTATAACTTATATTTAAAAAAAAGCTTAACACATAAAAATAATAGTGATTTTTTTTTTTTAGATTGAACATACATTGTACGTTTTTTTTAATTTTTTTAATAACTATACTTAAATTAATATATATATATATATATATATATATATATATATATATATATATATATATATATATATATATATATATATGTATATATATATATACGTGCACATATTTACTAATCATGTAAAAATATGTTTATTGATTAATGCGGCTTTTTAATTAGATTCATGAGAAATTTCTAATTTGCTCTAATTAATCTAATTCTACTTTCTTCTATATACTAAGAAAAAATAGAATACGAAAAAAAAAACAGTTTAGATAATTTCAACAGTCGAAGAAGCCTACGAATGATTATTTTTTAATCTTTATCACAGGGCAGTAATTAGTTGTTGTTTTTTTCCTTCAGAAAAAATTATGTAAATATCCTTTGTTTTTTTTACACATTATTGCTCGGAAATAATAATAATTAATATATATATATATATATATATTCAGTAGTAATTACTGCATTTTATTCTAATGCACATTATCCGAGATTTCAGTTTATACACATTTTATTATGAATTTAGCATCTAATGCAGTTGTAACACGAATGTAAGTATAACATCAATTTCTTTAAATTATTGCTATTTTCATAAATTATACAAAATAGAGAAATTTATGAGAAGCAGAAATTCACAATTAAGTTTATTTTTAAACAGGGAAACTTGCAATCATTTTAATGAAAATTCTCTTTTGGAAATCACTAGTCAAAAAATTAAGTTATATTTAGCATAGAATAAAATTTAAGGTAAATTTTGTAACATTTTGAAGTTATTTTTTATATACATAATACAAATATCTTCTGAAAAAATCATATATCTGATAAAAACATTCCTGGTTTTAAATAGAGAATTTATTGCTGCGCAAAATCATGAAAATGTTAAAGAAAAATATGTATATGTATTAAAATAAACGATATGTATACATAAATATATATAGATAAATATATTGACATATATTTTACCATAAACTTTCTATTTAAAAAGAAGTTTTCTGTAAGAAGCAAAAAGGCTATAAACATTTTGGGAGTTCTAAAGAATGTATATTACATTAAAATTTTTCTGCTGAAAAGATTAATCACAAAATTAACGCACTTTTTTTGGAAATAAAAAAATAGAATAAATTAAAAATATATAGAAAATTCCATATAGTAAAACGTCAAATTCACCTTCTTAAACTTGGAAAAAACACAATGCAAACACATTGATAAAAATTTATTTGTTTCTATAATAGGTACAAATACTTAAAACACAGTTTTAAAGCATTAAAGCTATTTGTGATGTAAAATCAGATGTCAAAATACTTGAGCGCTTTCGGCTACACATTAACCATCAACAGAGGATATAAATCAGTCGAAAAACACAGTTTTGAAGTAGTGCACTGGACAGGTGGAATACAGGCAAAACCAACAAACTATGAAATGGAGGCAGTGAAGGAAAATGGGACGATACGACTAAAAGCTGGGGGGAGGGGTGTCAGCAAAAACCAAAAACACTAGTGACACCAAGCACATTATACCAAATACGTGGGATCTGATAAGACAATACATCATTACATGTATTATCACCTATTTTCAAAATTTCCAGGGACTCTCTTATTACGCAACTGTTATATTGTGAACCATTTCAGCCATTTTGAAAAATACATCAATTTCTTTAGCTTGCTTTAATTTGGAAAAAGCGGTGGATGATTTATCTTTTTTATGTTAGCTGTATGTTCTTTAATCCTTTATTTTAATTTGCGAATTTCCATGCCTATTAGGGTGGGTCAAAAAATTCGAAATTTATATAATCGAAACATAATAGTGCGGGAAAGTTGCCATTGTTAATAAGGAATAATTTCGCAAAATATTACACCAAATGGTTAATATCTTTTACCGCCTCAAGAGGTCCAAAAATTCAAAAAATCTCAAAAAATGTTTTTTTTCGATAAAAAAAAGTAAAATTACCGAACTATAGCAATACAATTTCTAATAGAATGCAACAGGTACATGAAGATATTAGTAATATTCCAATAGAATTTCTTTATGGTGAAATCATTTATATTACCACCACAGGAGTGTTCAAAATTTTGAAAAAAACGGCAAAAATGTCAACTTTCCGTTTTTTCTAATTTTTCCAATTTTTATTATATGTCTACAATTAAATACATTTACAATATATCTAGTAATAACTTAAAAATGTCTAGTAATTTTGATCATGGGCATTGCCATTCAAGGGCGAGAGGGGTCCCCTAAATTTGAGAGAAAGAGGCTTTTTGAAGGAGTTTTGGGGATTTTTCGGTGCATTTTGGTGATTTTTTTGCAGGGGGGAGCTTATATATAAATTCCCCATCATTTTCCACTTTTGGGCACCTACTACAAAAAAATCCCTACAAAAATCCCTTCAAAAAAACCCTTTCTCTGAAAGTTAGGAGGGGGCGGGCCCCTCTAGCCCTTGGTTGGCCACACCCACGTCCAAAATTACTTGACATTTATAAGTTACAACTAGATATAATGCAAATTTATTTAATTGTAGGCATATAATAAAAATTGGAAAAATTGATAAAAACGGAAAATTGAAATTTTTACCGTTTTTTTCAAAATTTTGTCCGTTTTTGCGGCGGTAACAGAAATGATTTCACCATAATGAAATTTTATTGAAACATTACTAACATCTTAATTGTAACTGTTGCATTCTATTAGAAATTTTATCGCTATGGTTGAATAATTTAATTTTGTTTTTTGATAAAACATTTTTTTGCGATTTTTGGAAACTTTGGCTCCTCTGCGGCGGTAAAACATATTAACCATTTAGTGTAATATTTTTCGAATTTATTCCTTATTACCAATGGCAACCTTCCCGCACTATTATGTTTCGATTATATATATATTTTTTTTTCGACGCACCCTAATGCCTATGTCTGAATAGGTTTTAGAACTGCCATTAACTTTAAAAGGAATAACATAAATGCCAGGTTTATCTCCGTTATCAATGGGGTCTATCATTCTATGTACCAGATATTTAAAATTGTTGGGGGAATTGCGATACGAGTTACATTATATTTCTTTAATGCGTATTTAATTCGTTCAAAAAAAATAAATTAACGTTTTTGAACGAATTTAATAGATTTTTTAAAAAATCATGATGTAAAATTGTTTTAAAAAAATCAGTAAATTGAGATAATGTTTTCAAACAAATTACATTTAAAAGAACATCATTTTTCATAATTGACGGTGGGAAAATTTAAATTGTGCGTTGCTAATAAATTTTTAAAAAATACAGTTAAAGCGAAATTTATATTGGTCAGGTGTTTCCACTGTCAAAGAGTTACTTACATGATATATATATGTCTACACTTTATTACTAATTATCTCTTAGGAGATTTAATTAGATTGTTACAAGAACTTGATATGTTTTTTGAAATTCAAAGATATTATATATATATATATATATATATATATATATATATATATATATATATATACCGGGTGTCCCAAAAATGACTGATGGATTTTAAAATTCAATAACTAGCAAACGGTGACAGATATTTAAAAAAATTCTTGCAGTAGGGTTATGTACGATATCGGGAGTTTTTTTACTGTGATTCTTGATTTTAGTTCGAATTTCAAACAATAGATAGCGCTGACAGTGGTTAGCGCTCATTTGAGGCCGAAACTGACGTCACTCAGGATTGATGCGAAGAAAGGAGATTAAGGCTATGGAGTGGGTCTCATTCGAGTGATCTGGGATTCTGAATCGGGGCCTAAGAGCAAAATTGTACTGGAGAATTATACCCACTCCATAGCCTTAATCTCCTTTCTTCGCATTAATTCTGAGTGACGTCAGTTTCGGCCTCGAATGAGCACCAACCGCATTCAGCGCCATCTATTGTTTGAAATTCGAACTAAAATCAAGAATCACAGTAAAAAAAACTCCCCACATCATACATAACCCTCCTGCAAGAATTTTTTTAATATCTGTCACCGTTTGCAAGTTATTGAATTTTAAAATCCATCAGTCATTTTTGGGACACCCGGTATATATATATATTAAACTATTTGTTTAGAATATATTTTAAGTGTGAATATTTTTTTATAACTTAAAAAAAAACGCTAATAATTTTAAAAACATGGGAAATTTAATTGTTGCTTTTTTAAATTCGAAAAAACTATTTTGTTCTTTTAAATAAACTTGAATTACTTACAATGAGAAATAAAAATGCTGTAAACGCGATTGCATTTTCATAGATTGAATAGCATTAAAGCATATCTGTGGAATAAGCGTAATCATAAAATTAAGAGTGAGACTTTTTACCATTAAAATACAAAGAACAGACAGAAATAACTGGTATTTAAGAAAAAAAACTCAATTGTCTCGAATTGTGTAAACTAAAATCTATTTGTGTTTTTATTGATTAATTACATAAACATACGTTTGTTGATTAATACTGTTTTTTAATGTCACTTACATAAAGATCTCTAATGTACTCTCATTATTTTGACATACTTTCTTCTATATAATCAAAATAAAATGCGTAGAAAAGAATGTTGCTAATTACAGCATTCTTGCATTAAAAGTGTGTAAAAGATTTTTTATGTTAATCACATTTGTATAATTATTTTTTATTAATTTCGTACTATTTATGTAAATATATTTTATTGTTTTCTTTATTGATATGAAAAAATAATAAGCATTAATAATTTCTTTATTTTAGTTCTAATTACGGTAGTTAACGCTGATACGAAGCATCATAAATGATATTTATACATATTTATCAGAAAAGCAGGTGCATCTAATTATACCATTTAATTTAGATTTTTTTAGTTTATAATTATTACTTCAGATTACGTATTATTTCAGAATTCTGTAAAATACAGATTTTGTTTTTATAAAATGGAAATGCAGAATGAAATATCTCTTTAAATACATTGCAATTAGTTGCAATAGTTGCAATTTTTTTATTGCAAATTGCAGTTTTTCCTTAAAAAATGATAAAAAATGTAGCGCCGTATAATAAAATTAAATATAGCTTTGCTAATTTTTTACCTATGTTTCGAAATGAAAAATACATATTTTAGTGCTTACATACCAGAAAGGGTAATTTAAGAAAGTATTTATTATCTTTTAAAAAAATGGCTGTTTTAGGCTTCATCGGGAAAAAAGACCCTAAAGCAATTGTAAAACGTGATTTTTTATTTCATAAATAAAGGTTTTCGTACTTCGAATTCACAGTATTATGAAACAATCTTCCACACTGTAAATAAAAGATAGATGTTTCTTAAACTAACTCTTATATTTATTAAGTTTTATGAAAACAAAATATAAAGTGTTGCGAGATATCCTCAATTTCGAAAGGCGTTCCTGTTTTTTTACCAGCCTCTGAAAAAAGTATGTTACCGAGATTTGAAGAACCGTTTCTGTAAAAGGAATTTATTTGCTGCCTGCAATTTTCGGAAACGTTTTTGAGCAGTGTTTACAACGTTTTTTATAATAACTTTTTTTAAAAAAATATGAAATATAAATGTTTTATCTGTTATCCCTCCAATAAACATTTTCAGCTGCGAAATATAATTTTTACATCCAAGAGTAACAATCTTAATAGTTAATTTTACTGTTAATATTATTAAATTCAATGTTAATGTTATATATGCTAATTTATAACGTTTGTGGATAATTAAAATATTCACTTGAAAATAGATATCATTCGAAACCAATATTTCGAGTTGATAAAAATTATATTAATGCACTGTAAAAATTACTCAGAAACGTTTTCAAAAATCAAATTCACAATTTCTTTTCTTTCAGAGAAGCTTTATTAAATCTTGAACAAATATTGATTTCTGGGGTTTCTGGGGATAAAGGAACTCTCTGGGTATTTTTGAAAACTCGAAAGATGATATAGGATTTTTTGGAAACATTGAAAAAGATAAGCTATACATTAAGAAACATTTGGTTTATTTACTGTGCATCTCTATACATCTTATTCAATGTCAGAGTCATTTTATCTAGGTTTAATCACTGAGATATCTCGCTCATTATATTTTAAGAATATTGTATATCAAGAAATCTTGAAATTTAATAAATCTGAATTTTCCATTATGCTTTTTCTCGTATATTTTTCAAACAACATTTAAAAAACTTATTTCCTACATTTGTTAATTACTACATGTCGGACGGATATTCAAATCGTGGAATGAGTACTTCATGAGTACGCGTACAATTTGATCTAATACATTTTACTTAACTGTAAAAAAGTTAAACTTACTTAATACCTAGTCACTTTTCAGTAACATTTTAATGTCATTTTAATTGAATTTATAAAAATGTTTGTGAATTTAAGATTTTTTCAAAATCATCCGTATAATTACATTAATCTTTAACAAATAGATAAAACCAGACATTGAACTTGAAAACGGCCAATACATCTATTATTTGCATCTATTATTTGTATATTGTTAACTATCCTCCATCAAAACATTTATAAATATATTTTTTAATCTACTAGTTGTAGTCTTTATTTATGTAAAGAATATCTAGGTCATTAATCTATGATTTTGACGAGAAAAAAATTCAGAATAACTTTTAATACCTTTGTTTTTCCATTGTAACATACATGGGAAAACAAAACTGTCTTAACTTGATAACATTGGACACAAATATAAGCTTTACGGAAGAAAAAATATGTTCTTAGAAGCAACCAATCAGATGTGCCAATCCCAAATCTTTCTTCTACCTCATACATGTTAATACTTCAAAATTCACTATCACAGCACCAATAAAATCAATATTTTTCGCTATTCAGCTGTACATCAGCTGCTTGCAAAGCTCCGGATTACCTTCGTTAAACGAGCAGCCGATGTACAACACAACTACGAAAAGTCGATAAAATGACACAAAAATCACTGTCACAGCGCTCCCTTGCAGCGTAATATCTTCAATTTTAACGGGGACTTGAAGGCAGTTTTCAAAAATATACACATAAAATTTGTTTGAATTCTATGCATGAATTCACGCAATTTTCAATGATGCAATAATGAAAATGGCAAAAAAATCCCTATTGTAGCTCCCCTTTCAGCTGAATATCACCAAATCCAAATAGAATCTGCTGGCCATAGTCAAAACACATAAATACAATTTGGTTTAATTCTATGCGTCACTTGATACACTTTTCGATGATACAATGAGGACACACACATGGATACACGGACAGACGGACGTAGAGAAATTTTGTATAAACATGTTTTTTGTGATCTCTGACACCTAAAACGTGTAAATAATTTAAATCCAGTAGTCGAAAAAAATTCGATTACAATACTTTTTTCTATTATAGATAGAAAAAAGTAAAAAGTTCATTTGTGATTAAATGATTTTATTTGCGTAATAAATAAACCCTATGATTGCCTCATATATGTTTTTATTTTTTATTTATTTATTTTTGTATTTTAAACATTTTGATAGTATATATAAAAGGCTTCAAAATCAGGAAAAAAATTATGTGCATTGACAATGAATGTAGCATTCCTATTTTTAGAGTTTTTATTTAATGTTACGTTTTCTTTTTTCTCACAGAAAATACTGCAGGAGAATTTACATACGTGCATTCTAACCCACGAGCTCATCGTTATAATAATGGTACACTAGTCCTCTCCGATGTAGAAGAAAATGATTCTGGAGCTTATTTGTGCCAAGCAAGTAATGGTATTGGTGCTGGACTGAGCAAGATTATCACCTTACATGTCTTAGGTGAGGTTCTACAAACATTTTGTGTTTACTCGTGCTATAGAGGTTACACAAAATGTGTATATTTAGAAAAAAACATTACTTTAAATACAGTGGAGCTAAATTAGTTGATGAAATGTTTTGAAATTATCGAAGTTGATATATGAAAATATTTCTTTTCTTTTTCTTTTTATCTAACAACTATCCTTTCTGAAATTAAACACTTTTATTTGAAGTTTTTTGATAAAAATGATCAAAAATTCTAAAAGGAAAATATATGAATATATTATTTAAAAACCATAAGAAAAATTATGTAATACTTTTTCAGTACCTCCTCGTTTTAAGGATCCTTTCAAAAGTAAAACAGTTTCTGAAGGAACAGATGTTTCTCTCAGATGCACTGCTGTGGGAGATGCTCCAATCACTATAAGATGGCTAAAGAACAAATCTCTTCTAGATGCTGAAAAGGAAATTAGGTAAAAGTTCATACTTTATTTCAAGTAAAACGTTATTTAATCGTTTTTAAATGTATTCTTACTTTTGTGTTCTACCAGTTTGTAACGCTTTGAATCGGAAGGATTTTTAAGCATTATACCGTTTTGGTTGTTATATGGGTTGTTATATGAGTTTATGATTGTGTAGGGTAAAGTACTTCATATTATTATTCTCGTAGAAAGAAGAAATGCTTGCATACTGTCTCCACTCAAACCTCTCTAATATCAAAATATAGAACGTTGGAACAAAATGCTCATTTTTCATGTAAATATTCTTACAGTAGGAGTGAGTTGTTACTATACATTCATTGATTATCATATAAATGCAGTTCTGCAGAGTTAAAAAAAAAAAAACTCGTTGAAGGCTGAATTTGATAATTATGTTTGATTATGGAGTCATTTCTTCTTATTTCACAGTCTAATCAACATTTTTTGCCAAAATCACGTTTACAGTGTCAATGCCCTCCACGTATTGGTTGTTTTCGACCGCTGCATTATATGTCTTGCAACTATCATCCCCAATAAAAGCATTTCATTTTTTTTCTATTATTTCAGTAAATGAGAGGATTTGATGCAATATAACAGTCTTATTTTATGAGAATTTTTGAATTTGATAACAAGCTTTCAGATTTCGACGTATAAAAAATATATTGGTACAAAAGACCAATAAAATTAAAATTTACTTTATATGGTCTTTCATTCCCTCGTATATGATAATTATAAAAATCTTGTATCAAACAATTGCAGGTATTTTATACATTAAACCTCTTTTTCTGAATAAAATAAAGAACAATAATAATAATACATTGCTTAAAGTAATAATATACTAAATATGTTTTTTTTTAGATTTGAATTTATATTTAAAAAATATTTAATATTCCAATTGATACGTAAATGTAAAACAAAATGTAATTAAATACGATTTTATATATGAAAATGTATGATACGGAAGCCTGTTTTTGTATACAGCAATGAAACATCTAGTTAGTTATATACTAAGATTTCAGTTTGCACACATAAATTAGATTAAAATTAGACACACGTTCAACAACCTGTTACATTACCTTGCACATGGTTTCATGAAATTCTTTGAAGATTTCATCTTACATTGTAAATAAAAGCTACAAATTCCAATATTTATTGATTGTAACATACAGGCATAATTGTATCAGTGTAATAGATAAATGTAATTCAAATTTAAAGAAATTACATATATATATATATTAAATTATTATACTACATATAACTGTATTGATTTTGTTATTGTAGGTATATTATAGAAGATACTGCAACGAAATCTGAAACAACATCAGAGTTACGAATTTCAAGTGCTTTAAGGAACGATACGGGCTCTTATGCTTGCTCTGCATTGAGTGATATTGGTGCCGATGAAGCTGTGATAAAATTATTAGTTCAAGGTATATATGCAATTTTTCATACTTTTATTGCATAGATATATATTATAAAAATCAAAGTAAATTATAAGAATATGTTTGTCCAATACAATGACAATTCTTAATACCAATGTTATTATAACAGAGCAAATTAATTTATAAACAATAACAAAAATAATGTAAAGAGCTCGAACTCACATAATTTTGTTTTCCATCATTGTAGGTGTACCTGTTGCTCCGACAAATGTTACTATAACCAATGTTACAAGCAGATCGATTTCTTTACAATGGGAAGTCTTGGATAACGGAAATACCTATATAACAGGAAGCATAGTGCAATATCAAACGCATTCAGGTAAGTTTAATATATGTTTTTAAATATTACCTGTTTTAATAATTCTGTAGTAAAACCAAACAATGATCAACCTAAAAGCCATATTTTGTCAATTAAGAATGGTTGATGAATAGCTTTTACTAGGCAAAGTAAGATCTAAAATATTTGTACAATATTTGAAAATAATATTTATCTATTAGTTTAAGAGAATTTACATACATGAAAACAAGTACAATAAAGTATTATTTTTCATAAAACGTCTGTATAAGTTTATCAATATTAAAAAAAGAATAATAATTCGATATTCTTATTAAATTTGATATTAATTATTAGATTAATAACTTAGATTTTTTTTAGCTTTTTATAAATACGTACATCTCACATAGATGGAGAGGAGGCAAATGATAAACACTCAGAGTTCATATAGTAGAAGAGATATGCTCTATTTAGTTTTATTCACTAAATATTTTGTACTTGAATTCATGTATAATATTTCATATGCGATACAGCATTTGTAATCATTTCCTGTACACTAGAATACATTTCCATACAGGATTATATAAATAGACATATATGTACCCATCATAATTTTTTTTATATTTATATCACTATCTATGGTTTTATTTATTTATATAAACGGTGATAGGTATTTGTATAACAGTAGTCATAATTAAACTTTAAAGAAATCAGACATACACTCACACAAATATATACATGTATTTATACAACGAAATCGAAACAAATAAGGAAATAATTCAGTACGACAGAAACATAATTATATACTAGGTACGCAGAATATGTGTCTGTAGGGCATGAAAAATGCGCCCCCCCCAAATATTAAGAAATAAACATAGAAGCTGTATTCAAGCAAAAAAAAAATATTAAAATAAACTTGAGCTATGAAAAAACAACACTCATTTAAATCAATATTCACCTTTGTACTACAATTATTATTTAAAACATCTAACAGGAAAACCAACAATTATTTAAAATAATTAACAGGAAAACCAACTAAATTTTACAAATTTCAATATATTCCGAAACTTTTTGAGAAGTTAAAATGTAATTTAAAGAAATATGAAATAAATTTGGTAGCATCCCCTCCAGTTAAATTGAAAGCGTTACTTCATAAGAAGATTGACCCTATGCCCATAGAAGATTTAGCAGGAATCTTTAGAATCCCAGTTACAATAGAAATAATAGAAAATGGGATGAAATATTATAAAGTTAAAGACTACATTGGTATGACTGTAAGAAAAATTAAAATTCGTTTAAAAGAGCATATTGCAGATATCAAATACAATAGAAGTAAAACGGCACTTTCCAGATTAAAACAAGAACAGTCGATTAAAATAGATTTTAATAAAGCTAAAATAATTAAACCCACATCATCATTTCATCAAACAATAATAAATAAATGAAACCCTAGAAATTTTAACCAGAAAAGATAAGACGCAATGATTCGGTATCTTACAACATCCCTAAATTGTGGTATAAACTTTTACAGATTGTTCAAGACTGAATAAGAGTAGCACATCCCTCCCAATGCTTCCCACCCCTAGTGACCTGTTTGTAATGGTTTGACCATTCTTCAGGAGAAAACGATGTTTTTAGTAGTTTTAGACTATTTGTTTTGTGTATGCCAGTTTTATAACCCTGAGACGAGCTAAGGTTGCTCGAAAGCGCTAGGTTTTTATCATTGTAAGATACAGTTATTTCTGTTTGAAAAACACCTTAAGTAAAGTTTTATTAAATAATGCATATGTGTTTTGTGACATTTGTGTTGTTTTAAATAACAAAAAAAAATATTTTTAACTTTTTTTTTTTAATTTGGTAAAAATAAGTTCATCAACTGCAAATTTAAAATAATAAAACCACTTATAATATTTAGACTTTTAAAATATTTTGACTGACTTCCACAGGAAAACAGGCAAAAATTAGTTTTCCTGCTTCAGTATTTTATCAATCCTCCCCTCATCAGATAGAGATTTTGTAGCACTGAATTATCCGGACATTTAAAGAATTTGGTAATCAGCAGTTTCCGAACATGGCGGTTAATTCAATCTTTACATTATTTATTTTTTTCATAGATATATAATTTTGATAAGTTTCGTCATATTATCTTTCTAAATTGTGTACTACCCTAAACTATGTAACTAATAATTCTAAACTATGCTTGTTATTATTTTTGCTCGATTAATTCATAAAAAAACTACTTGTTTTTTGAAAATGAAAGAAAGAGGAGCGTTGGGGGGGGGGGTATTTTTAACAGGCGACTAGAATTTCTAGCTGGCTACCACATTTTATCAAATTTGCAAGCCCTGTTTATAGAAAGAATTAAAAATGTATATCAAGAGGGGAAAATAAATAATGATGCGGAAGTGTGGTTTAATCTAAAGGAATTGTGAGCATGGGGATTTTTTAAACAATTAAAAAGTGGTGTTCAAGTTCAAAACGTTACCAGCAGAGGGCGTTGTCACGATTCAATCCTCCGGGAATTTGTAAATGATGATAGTTATAAAAGGGCTGAATATTCGGTGGATCCCTTAGTCATGTAAATTATCCTATTCTTATGTAGAATAACATATTTTACGAATATTGCCTATGGATTTCGTATACAGAGAAACGACAATGAATACTTTCTGGAAGCTCCGACGACAAAAATATCTAAATAAGAAAATGACCTCTGGAACGCAGTATTATTTTGAACTTGAAATTGGTTATTCAGTTGAATAAAGAATCTATTAAATATCCAGTTCTTTTATAATCATCCTCGTTTCTATACTTCCAGAAGATGCAATCGTGCCCAAGCCAAAATTGTGATGTTTTGAACTACAGATATTTTAGTTGTTCAAAAAATCCTGCCGTTGAAAGTGCATTTAATGCAAATTACCTTGCATAATATTATTTTTCTTTGAAAAAATTCTACGCACCTTCTTCCTGATAAGTTTAATTCATTTTAGTCGACTAAAATAAACACAATTTTTTTTAAACATTATTTTCAGTATTTTAAGTTGTACTCATATACTAAGAATACAAGTTTTGAACACTTTCTAACATAGTTGAAAAAATGTTTAAGGGTTTCATTTGGGTACCGCACTCTAACTCTCATAGATGTACTCGGATTATAATGTAATTGATATATATTATTCATGTTTACTACGGTTTACTACTAGTTCGTTTACAGAATATTTAAAAGTATCCTGTAACATCATGGACTATGAGGTAAAATCTTCTGTAGCATATTTTAATTCAGTTAAACAATTAAAAACATAATAAAGTTGATACGATTTTTTCAGGTGCCCTAAAGATAGTTTCTGTAGAATATGGAATGAAAAGCATTTCTGCTACACAATAATACACATAAATAATTCAGTTACATAATTTGCTACGGATAAAACTGTTTGCAGCATATTATCATAACGCTACACTCTTTTAATCATAATGAAAATTATATACATTACGGTAGTTCATTTCAAGATTCTTGCTGTAGAATATGATGTTACATTTAACGTTCATTTACAGAAACATAAAACAGATTTCGGTTCGAGTAATTGCCTATTAGGGATAATTGCTAGGAGTGAGTTTTCAGTAATGGTATGTCTATTTAAGTTTAATTACATTCCTGCATACTACGTGGTTGTATAAATTCTATAAAGCGTATGCGGAATTGGTAAGCATTATTGCATATAGGCGTTAATTGTTTAAATGTGTTTCTTTATTGAGCTTTGTATTTTCGAGCTGGAATATTTTTGTATACTAATAGACTACTTTATAGAATATGGATACTTGACATAAATCGCTACACAAAGGTAACTTCAGCAAGTGCGTTTTTTGTGGTGTTATCCGATTTTTGCATGAATAAAAATCTGTAGATAATATGCATTACAAAATGTCTCATACATTTATATCTATTGCAGAAAGTGCTGAAGGTTCATTTTTCACTGTGTCAAGCTTTTTAAAAAAATTAAACTAAATTTTAGCATAGTAGGTAAAATATACATAAATTTAAAGACCAGATACAGGGTTGCTCAAAAGAAATCGAATACCTTTCCGTCTATGGACGGTAATTTTGTAAATCTGGTTTTAAAATGTGTTAAGTGTTCTCAGAATTGTTTATTTAGGTATCTGCTTTACCTTGTTAAGGAAGTAAAGTTTTGCTAAATTATTCTAGAACTGTTGGAAAATATTTCAGATTCTACCCATGACACATGATTTATTTTCTGTCTTGTTTAATAGTTATATTGTGAATACATTTATCCATTTATCTCAATCGTGGAAGACAAAAAATAGAAAATTTTATTTGAAAAAGATAAATTATGTATATATATATATATATATATATATATATATATATATATATATATATATATATATATATATATATATATATATATATATATATATATATATATTATTGCGTTGCAATCGCCGAACCGATGTTTTTAAAAATAAATACTACCTTTAAAAGGTAGCAGAAAAAATGTCATGACGATTCGCCGTGTGGATAAAACGTTAGAGTAGTTTCAGTGGAACGACTTTATTGATAAACAAAAAAAATGGATAAACAAGGATTTCATTAATTGTTATTTGATGGGAAAAAACACCGTTCAAACAAAAACTTGGCTTGATAAGCGTTATCCGGACACTGCACCGGATAAATCAACCATTATTGACTGGTTTGCTGAATTTCAACGTGGTCGTACGGACACCAGTGATGCAACACGCAAAAGAGGTGGTTACTCCGGAAAACATAAAAAAAGTCCACAAAATCGTTTTGGGGAACCGTAAAGTGAAGTTGCAGGAGATAGCTCAGACTCTGAAGATATCCAAGGAATGAATATTTGTCTATGAAAAAGTTGTTGTCAATGTGGGTGCCGCGCGTGTTGACTTTTGACCAAAATCAACAACGAGTCGATGATTCTAGCACTGTTTGGAGCTTTTTTTTTTTTTATAAAATTCTGTTATTTATTATTAAATTTTTATTATTATTATTTATTTATTAAATTATTATTATTATTATTATTTATTAAATTATTATTATTATTATTTATTTATTAAATTATTATTATTATTTATTTATTTATTAAATTATTATTATTATTATTATTTATTAAATTATTATTATTATTATTTATTTATTAAATTATTATTATTAAATTATTATTATTTATTATTAAAGTTATGTTATTTGTTAAAGTTATAAAGTTATGTTATTTATTAAAGTTATCAAGTTATCAAGTTATCAAGTTATCAAGTTATAAAGTTATGCTAAAATATTTTGTTTTCTTTATTAGACCGGGAACTTATCAGCCCATGTGTTCTAACTGTAGTAGAGTGTCTGGCTACTTGTTAAATACTATTTTGTAAACAATTGTCAAACAAAGTATATAGAATATTGTTAAATTTGATAACAATTAATGTGTGTAATGAGTATGAAACTGAGTAATTATATAATGCTAGAATTTCTGCAAAACGGTATATTCGCTTACTTAAAATATATAATTTCCTTACCAAAAATAATCTACATTGACTCAATCTGTACGTTAAAATGTTTCTTTGATTCCTCCATTTTATTCACAGTGAAGATATCCAAGGAACGTGTAGGCTTTATTTTGAATGAACATTTGTATATGAAAAAGCTGTTGTCAAAGTGGCTGCCGCGCGTGTTGACTTTTGCCCAAAAACAACAACGAGTCGATGATTCTGAGCACTGTTTGGAGCTTTTTCGTTATAAAATTGTTATTTATTATAAAATTATTATTATTATTCATTTATTAAATTATTATTATAAAATTATTATTATTATTCATTTATTAAATTATTATTATAAAATTATTATTATTATTCATTTATTAAATTATTATTATAAAATTATTATTATTATTCATTTATTAAATTATTATTATAAAATTATTATTATTATTCATTTATTAAATTATTATTATAAAATTATTATTATTATTATTAAATTATTATTATTTATTATTAAAGTTATGTTATTTATTAAAATTATAAAGTTATAAAGTTTTGTTAAAAAGTTGTGTTTTCTTTATTAGACCGGGAACTTATCAGCCCATGTATTATATATATATATATATATATATATATATATATATTATAGAAAGCTACTTTTCTAATTTTCAGTTTCAGACCACTATAGATAACGTAACCTCCTTTCTACTTTGTGAGGCGTAAATGAATAACACTTTGTAATTTCACGTCTAATTGTGCATTTTACTGCCTATAGATATTAATTAATAGATGAACGATTCTTACAAAATCCAGCTTGCCGAAGGTATTTTAAAATATTATAAGGTATAATGCATGCTTAATAGGCAGTTTTCAAACAACAGTGAAAATGACAAAAGTTTTGCCGAAAGGATTATACGAGAGTAATAAACATATTAAAATTTTTCCTCTAATTTTATCAGATTACTTACTTTATGAAGGTATAATAATCTTAAAACTATCCTATGAATATATTTTATCAATTCTGAAAGTTATTTAAAATATGTACCAATTAGGTAATTTAATTTTTTTTCACAAATTATAGCTATAACTATAAATTAGTGTTAGCACATACATATTTATATATAGAGAAACTGAGGAAGTTTAACCCTACGAGATGTTTAACTTACTATATTTATTTGATTTAAACACTTTTATGTTGATAAGCACAAGATGGAAAGCATATCGCAAGACATTTCTACTCGTTAATCATGTTCTAAAGCCACTTGTAGTGATAATAATAAAATAATAATAAAGCTTTTTTTTTTTCAATTTTCCGCCAAAAAAGTAAATCTTTTTATTATCATTCGTAATCTCTTGTGCTAGCAGTGAATAAATGTATTTACTTCAATAACTAAAATGTATTTAGTTAATGTATTTAGTTAAATATCTAAAATGTATATAGTTAATGTATTTAGTTTCAGTTGCTTTAAAATGTATTTACTTAAATATCTAAACGGTAATATAGTAAATCCGAAATTAACATAGATAGTACCATGTTAATTTTTTTCAAAATGACAATTCCTAGATCATTGACCTGGATCAAAAATTCCATTTTTCCTCTAATGTAATAGAGAAAATTTTCATAATAATGTTTTAATTTATAAAAGAATTTATTAATTAATTTCTTTCAGCAATTAACAGCATAATTTATACTAATATGTACTTCAAATATGGACTATATTACAATAATTCAACATGAATTTAACAAAAACGACAAATTATGATGTATCAGGCATAGATTATGAAACAATTTCCAATACAAACTCAATATTATTAAAAATTTCATTTTTCGATCCAATAAAATGAGGAATACAATGAATATTCGATACAATGAATGAATAAGTGCATAAGCAAATTAAAAAACATATAGCTCACTAAAAATCCCTTTTCAGCAATTGATGCCCATGACATGTAATGTGTGCGAATTGTTTCATGCAGCCATTTATATGATCTATTGAATTCATACATACCTCGTAATACACTAAAAATTAGATACGTTTGAAGATACATACCACAGTGGAAAACGCACTTCCAGTAATTATTGATCATAGTCAGCCACGTAACTGAATTTTTTGTGCGTCTGCGTATATGAATGATGAATGGAATGATATGAAGGACATATTTCATATCTCTGAAGTGTCATAACATCATCAAGATGTACCGAAAACGATAAGTCCACTATAAATCACAATGCATTAATTAAATCATTTTGTGCGTTACTGTAAACGAAATATAAATGCTACTTATGAGATCTTACTCCTGTGAAAGCATGTTGTAAATCCAACTCAATGACGCATATAATTTCAAATTATTTTTGAAACTTTATAAGTATAAAGTTTAATGCATAATAAAAATGAAATAATTAAAAGAAACAAATATTATTTTATATTATATTATTTTATATTATATGTATTATATTTTATATTATATTTTATATTATATTATTTTATATTATATGTATTATATTTTATATTATATTATTTTATATTATATGTATTATATTTTATATTATATTTTATATTATATTATTTTATATTATATGTATTATATTTTATATTATATTTTATATTATATTATTTTATATTATATGTATTATATTTTATATTATATTATTTTATATTATATGTATTATATTTTATATTATATTTTATATTATATTATTTTATATTATATGTATTATATTTTATATTATATTTTTATATTTTTAGTTCCAGTTGTACTCATATCTGTGGAAACATATTTTACTTTCTTTTTTTAGGGTTTCGATCATCTCACGAAACCCTTCGAGTTGAAACTTTGTGTATAAATCAGAATATCAGCTGTGAATAGCTGAAAATATTAAAATTGGAAAAATTCGTATTATTTTAATAAATAGAGATAAAAAACCAAAATTCTAATAGCCTTCTTCTATTAAATTTAAACATTTTTCCTTATAGCAGATGCCAAAAATTTAAAATCCACAATGAAATTCTTTCTACAATAATTAATTTTCTATCAGACGATTTCCAGGTGAAAAATGAAAATGAAATAAAAAGTTTCACCCATTGAAAAAATGATAAATATGAAATAAAATTGATTGACGTCATAGTGGTAAATAAAACGGAAAATGTCTAAGATTTCTCAATAATACAAGGAGTATGAGTATGTGGATGTTCACAAAGCAGATTAATATCACGTCATTAGAGAATTAAAAGGAAAATCTGACCTCCTATTGGAAGTTAAAGGAATTTTTCAGATGTTTGAGAATAATACAAAGCGAGTATCAATATGAATAATAGAGAATAATAAATATATGAGTTTGAGGAATGTATTGAATCATGATAAAAACCCGATGATGGAAATATTCGCATATTTTAACATTTTGAAGACGTCCAACATGCTTAATTTTGAAATTATATATTTTTTAAATATCGGATTTAGTCCGTATGACGGATACTATTATGACAGAATATAATAGCGGGCTTCGCCCGCATTCCGTCTGGTTTATGTTTTCGAAAAAACGGAAAAATACACCGGTAAAATTTTACTTTATAAAAAACATGAATTTTTTTTTGTTGTTGTTGCTAAATTATATTTATTTGAATTTATTAAAGAAAGGATAAAGGGTTTTGAAAGGAATATTAAACGAAACCCTTTGTGCGATCTTCGATCACACTTACCCACTTGTTTTTAAACATGTTTTGTGATTTTTTTTCTTTCGTTCTTCTTGAGAAATTAAAAACGTTGTTGCAAAATATAAAATATATATATATCTATGAGATACACAGTTTAAAGATATCGTGTTTCTTTTCAGTTTCTGACAGCTATGATTTGTAACACCCAATTTCTAATTATTCATGCGTGAATAATAAGCATTTCTTAATTCTAATTTTAAATATACAGTCAGTTTGAAAACAAAAATGTATATTTCCAATGACCCTGCCAGTAATCATTGTATAAAAATGTGACTGGTAACAATCGGTTTGTTATAACATATGCTAATGAATGGTATACTTAAAGTTTGCTTAGGAAATCGCCTACATATAGAAATCGTAAAAAAAAATCAATATTTTAATATTAAACCAAGAATACTGATAACATACTTGGATTCTTTGATAAATTTTACTTTCTTTTACCAAACGGAGAGTCAGTGTGGAAAAGCAGCTTAGAATTTATGCAGGTTTAAAATTTTATACCCTTATTGGTATTTCTTTTTCTATCATTGCAAAACAGTTACAATGCGGGTATTTTTTGTAAGAATAACACAAATGTACATGGTGGAATAATCTGTAATTTAATTTCACATATTTGAAGCTTCTGGAAATGAATTTCTGTTAATATATATATATATATATATATATATATATATATATATATATATATATATATATATGTTATAATTTGTATTGTTTTCCTCAAATTACTTACATTATATACATACTTTCAAAATTAATTTTCGAAAAAGAAAATATAAATTGTAATCAGGTTTAACAGAAATCAATTTCTATAAGCTTATGTATTCGAATTCAAAATTACTTCTCATTCCAACAAGTAATTCAAGTAAGTAATACATAATAATAAACAATATAATTTTCAATGTGTTTTGCAAAGATTAAAAATCTACTTAACATTAGGCATCCCAAACTAAAGACTGAAATGTGTACTATGTATTTGAAGATCTTGATTTCATACGCAGGAGGAAAACATTTCTTAAAATTACGTCATTTCAATAAATCATAGTATAATCATATATATTAAAACTCCAAAGTAAAATTTAAGATAAATTTCAGCTGGAAATGGTCATACCAGCACATGCGTAAAATTAAATATAGAACCTGTTCATTTTAGAAGAAACATATTTATGTAAGGGTGGCACAGTTGTCTATAACGTTAGTTTTAATATCTGGTTCTAAGTAAAGAACGTGAGTTCTATTCACGCTCCCGACGGCACGATTTATTTAATCTTTTGGCGATAATTAATTTCAATAATGTCATGTTTATTTCAGGAAAAGAGGATATATGATTTGTGTTTTTATTTTCGATCGCTTTATAATTAAGTAAAATTTAACATCCCACAATATTTTTAAAAACTACTAATTTTTTATTTAAAATATTTAAATTTAAAAAAATTGCATGTAATGACCAATTAAATAAATTGAACGGGTCTACAATTTTTGCTATATTTTTTATGACCATTATGAGAAGCATACTTTATATATATATACAATACGAAGAAAATGATATTTACCATACAAAAGGAAAAAGAGAAGAAGAAAAAACAGAAAAATAATGAAATACATTCATATAAGAAATTATCTTGATATCCAAGTTATAATAATTAAAATAATGTATGAAAATGAAAAATAACAGTAAAGCAACGATTATACGTCTTTCAGTTGACCGTACTAAATCGACGCGTAACTGAGAAAGCCGTACAATCGAAATTGTAGTCGCCTACTTAAGTTGTAAAATATTTGACTGTGGAAATTATAATGCTGCAGTCATACAAATTTAATTTTGCTACCATTTCCGGTTGTTTAAATATGCACTATACATTGACAAAAATGTTAAAACATTTAAAAAAAATAATCCTTTGTAAAATTGTAAAATAAAAGTGAGAATTATCAAACTTTATATTAGTTGCACACCTTGCATTGCACTTTGTTTATTCCATTATCGATAGTACAAACATATTTTAATTAAAATAATCTTTAATCGTCGTCTGACGTGCTGATTTACTTTGATATATAAGCAAACCATTATGTACGGAGTTCTTGGAAAGTTTTCTCACTAGATTCGTGAGGAAAACAAAAAAGTTATAAGCGTGTCAATGCATTCCAATGTATTTTTGAAAAAAGGTGGGAATTTTAGGAGCACGTTAAGTATTCAAAAGAGATCAGAAGAAAAAATAGAAGTCACGACCAAACGTGGTCTAAATTGCAACGAAATAAGGAAATGAAGCGATGTTTACTAATCTTAAACTGACAAGAACAGACCACCCACTGTTCATTTTTTTTTCGTTCCACCACCTCCACTATATATGTATATAATATATATAAAAATATACTAGAGAGTACCGTCAAAATTTGACGGTAAACAACTTGAAAGCTCCTTTAGAAATATGATTTTATTTTTTATTAGCTGCTTTTAAATTAATTAAGAATTGAAAATTTTATGAATTTTTATATTGTGTAAGCGATTTCTATAGATATAAAACGATAGATTGTGTTGTCAGTCCAGCCTACTCAACTAATGAAGTGAAATAATTTTAAGCTTGTAATTTACATCCTATTATACTTGAGTTAATTTAGCAAGAGTTTAACTAAATATATTAATTGAATGATTTTTTTTACTTACTACAGTCTCAAAAATGAAAAAATAAACATCAATATTTTGTATGTTCTATTTTTTTTTTTTAATTACGCTACCTTTAAAATTTTTCATTAATTCCATTTTTATCAGCCTGACTCTTCAACCCAGTTCCAGATAAAACATGGATATCAATCAAGGTGATTTCTTTTATAATTCTTATATGGATGTTTTTGCACACACACACAGAAAAAAAAAACATTCTGCCCATAACGGGGATCGAACCGACACAATAACTGGAACAGAGAATAGATGCACCTTATACCACTTGGCCACAGTTTTCTTACGAGTGTGTGCTCTAAAACAAGTTAGGTTCTAAATTAAGTTTACACATGCGCAAAAGGGGCAAATTCGTGTGAAAAAAATTATTTGACGAAAATCCCCTTACTTTTTAATATATAAGATATTATAAATCGTTATCTGCAAACAACAAATTTTAATTTCAGAGTTTTTGAGTCATGCTGATAAAAATAAAATTAATAAAATATTTTAAATGTTAAAAAAAGTAGTTAAAAAAAATATAGAAAATACTAAATATTTTTTATTCTTTTCAAATAATTGAGGCTGTACTAAGTAAAAATAAACGTCCTACCTAATTAAACAACATATTTAGTTAAACGTCTGCTAAATTTTACAAGCATAAAATGTTATAAATTACAAGATTAAATTTCTTTCACTTCATTGATTGAGAACGTTGGACTGACACTATCATCTATGGCCTTATATGTATAAATATCACTTAAACAATAAAGCAATTCATCAAGTTTTCAGTACTTAATTAATTTAAAAGCACCTATTTAAAAATTCAAATATTTTTCTAATGAAACTTTCAAGTTGTTTACGGTCAAATCTTGACGGGTTTTAAGTGAATTCTTTAAAAAATTGTTTGTCGAAGATAATTCGGTAAACAGCACTTAAAGCATGCTTATAATGCAGTTTTGAAACAACAGTTAAAAGCACAAAAGTTAGGAAGAAAGAAATATACATGTGTAATAAGCAGATTAGAAACACAGTTTTTCATTACTTTGTACGATTACTTATATTTATGAAATTTAATTAATCTCAAAATTCAGTCAATTTCCAGTTTTACATTTCGGATAAATATACAAAATATATAGAAAAGTTTTAAGACACATTAAAAGCATTGGATGTTTAAAATAATTTGCATAATAAGTATTATTTTTGGAAATGTCTGTAGATATATTACTTGATTTTTGAGTATTGCGTAAAGCGTCACGCATGCTATGGTATATATAACTGAAGAACAAAAAATAGATTATCTAAATAACAAACAAAAGCAGTATTAAATCTCATTTAAAAATCCTTTTATACATTTCACAATATTTTTATTTATTTTTCTGAAATGATGTTTTTCAAAATACGTTTGCAGCTAATTTAATTTCGATATTAAATGAAAGGTTTATTATCGCAATGGCAGACAAGATACCATTGCGATAAGGTGAAATATTGTTATTTATGGATCTGCATATAGAGTAAAATGAAAGGAAAGGAACAATTAAAAGAAAAATATTAGTCAAAGTATATATGTTTTTTCTGGATACAATTGTATTAATATAATATTTAGTATTGCCTGAAACGAAAATAAAATAATGTTCAAAGCCCCCTAATCCAAGAAGGGCCAAATATAAATAAAAGAAAACTGCCTAGTTAAACTGACGGCATTAACCTCACAGGCTATGTGTACAGGCACACTGTAAATTATATTCTTATTTCAAAGAATTTGAAATAAGCCCTCGAAAAATGAAGAAATCGACTATATATTAAGGGGGGGCATCCCCCGTTTCTACCCCTTATAATTATCCAATGAACCCCTAAAACTAATCAGAGAAGCGCCTTACCACAATGAACCTATATACAAAATTTGAAGAAAATCGGATAATTCTGCATGAAAAATCCATTTATCTAAATTAAGAGGGGTTAGCCCCCCCATCACCCCCTTTATACTTAATCAATGAACTTCCAAAACTAATCAGGGAAGCACCTTATCACAATGAACATATATATAAAATTTGAAGGAAATCGGATAATTCTGCTTGAAAAACCCATTTATCTATAATAAGGGGGGGTCAGTCCCCCCGTTCCCCCCTTTATACTTAACCAATGAACCCCCAAAACTAATCAGGGAAGTGCCTTACCACAAAGAGCCTATATACAAAATTTGAAGTAAATCGAATAATTCTGCATGAAAAACCCATTTATCTAAATTAAGGGGGGGGGGGGGTTAGCCCGGGGCCTCCGAGATGTCGCTGTGTGTCCTTCACCGGGCCTGCTACAAGTGACGTCACAACCTGCTGACGTCAAAACAGTGATCCATAATAACTTAAATTTTTTCATGTACTTTGTTCGTTTGTACGGATTGTTTACGATGATATTTTGATTTTATTTATTGTTTTATATAGTAATTAATAATATTTTTCAGTGTATTTAGATTATAATGCTATCAATAATTATTGATTATAATTATTAAAGAAAGTGTAGATTATATCTATAAAATAATGAGAAGAAAATGTTGTGCTCCTAGTTTCTAATCTAAGTCTTCAAATTCGCTACCGATAATGAAAAGAAGAAATTTTAGCTACGAAAATTACCTTGTGATAATTTTATTTACATTTCAACAGAAGTGGTCTGCATTAAATATTTCGATATACGTTTCATAATTCGTGAAGCTAGAATTAATATGATGGTATTGAACTTGCTGTGCTGAGAAAAAAAAAATAACCCTAACAACGAATGTCCATCCTACTGTAATGGAAATATTCCGGCATATTTGAATGAATTTGTACTTCCAAATCAAAAAGAGTCAAATGATCTTTAGAAAAAAAAAATAAATAAAAGAAGCAGACGACAAACAGTTTAAAAAATGATTTTGAAAGAAATACTGTAATAAATTGAATGAAATCTGGATACATTTAGTTAGAAGCGAGTGTGCTTTGTTTATAAAATTAAAAGTAACTGATTTACACAACTTAGTAGTTCTACGTAGTTCCATTTAACATTTTAGCTAACTTAAGTGTATAAATATATTATGAAAATAAAACTTTTGATAAGTTAATTTGAGTGGTTATTAGGTCCTAGACCCAAGTACAATAAATAGACAATTATTAAAATATTACAAGTCAGTTACAAAGTTAAGATAGAAAATTGGGTACTTTTCGGTTAGCCGGGCGCCAGTGATATATATATATACACACACACACACACATATAATATATATACACATATCTACACACACATATATGCATGAATTAATATATATATATTTATATATGTACATGTATCACTGGCGCCCGGCTAACCGAAAAGTACCGAAAAAGGCTTATGGCGAGAGAAGGAAAGTTGGCAACATATTTTCTGGCAACCTATTCGTAGTTTCATATAAATAAGTATTTTTTTTTCAATATTTATATAATTTATTTAATATAAAGAAGCCATATATCTCTTTTTATATGCAGGTAGAACAGAATTGTATATATAAATAATTTTATATATATAAATAAACATAAAAGTTCATTAGATTTGTTTTCATAATTGTGTATATAATTTAAAAACATATCTAACTTTCTGAAGCCCGGATTACGCCAAAGCGTTAAAAAAAAGTGCCATGGTCTCTATAGTTAAAAAATGTCGATTTCTCTATTTAAATTGACATTTATTGTGTTTTGGTGGTTAAATTATGGTATATAGTTGTAAAAGGGAGGAATGGGATTGATTTTGTAAAGTTTTTGGTAGATTTATTATATTTTTTGTACGTATATTTATTGTAAAATAATGTGTTTAGGAAAAGGTAAGTCAATGGGTTCAATCTGATTTATTAATCTTAGCATTTTTTTAATTTAAAACTTTTAATTTCCTTTAATAAAACAAGTGTATTGATTCCCTTTTATTTCACGATTAGAAAATTTAATATTATTTATGTAATCACAAATTATAAGAGCGGAAATGCTCTTTTTATTACATCTTTCTGCTGCGATACATTGACCAAAGTGGATCACTACTGTGACGTCACTAATACTTGTAGCAGGCCCGGTGAAGGACACACAGCGACATCTCGGAGGCCCCGGTTAGCCCCCGTTCCCCTCCTTTACACTTCACCAATGAACCCCCAAAACTAATCAGGGCAGCCCCTTACCACAATCAGCCCATATACAAAATTTGAAGAAAATTGGATAACTCTGAATGAAAAATTCATTTATCTAAATTAAGGGGGAGGATTAGCCCCCCCCCCGTTAGCCCCTTTATACTTAACCTATGAACCCCCAAAACGAATCAGGAAAGAACCTTATCACAATGAACCTATATACAAAATTTGGAGAAAATTGGATAATTCTGCATGAAAGAACCATTTATCAAAATTAAAGGGTGTTAGTCCCCCGTTCCCCCCCTTTATTGTTAACCAATCAACCCCCAAAACTAATCAGGGAAGCGCCTTATCACAAGGAACCTATAACCAAAATTCGAAGCAAAACGGTTATTTCTGTAAAGAGTTATCGCGTTACGTACATACGTACATACGTGCATACGTACATATATACAGAACGGGCGAGCACATTAGCTCTCAGGCTTTGATAGCCTGTGAGCTAAAAATGGATTTGTTTTAAACAACGTATCAAAGTTATGGCTACAAATGTTATGAGGGTGAGAGTGCAACTGGGTCTCTGCCCAGGCGCCTCCGTAGGCTTTGCTGAGTCCGAATAACAAAATATGTGTTTTACTTTAGATATTATTATTTTTATATGATATATGAATACACATGAATAATTGTTGGGGATTTTTGCTTGCGAAAAGCATTCCATAACGTTGCATTTAAAGCATGCTTATAATGCATTTTTCAATAGTTACAATCACAAAATTTTGAAGAAGGAATTATATATGTGTAAAAAATATTAAATAATTGAAATTTCCTGAAACATCACTTACTTTTTTAAAGTAAAATAGTGTTATTTATGGATCTATATATAGAGTAACATGACAGGAAATGAACAATTAAAAGAAAAATCTTACTCAATGTATATATGCCTTTTCTGGATACAATTGTATTTATAGAATATTTAGTATTACCTGAAACGAAAAAAAATAGTATATATAAGATAAATCAAAGTATTTGAATATTTTAATTTCTGGATAATATAATAGCTGTGCTTTTTCTTTTATTATTATTATTTTTTTCCTTGCATTATTTCCTCAACTTTGGCGGGGGAGTTTAAGAAATTTACATTGAAGCAAATATTATACTTTCACAGATCTAAACTATATGAAATCATGATTTTGCTTTACTTATGTGTTCTGCAAAATATGCAGCTGACAGATTATATATATATATATATATATATAACCATAAATGAAACATTATCATAACACCAACTTAAACATTTATTTAATTAAGTATGAAATAATTAGTTGACAATAAAAGATTCCCCAACACACTGAATATGGAATCAAAAACATTGAAAGAATAAGAAATTAAATAAAAATTTGAATATATGGAATTAAATGAATTAAATGAAATGAAATTTGTGGAATTTAGACAGAATTATCAAGTCCCAATTACCTAAATACCACAAATAAAATGAAATGAGATGTTTCATCATCATATTAGCACTATATTGCTAAAAATATGATATTGGGACTACATCTCAAATACAATGATTCAAATCAGTGATAAAATAAAAAATAAAATACAATATAAAAAAGGAAAGAAGCCATACTTATAAATTACAGAGAGAACATTTAATAGAGACATTAAGTATAAAATCCATAAAGATGAAAAGAGATAAAAATAAGATACCATGCAGTTCATGAACCATCATGAAAACTCCAACATGACTGGGGAATGAATTGCATAAAAAATCATAATATGTTGCCAATTTTAGAAATATAAATTGCTTTGCAGTGATGCCAGAAATAATGTTAAAATATAATGGATTATAAAATAAACAGGAACATTAGTGCTGCCATCTATTAGTAAAAGTGAATATAATCTGAATCGAAGGAATTGTATGGAAATAAATGTTTCATAAATCAACCAAATTACTATCTTAATTGATACCAATTAGTTAAATAATAAATGAATGAAATTAATTAATAAATAGAAAATTGAATTACATTAAAGGATGTATTAATGAATAATTGTATGTTATAAATAAGTATTAAGATGGAAAATTTAATAATAAAAAACAACTTAAAATAGTGCTGCCCCCTAGTGGTAAAAGTAAATATAAAGTAATGGATGAAAATTAGTGTTTAATAATTAAACCAAATTACTATCTTAATGATAGCCATAAGTTAAATAATAAATAAATGAAATTAATTAATAAATAGAATGTTGAATAATATCTAAGTAATGGATGTATCAATTAATAATACTATGTTATAAATAAGTAGTAATATGGAAAAATTAATAATTAATGCAACATTAAAAATGTACCATTAAATGACAACAACGATTAAATAACTGTACGAAAATTGCATCATCAATTAAAATAATTTAAATTAAAATACTAAAGATTTGAATTAAGAATCAAAGAATTTAAAATTAATATTGATTAAATATTGAAATGAATTAGTCACAAATAATGTGGCTTCAAACAAAGTTAAATTAAATAAAAATACTTAATAAAATTAAAACATATTATATTAACACTGTATAAAAGTAAACATTATCTTAGAAGTAAATATGATATTGTCCACCAAAGGTATTAATCCAAATCATTAGATCAAATACATTCTTAATAATAATGAATATAAATTCATTTAAAATAATTAAATAATGAATAACTAAATCTAACTAAGTTAATATACATATAAAAATAACACATCGCAGTCCATTATAAAATGTGTATGATCAAACAATTGTGTAAATCAAAATGCCCCCATTTTTTTTTGTTTAATAATATAAATTAACCATGCGTATTTTTCCATACAACGCCGCCACACACCTCCTCAATCCAACGTCTACCCACCCAACCGTCCTATTATAATTTTTTTTTTTTTTTTTTGTAAATATTTATAAGATTATATGATTTTTTATACATTTTTTAAACGCATGTGTTAATTTGGTTGTAAAGATCAAATAGGAACTAACTATATATTAAGGAATAAATGAATTTTTTTGGAAAACCATGTTGTAATGCTTCAAAGATAAGTTTTTTAATATTTTTGTTAATAAGTTGAGAGGAACATAAACTTTTTATTCTATAAATATGATTAAGGAGTATATTACGATATACAGAATTATGAAGACATGATTTAAAATTAGTAAATGAATTAACTTTAAATTTAAATTCTTTACGTTTATCAAATAGATCTATTATTGTTTTGTTTTCTTTTATATGTAATTTTAAGATCTAAAAAGTTAATAGTATTGTTAGAAAGGAGGTTTTCCGTTAATTCTAAATTAGTAGGATAATCAACTGGAAATATAGAAATATTAGTGTGATCAGTGGCAATTAAAATAATGTCATCAATATAACGATATAAATGTATATTACTATTAATAAATGTACGTTCATAATGATACAAGTATAAGTCTGAAAGTATACTAGATGTACATCCCCCCTGTGGTATACCGACTTTCTGTAAATATAACGTGTTATCATGCATTATATAATTATTATATATAATGAAATTTGTTAAAGTTTAAAAATAAGCTGTATCTATATGAATTGGTAAATTAAGTGAATGTTGATACTTATAAAATAATGCATTTATAATATTATGTAGATCTAATAAATCTATATTATTAAATAGATCTTTGAAATCATATGTCATTATATTGTTAACACATTTAAGATTTTTCAAAATATTGACGAGTTGATAGCTATTTTTTATACAATGTGTGTTATCAGTGGATGTTGTCAGTGTATAAATTTGATTGAGAATTTTTAATAGATGTTTATTGGCTATATTATTATATGTATTGCATCCCATAGTTACAGTCCTAAATTTAATTGGATTTTTATGAAATTTGGGTATAAGAACTAAATAAGGATAATTAAAATTAGTAGAAGTAATATTTAATAATTTATAATAACTGTGAATTTTACGATTGTTTACAATTACATTTTCAGTAGTTTTTTTAAAAGAATTGTTAGTAAAAATACAGGATGTAAGTAGTTGGTGATAATAAGCTTTACATATGATTGCATAATTATTAGGAGATTTGTCAATATATGTTATTACATAGTTTTTTTGTAATTTAGTAATTTGCTGGAACAAATGTTCAGTGTTAATTTTAACCATATTCGATAAATTTTGTTTTAAAGACGAACTTAATTTTTCAATAACCAGTATTTTCCATTGATAAAAATATTCAATAGGTTTACTATATGAAATTGAAATTTTATAAATAAAAATGTCTATATCATATATAAACTGTTTTATAATAGAATTTACATTAAATTTAGAAGGAAGTCTATATTTAGTACCATAACCCATGAGTTTTTGCAGTTTATAATCATTCACAATATTAAGATTACCAGTGATTATATGTCCATGATCATTATTAATGAATTTTTTTTAGATTGGGGTCATTGCAATTACACTGAAAAGTACTATCATCAGATGTATTTTTTGAAAATGCATTATAGTTAAAAATCTTTCTTCCAATTGTAGTAGGATATTTAAATGTCTTTGAATGTTGAAGATTTTTTATAGGAAAATAACAGTTTTTATCATTAATTATAGAATTAATATTAATTTTATTAAAGATTTGATTTGAAAGAGTTATAATTATTTGAGTATTAGTGTTTTGAATTTTCTGTTTTTTATTTAAATTAATGTTAAAAAGATTAGCTCTTGTCATAATTAGATCGTAGAAAATATCAGAGAAATGATTAGAGTAAGATTTACTAAGAAATACATTTAAATATTGTACTATCAGTTCTTTTTAATAGCAAAAATATATTTTCGTATTAAAAACCAGTTGTAGTTCTTGATATAGTTTTGATGAAGAGTGTTGATTTGTTTAAGAATAAATTTATTGGAAATAACAACTGTAGCAGTACATTTTCCTCGCTTGTTACGTGTTGTTTTATGATTTAATTTATGATTTAGAGTGAGATAAATAGGAGAATAATCTGTAGTATTATTTGTTGAAAAAATTTTAACTGGTCTGTTAAATAATTCACTATTATGTCCATAAGGATAAATAGTGTTATAATATTTCATATATGAAGACTCCATAAATAAACGTTCTGATTTAGCTTTTATTATTTGTATAATTTCAATTGTAGTATTTTTAAATTTATGTTTATGAAAATGTTGTATTTCTGCTGTGGACTGTAAATTTTTTGCTTTGTTCTTGTTAGTGTCTGAACGATGTTGATTAATACGTTTATGTAATGGACCTGATGTTTCACCTATATATTTCAAACCACATAGGTTACAGTTTATGCTATAAATTACATTAAATGCTTTACAAAAAGTTGATAAATTAGGATCTGATACAATTTGTTTCTGAGAAGCAAATGGACAAGTCTTGCAGCGAGCATCATTACATAATCTAAAAAATAATGGAGGAGGAGAAGAGTAAAAATGGTCACTTGATGTCGATCCAGGAACAACCCATTTATTGCCCCTGTACCGGGCACTACACTGCATAGATGCAAAGTGTATCTTGCCAGGAACGAGAATTTTACTTAGAACTACCATTAAAAAATATGACACAATAAAAATACAATTTGAAGAATAAGAAAATATAAATGAATTAAATTAATGTATGAAACTAAGAAAGCTTGATTAATTAGAATTATTAAAAATCTTGAATAAATGAAAGTATATACAAAATGTACAAATTAAATAAGTAGTGCTAAAAAAACTCAATAAAATCATACCCATAATTATGAAAACTCGCATTCCATAACCTCCAAAACAGAAAACCAATGGACTTTTAGTAGAAAAAAAGTCAAATGAACCAAGTCATTATAACATATCCATTAAAATACAAAATCCAAGCAAAGACTCCCATATTGTTAACCCAATGGACTTCTCAGAATATTGCGATCAGATCAAAACAATTTACCAAAACATGTTTAACGTTAAAACACAATAATGTTAAATATTTTTAAATATTTTTGAAAAATGTAACATAATATAAAATAACATTACATATATTATAAGTGCAAGAACAGAATATGTAATTAATACTAGTGATTAATAGGACAATATCATACAAATGCAATAGAAAAGGAAATGTTCCATGTGATGTACATAATGAATCAATTATTGGAAATTCCTATAACGAGGTATCAGATAACTACAAGTAGAAATCAAATATAAAACACACAATGATAATGCGCAATATATATATATATATATATATATATATATATATATGTATGTGTGTGTATATTAAATATGAAAAGGAAATAAAGAATACTCTTTTTAAATAAATTTTTCAGTTTATTACAAAATAAATATTAGAAGTATTTTTCAATGTTACAAAAATATTAAAATTATGAAATTAAATATTGGTAGCTGCTTGGGAACACAAAAGTAACTAAAGGTATATTCCGCATATCCCCCTCTCAAGCAGTATCCCTTTTCTCACTTCAGGTACTATATGTGGTACTATAAAGCTTATCATGCGAACCAGGCTGCTTTTTGTAGCTAAATTAATTAGTGACTTTTAAACATAGTATATATGGAATTAAGATAACAATATATTAGCTTTGTATTACAAATTTAATATGTAACATATTCAATTTTAAAGAAACTTAAATATTATCTTTCGATCTGTACAAAAAAATTATAATTAGGAAATTAAATAATTTTAGCTGCTTGGGAAAAACAAAAGTAATTAATGTACATGTGGCATATCCCCCTCTCTTTCAGTGTCCACTTTCTTCATCCAGGTAGTATATGTATTATGTGGCTTATCATATTAACCAAGTTGCTTTTTAGGGCTAATATAATTATTGAATTTTAAACACAGAATTATGGAATTACTGAATATTTTTTTTCTTTTACAAATTTAATATGCAGCCAAATCAATTTCAAGATATACTTCAAAATTCTTTTTTTTTAATTGTTATTTGTAAAAATCAGATATTCTAATATTTATATTTTAAGATTTTGCAACTGTAATTTTTGTAGCCCATATAAACAGATTTTTTTTTTATCACTTTAACACACTCAAACTGATTGGTAAATAAGTGATATAAGTGGCAATTTTTCCAACTAAGAAGAAATGTGTTCATGCCGCGACTCTAACCGGGAAATTTTGGCTTTAAATACCAAAGCTCATCCAAATGAGTTATCTAGACGACATCCCAGAGAACAAGAAAAGTACATTGGAAAAGCACTGTCAATTAAAGAAAAGTTTCTTGTTTCGAGTCGCGAACAACTTTTCAATCAGTTGGAAAAATTAATACTTATAAGATAGTACTCAAATAACATAATCTTTATGGACTTTATAACATGGACTTTAATTTAAAGATAGTACCCATTCACTTTATCTCGTGTAGAAGCGAAAATAAATAATATTGTTCTGTTTAACCAAAGCTAGTTTTTCCCACTCATATCTCCTCTATCCTACACATATACTTATACATATACGTATACATATACATTACTTACACTTATATTATACTCATACTTATACTGTACTATAACTGTAAGTTTATATATATATATATATAAACTTTAAGTAAAATTTAACCATTGAAACATAAGAAACTGACCCCATACATTGAAATCACGATACCAAAGAGCCGTGTCAAATTAAAAATTAAAAATGTAGTCCTAATAAATGAAACATTATTAATTCAAATGAAGAAGAGAAAAAAAAGGAAAGACATAAAAACCACACGAGTATAAACACAGATGAAAGCTTATAATGTAATTCACTTTTTCAAGGGAAGGAAATCACATTTATAAGCAAAGAATGATTGTTTTCTGTATATGACACCAGCTTTTGCCAAACATCATGTCATATCTTGCCCGAACAATCGTTGAAACAATATTGAATAACAAGACCTTTTAAAATGGAATATTATAAATCATACATACAATTTGAATAAGAGTAAGAAAAAAAATGTCATATATTACTTACATTAATTATATACCCAAATTCATTAGTATAATTTTAGCACATGTACAAAAGTATATCCAACGGAAGAGGTTAATTTCACAGGTAAATAGAAAATCCTTCAGATCATAAATTGTAATCAACAGTTGCAGTTATTTTTAATTAACTACATAGATTACAACATTTTATTAAGTTAAAAATGAAATAAATAATAATAATAATATATGTAAATGAAAACTATTAATTAATTTAATTTTAATTTAATAAATGAAAATATATTATATTACTCGCTAATTTGAAATTATATAGTAGAGGTATTGCTATACTAAATTGACAACAGTTATAATGTTTTAAATAACCTATACTGCTGCCATCTATTGTAAATATATATATATTTATATAAAGAAAGTGGAACGAATAGGGTAATAAATCAGTGCGATATACAAAAAAAAAATCATGCAAAATTAAATACGTTTTTAAAAAGACAAATCATTTATTTGTGATTTATACTCTTTTTTAGATTTTAATCTTAATTCACCTTTTACAAATACCCCAATTTGTTATTTTGTAAGTGTCTGATCTATTAATACCATTTCCTGTTTTTAGTAAACTGAAAATTGTACCAGAATATGAATACATTGTAATATTTTCTTAATATGGGAAAATATAGTAGAACCACAAACGGAAATAAACCAAAACCTCTTTCAAGGTACCCACTATTCCGAAAGACATTATTTAGAAACCTTGGAAACAGATGTATTTTCTAGAATTAAGGAAGAATTTATATTTATAAAAAAAAAGGTTTATTTTGCAGATACTTATTTTCGGAAATGTTTCCGGGTAGTTTTTAAAGTGCATTAATTAGTTTTCTCAACCTGGAATAAATGTTTTTCGGATGTTTTCAATCGTGAAGCAAACATTTTCATGTTCAACAAATATGTTGTCCAGACAAACATGACAAACTAACAGCATTAACATTAATATTAACATTAATATTATGTTGTTACTCTTGTATATATAAATTCAGTTACGCATCTGAAATCGTAAACTGATAATTGTTATCATCCTAAAACCAATATGACGGTTTGAAAAAAATTATTAATACACTATAAAAATTACTCAGAAAAGTTTTCGAAAATCATTGACAAAAAGGAACTTTTGTTTAAATATTAATGCTTCTTTAAATCTCAAAACTTTTTAGTTTCGGAGGTTTCTAAAGATAATGAACACTTTTCGTAATAATTAGTATCTCGGAAGAAGCTATTATGTATTTTCGTTCGTGGTTATAATTTATTGTGGTACATTAAGAATTTTATTTATTTTTTATTTATTTATTTATTTATTTTTTTGCAGTGTACAGCTTTTTTAAATTCCCTAAATATATCAAAAAAAATTTTTTGAAGTCATTACTTATTATTATTTTTCAATTTTTAGTCGCTATGATTATCGACACATTTTTCCTTACTCATGTATACATTCTAAACAATTCACCATTAATGTTTAAAAGTGTATTTCGCTCCCTTCAGTCATTAATTAGTAAATGAATGATTCTTAGGAAATTTTGCACACCGAAGGATTTTTAGATCATCCCGCTTAAAGCATGCTTATAATGCAGTTTTCAAACAACAGCTTCCAGCAGAAAATATCCGAAGAAAGTATTATACGGGCGTAATAAGCTGAATAAAAATTCAAAATTTCCAAGACTTTATCAGATTACACATTTTAATAATGTACAGTAGACTTCAAAATCATTCTGTTTCAGCATTTTGTCATATCTGAGATACATTTCGTGTATGTTGCAAAATTTACGGGTTTTCAATTATATTTAAATTTATTTAAAAACCGGTTTCATAAAAATTAATACAGTGATATCAGCAACAAAATATTGTATCTGTCAGTTTATATAACGGTGATATAAAAATAAAAATGCGATTTTTTATTTTTAAATAGATAATATCTAATTCTAAAGTCACCATCTGAAACAAATAATTAAAGCATTAATTTTCAATCAATTCTTAAGTTTCTTACGATAAAAGAAGGTTACTTTATAAATCGGTTACATAATTTCTTTTTACACACACACAAATAAATATATCATTTTATTTTTATACTTTATCTTTCTGGTTTTGAAAGTGGGAACTTGCTATTAAATAAATAAATAAATAAGTATACAAAATTTTATTTTACCGAAAGAATACGCTACCAGAACAAATAAATTTTCTGCTAACTAATATATGTATTATTTAGCAAATATTTAACTAGAAATTTTTTGCTGATAGTCATGGTATAATAAATATTATAAACATAATTTATTCTTTCATGATGAAAATATTTTTAATAATACATTATTCTAAATATGACAAAAGAAAATAAATATTCTCATAATAACTTATATTTATTTATGCAGAAAAATAATGGCTGAATTTGTTTTATCTTTAGTAGGAACTATTTTTTTTATAATAAAATTAATTATTTTATGAGAAAACATATTTGTTTCGCAATCTCATTTAATGCTATAAATAGCAGAATAATTAAGGATTCTCTCTTTTACGGATGCTTTTCTTTTTTGTCTCCAAAAGGCATTATTAGTATTTTTTATATTATCGTAATATAAATATATAAAAGAAAAAATATATATTTATACCAATAATTCAGAATCCGGAAAAATGAAATGCATAAATATGTTAAGCTTTTCTTATATAAGTTATTATTATTTTTTTCGTATTATTCTAGTGAAACATCTTTTTTTTTTTTTTTTTTTTTTACTTTTATATTTCTGAAATGAAAAAAACAAAACAAGAAAAGATTTTTTACGCATATCAACATAGATTTCTACAAGAAAATTTAGCCTAATTTCTTTTAAAATCGACAAATTGCAATAAATTCGTTTATATATACAGGGTAATGTAATAAAAGTCCACACGTTTGAAGAGATCTATAAGCTAAACTATTTTAAATACAGTAGAATCCCGATTACGCGAATCCCGGTTATCCGAAAATTGGCTTAAACGAAAGACCTTAAAACTTTTTTTTTTTAAAGGAAAAATTTAATTTTTAAACAAGCATGCTCTTATCATATATTCTAATACGAGCAAATCTTGTGTGTGGTTATATATATATATATATATGCAAATTTTATCTTAAAAACGGCTCTAACGATTTTGAATCCTACCGATTTAGGCACCAGAAAACCATTGGGCTAGGTCACATGTTCGAGAAAATTCGATTAGTGGGTCATTTTGGGTCATTTTGGGTCATGGTCTAGCTAATTGTATCTAAAAACGGTTCAAACGATTTTGACGAAATTTTGTATACGACCATTTTCGGGCACGAGAAGACTATTGGGCTGGGTCACATGTTCGAGAACTTTCGATTAGTGGGTCATTTTTGGGTCAACGCGGGTCAAATTAATTTTATCTAAAAAACGGCTCTAACGATTTTGTTTAAATTTTGTGTCCTACGAGTTTCGAGCACGATAAAATCATTGGGCTAGGTCACATGTCCGAGAAAATTAGATTAGTGGGTCATTTCTGGGTCATTGTGGGTCAAGATCTAAAAAGCGGCTCTATTTACACTAAATTTTGCATCCAATGGTTTTCGAGCACGAGAAGACTGTTGGGCTAGGTCACATGTTCGAGAAAATTCAATTAGTGGGTCATTTTGGGTCATGGTCAAGCTAACTGCATCTAAAAAACGGTTCAAACGATTTTAACGAAATTTTGTATCCGACCATTTTCGGGCACGAGAAGACTATTGGGCTGCGTCACATGTTCGAGAACTTTCGATTAGTGGGTCCTCTTTGGATCAAAGCGGGTCAAATTAATTTTATCTAAAAAACGACTCTAACGATTTTGATTAAATTTTGCATCCTACGAGTTTCGGACACACGAAAATCATTGGGCTAGGTCACATGTTCGAGAAAATTCGATTAGTGGGTCATTTCTGGGTCAATGTGGGTCAAGATCTAAAAAGCGGCTCAATTTACACTAAATTTTGCATCCAATGGTTTTCGAGCACGAGAAGACTGTTGGGCTAGGTCACATGTTCGAGAAAATTCAATTAGTTTGTCATTTTGGTCATGGGTCATTATGGGTCAAGCTATTTTATCTTAAAAACGGCTCAGACTATTTACACTAAATTTTGCATCCTACGGTTTTCGGGCACGAGAAAACTGTTGGGCTAAGTCACATGTTCGAGAAAATTCAATTAGAGGGTCATTTTGGTCATGGGTCATGATATTTGAACTCAAATTTAATTTTCACCGAGCATAGCTCGGTCTTCCCTGCTCGTGAAATAAATAAACAGCATCAACTTACTTATTTGGATTATTGCGTAAATGCAGGCATTTTACTGCATAGCCGCATACAACACTTCATTTCTTTACAAAATATGTTGTGACTTTTTTTGTTTTTCAACCTTACATTGTTTCAACGTTGCCTTATCCCGCCACCTTTTAAACAACAACATATCTGACCCTGTTGCAATCTTCACGCACTTCAGTATATTGAGGTGCTCGTTGAGCTCTCCATGCTTATAAAAACGCGTTTGTATCTTTAAATATTACTCATCGTAAATAAAGTTTGGAAGAAATTAAAACACCTGTAAACAGGAAGGGGGTTTCGAATAGAATACGGGCTGTTGCAGCACCTGGAAGCACTAATGCTTTACCTGACTTTGGGGAAGTGAGAAGGGTGAGTAGTGTCATCTGGCAGAAAAAAAATACGAAGCTTCCCGGCTATCCGAAAATTCATATGGAACCCCGGTTAACCGAAAATCGTTTGGTCCCATGCTTTTCGGAAAACCGGGGTTTTACTTTATTTTAAAAAGCTGTGTTATTTATACTGTTTAGAGGATGCGGAAGAGAGCTACACACAGCTACCTACATGCAACTACCATAGTGCACGATGTGAGACTTACGGATACTACCACACACAAACACCAGTGGTCACTAGTTATATACACATACACTATATTGCCAAAGGTGACCGGTCACTTGCGATTTTAGACGTTTTGTTAACTATCTAGAAAATTACATGAGGAATTAACCTGAAACTGCAGGTGTGTAAACAGTATAGAACAGGTTATATATTTCCATGAAGATTTTTTCCCGAAACCCCATAGGGCACTGTCAACAAATTGAAAAAGAATGAATATCTTTTGAATTACCCTGTAAAAACTAATGTAGCAAAAGCGTTCAAACTCGAGATTATTAATAAGTGGCTTATTGTAATATACTGTGTTATTTTTATGAGGTTAGCATGTATACTTGTAGAGAAATTAAGGTTTTTATATAAACAGTCCCAAATTTCGCCCAGTTTTTTGCTTATAATTTGCAGAGTTCTTAATATAAAGAAAAGTTATTTTGAGAAAATATGTCAAACAGCATTGTACATAACACTATACAATCAGAATTAAAAAATAACAAAAATTGGATGAAAAATGAGCAGGTTTACTAAAAAATGCTTCACTGCGCATGCGCGAATGCAATCAAAATATAATGTGCATAATGTATTAGCTAAGTATATAGAGCAACTTTTGTGAAAGTCTCAACATCATAGCTTGAAAATTCTGAAAATTATCGTCGATAGAATAAGCTCGAAATCTGTTGTTCCCAAAAGGAAGCAAAAAGATGAGGGGCTGTATCCAAATATAGTAGTACGTGCAATATTGTGTACGCTATCATGGCACTAATCAACAGATATTTGATACAACCCCTCATATTTTTGCTTCTTTTTGGGAACAACGGATTTCGAGCTTTTTCTATCGACGATAATTTTCAGAATTTTCAAGCTATGATTTTGAGACTTTCACAAAAGTTACTCTATATACTTAGCTAATACATTATGCACATTATATTTAGATTGCATTCGCGCATGCGCGGTGAAACATTTTTTAGTAAACCTGCTCATTTTTCATCCAATTTTTAGTATTTTTTAATTCTGATTGCAGAGTATTGTGTGCAATGTTGTTTGACATATTTTTCTAAAATAACTTTTATTTTTATATTAAGAACTCTGCAATTTATAACCAAAAAACTTGGCGAAAATTGGGACTGTTTTTATAAAAACCTTAATTTCTGTTCGCGTATACATGCTATCCTCATAAAAATGAACACAGTATATTTTAATAAGCCACTTATTAATAATCTCGAGTTTGAACGCTTTTGCTACATTAGTTTTTACAGGGTAATCCAAAAGATATTCGTTATTTTTCAATTTGTTCACAGTCCCCTATGGGGTTTCGGGGAAAAATCTTCGCAGAAATATATAACCTTTACTATACTGTTTACACACCTGCAGTTTTAGGTTAATTCCTCATATATTTTTCTAGATAGTTAACAAAACGTCTAAAATCGCAAGTGACCGGTCACCTTTGGCAATATATATATATATATATATATATATATATATATATATATATAGAGAGAGAGAGAGAGAGAGAGAGAGAGAGAGGGGGGGGGAGAGAGGGAGAGAGAGAGATTAAAAATATTCATGCGTCTAATAGCAAAAGTTGTAACTAATTTTGTGATTAAATATGCCAAAAAAATTTCGAAATTGTAGTAAAACTGTCCGCAATCTGCGATCAATGGGGCTGTATTTTCAATTCAATTATAAACATATTAAATTTATTTGATTTTAGTAAAATTTTTATAAGTTGTTTCCTTTAATATTTGAGACATACTAAAAGCATTTCGTTGATATTTATTGAATGGATCGGGTTCTAACCTCGGTTGAGCACCGGAAATCATATATATTATTTATGTCGTCAACATCCCTATTTCTAAGCAAATACAAAACGCAGAAAGATAAATGAGATACCATATGAAATAATTTTGTACAGGTTTCTGACATAGTACATTCCCATTTCGTTAAAATATGTTTTTTGATTAAAAAATGCAGTTAATTAAAAATTAAATCAGCATTGTTTTTATAAATGAAATGAAATGTTTTCTCAAATCAGTGTTGCCACAAAAATAAAATACCACTTTATAGCGTGCTGAACAGTGATTATATATATATATATATATATATATAAGTACAATAATGATAAAGTGGGTTATTGTTGCTGCACGGGTTTCATTTATGATTAAAAAGCAAAATTCAAATTCAAATGCTAAAATTATATTTCTTTCTCTCTTGTTTTTTTTTTTTTTTTTTTTTTTTTTTTTTTTTTTTTTGAATCAAATGATGTCATCTTCTAATGCAGTTAAAATAAGATTCACACTTTTTCTTATTTGTACAGATATTTTTAATCCTTATTTTTTCTTTAGAATTTTAAACTTGCATCTAAGAATTATTAGATATTGGTAAAAGAAATATTAGCCTTATGTGCGAAATTTTACACGGGTCCACTGGTATATTATATTCGTTATATTAGCCTTCTGTCATATAACGTTGATAACACGGTAACGTTGCGAATATTGGACTTATCAGAATAAAATTTGAATAGTGTAGAATAAAATTGTGAGAATAAAGTTGGGAGAATAAAAGTGTCAGAATAAAATTTGCATAGTGCGTATTTGTTAATATCTTGTATGAGTTCGTTACTGAAGAAGCTCCAATAATCCATTCTAAGTTAAAGGATTTTTGAAAAATTGAGCTTTACTTCGGTCAGTCAGGCTTTTCGAATTCATTATTAATATATATAAAAATTTTCCAAATTCAATACAAGATTTGCAACTTGTCTGCTTTGTTAGGTGAAAGATATTAGACAATTTTGATGGTTTTAAAAAAATGGTTTACTTTTAGACCTCGTTTGAGCGAAGGAAATTCATAACATCCTATGGGATTTTAAACCATGATTTCAACAAATATTTAACGTTTTTGATATAATTATCTCATACCCATTCAATTACAATTAGTAAGATCAAATTAAAAACTCCCGACAAATTACCTTTCTAGCCGAAATAGCAAACTTAGAAGGAGTATTAAATATTTCATATAATTTGTATTGAATTTGTTCAATATACGATAAAAAATAAAACAAACAGAAAATCAACTTATGGCCCAAATATTCAAAGCCTAATACTTATATATATATATATATATATATATATATTAGGCTTGGAGAATCTTCTTCATTCATGCCACTCAATAATCTTTATAATAAATTATTATTCAAATTTACGTTATTGACATTATAATTATATATTTTTTTATTTGAGCATAAATATGCATATGAATATATGAATGAATGTATCTATATAATTTAAATATCCATATGAATGCAATTTATCACTTTACCTATCTCATTTGAGATTTTATTTCATTTCAAACATTAGTTTATTATAAAACACCTGGGTAGTGAAGAAATTTTAATAATTGGATTTTTTTTTTCAACTGTAAGACATTTCAAATAATAAAATAACTATAATTTAAAAGTATGTATTTGTAATGCTCTATCACGTACTATGTCTTTATGTGTCACGTGATTGTTCTTTTGTGTTCAGTTAAAATTAACCCTTTATCTACTGACGGTACTTTTAAGTACCATCAGAGAAAACTTTATATAAAATTTCTTTAATCTGTCTAATAATGATAATAAGGTTTTGTTTTTATACAAAATACTTTTCTGGATCACATTTAGAAAGCACAGCAAAACAGTGAAGCTAAATATTTTATAAAGTGGTATTTTTCTCAACCTTTTACATAAGTGTAGATCTTCTCTTTTTAAAAATTGTAATATGAAAATTTTGCAACTATAAAAACCTTTCTATTTAATGATATGATCACAATACATTTATTTACATTGTTCCGATAAAGAATTGTGATATTTCCTTAACAGCATTTTCTGTTAATTAATCTTATTATTCTTGTATTTCACAAAAAGAGCTATTTCTACCGCATTATTAAATCAGTTTTAATGAAAAACCTTATCTAAATTTCATATTATTATAATATAAATTGTCTAATATGCCTTCAGACATCAAGGAAGATAATTATTGAGATTGAACAATTTGTTGATTCATAATTCGGTAGATAAAGTGTTAAGAAGAATATCGAAACGCAAACTACGTTTCTATTTTCGTACACTAAAAAAATTAGCTTTTTTAAATATCTTGTAAGTTTTATAATTTACTAATTACTTTAAGGATATCATATTATAAAGTGAAAAGCAATATGTTTTCGGATGAATATTTTCTGTACTTTTATATTCTGGAATATTTGTTATGAAATTTGAATAATGTAAATTTTTCTGTGTGCGTGGATAATAGTTAAGAAAACATTACACATCTGTAAGTATTCGCAACCAACAGAATTTGAAGTGTGAGTGATGGAATAGAAAAGAGTCATAGATAGTTAGATGATAATCAATCAACGTTGTTTCTTTTACGAGCGTCGATTTTCATCGTTTTCCCTCTCCTTATAGCATTCCTCATCTGTTTTTTTTTTTTTTTTTTTTTTTTTTTTCAAACGGTTTTTTTTGTTTCCCTTACACACTATATACACTATACATCGTTTACCTGCTCTTTATAGCATTCCTCAACTGTTTTTCTTTCTTTCTTTCTTTCTTTTTTTTTTTTCGGATGGTTTTTATCGTTTCCCCTACACAATATACAAACGATACATCAGTAAGTATTTGAAACCAGTATAAACTGAAGTGTCAGTGACGGAATAGAAAATAGTCGCAGTTAGTTAGATGATAACCAATCAACGTTATTTATTTTCTCTTTATAGCATTCCTCAACATTTTTTTTTTTTTTTTGTCAAACTGTTTTCAGTTTTTCTCCGCTATATATTACCCTTCAACATTGTTTTTCAAAGATTTGCCTACATTTCCGACGCCTTGTTCAAAAGTTAGCGAACGATAGTAGATTTCACAATCTAACAAATGACAATGACATATTAAATTTCACAAAATGCTGTGTATTAATTTTTTTTATCTTTCAAGCTTTAATTAACCTTATAATTAAATTGTAACATCAGAAACACAGCTTTTATTTATTTTTTTAATATATAGCATATTAGGCTGTATTGATGAATAAAAATTTAATAAAGGGTAATAATTGAAAAGCAAAAAATAACGTTCTTATTAATTGATTTAATATGGTATTTAAATTTGTATGTTTGTCTAATATTTTTATGCAAGTAATTAATTCCTTTATCTCTTGAGTAACCTTTGTTAGTAAAACGTAAAAATAACATATTATCTTATTTTTTGTCTGAAATAATTGTGTATTTTTCATGTCCAGGTTCTGTAAATATTATGATTTTTATAATGAAATATATCATGTCTATTTCAGATACACACTGGAATGGTCAGACATCTCAGTTAATAGTTTCAAGTGCTGAGTCATCTGCTACTTTAAGAGGGTTAACCCCCGTGACTCTGTATTATATTCGAGTTATAGCTGAAAATGTTCTTGGACAAAGTGAACCTAGTGATGTTACAGAAATAACTACCGAGGAAGAAGGTAAAGTACAATAGAAAATTTCTGAAATATATCCACGAGTTCGTGTAAACTACAAAAATGGGAATCACACATAATCACTTACTGGATAAGAAAAAGCAAATATTTATTTGTGGATACAAGTAATTATCAGTACTTTATCAGGGTGTTTTTCTAAATAAGAAAACTAATCTAAATTTCAACGTGTTGGATAATCACTTGTAGAATGACTATTGGATAAAATCTATTGAGAAAAAGCATTTTAATAAAAATTATAAAAGTATTACAATATATTCCATGGATTAATTTTTTTCATTAAAATGTTACGGTTGATACTTAATTCCGGGATGTATCGTTATATTATTTTCACTACGTTTACTGTCTTTGATTTTGGCAAAATATGTTAGATTAGACGGTACAAACAATCTAACTGCAAAGTAGCTGGCACAGCAGAAATAATGTGTTGCCATAGCAATGTTACACAGACTGCTACAATGTAAATTGAAAGCCAATTACTGATGACGTCACCTGAGTCGTCACCTGAGTATTAGACCTCTCGAGGAGGAAAAACACAACCAGATTATTAATAGTTTAGAGGCATAAATGTCTTTAAATGTCTTTATTCTGACTAACTGAATGTATATTCTGAGAAAAAGGAAATGGAATTGGTCATTAATCGATACACTGCAAATGAAAATGCCTGTAACGGATGATTACATTTTAAGACGCATTTTTTCCTTAATTACTTCAATATCTGTTTGATCTGAAATGACCTACATAATATCATATATTTAACACACCTAAAATATCGCTTTTGATCCCTGTAGGCTTCGGAAATAAGCTGACATTAATGATTAAACCATTATATCACTATACGCTGGCACATTGATTCCTCTTTGATGAATTGGTGAGGGGGATGTCTATAATCAATGCCAAAATTCATTTTCTATGAAAAAGGAAAATATTACTGAAATGAAAAATGTACACTGAAATGTTTCTCACTGGTACCTTCGTGTAAATCGACGAGCCGAAAAAAAAGGATAGCTTGATGACATAAATCAGAATTTAGATTTACCTGAAACTGAAAGCCGACAAACAAACTGTCATACTATACTCAATATAAAGTATTATATAAAATGTAGAATATAAGCAAATTATAAGTTTTATAGATTATAAAAACACTATATTCCACAAACAAACGCCCAACTAACCGCTGCGCTGTTTGTGGTGCTCGCAGCCGCCAGCAGTCTGTTGTGTAATGGACATCATCCGACTAAGAGAAAATCCTGTATAAAGACAATTCTGGCAAGGAGCTAGTGTAACTTACAACGGTATTCTTATAATTTATCGTTCCTATATTATAAAGCCAAAATGAGCTCGTCCGTTACGCTGACGTCATATCGTTGGTGACAACGACCAGAAAAACCAATGTCGCTGTTACTGAAATTTTTTTAACGTATCAGCATCGCAAAATTTCAAATTTTACACCGTTGAACAATATGTATATATATATGCTCTCAAATGCAAATTGCTGGAAAACTGTATCTCAATTTACGGATTTTTATGCTTTCACAACAATTAGTCTCTCAGGAAATAATTGCACATGTTTAGCGACAGATTCTTCTTCTCTTTCCTTACATGAACAAAACATTTTCACTTTCTTCTACTATCTACAATAGAAGAAAGTACTGTAATCATAATTTTTTTCGATTTCCGGTTTTCGACGGATATACATATTTTGGGGGTCAGAAATTCCCAAAAACCCGTTTCTAAAAAATGTCTCTCTATCCGTGTGTCCTCTTTGTATCATCGAAAAGTGTATGAAGTTTTGCATAAAATTGAACTAAACTTCATATATATGTTTTTGGATCTGGTCAGATTTCACAACAATTAGTCTCTCAGGAAATAATTGCACATGTTTAGCGACAGATTCTTCTTCTCTTTCCTTACATGAACAAAACATTTTCACTTTCTTCTACTATCTACAATAGAAGAAAGTACTGTAATCATAATTTTTTTCGACTTCCGGTTTTCGACGGATATACATATTTTGGGGGTCAGAAATCACCAAAAACCCGTTTCTAAAAAATGTCTCTCTATCCGTGTGTCCTCTTTGTATCATCGAAAAGTGTATGAAGTTTTGCATAAAATTGAACTAAACTTCATATATATGTTTCTGGCTCTGGTCAGATGGTTTAAATCGGGGATATTCCGCCGGAAGAGGGAACTCTGATAGAGATTTTTGCGCCATTTTCCTTATTTTATGATCGTAAAGTGTACGAAGTTATGCAAAGAAAAGAACAAAACTTCATATATATATATATATATATATATATATATATATATTTTACTATGGCCGTCAGTTTCTGGTTGAAAATGGGGATATTATTTCGGAAAGGGTCACTGTGATAGCGAGTTTTGTGAAATTTTTCTTTTGTATCATCAGCAAGTGTATGAAGTTATTAATATAATTGAATTAACCTTCATATACATGTTTTCGACTATGGACATGAGGTCCCAGTTCAAAATATTCGCCTGGAAGTGGGCTTTGAAGATAGCGAGTTTTGTGTGATTTTCGCGTCTTTTGTCAGTTTATATAAACAAGTTATGAATATTTTTCCACGAAACATTTTTTAGATGTAATATCATAGGCTGAGATTTGGATAAAAGTTTGTAGACATTCGAAATGAAGTTTGCGCTGTGAGAGCGAAAATTGTTCGATTTTTGGGACTGGTACAATAGCTGCTGAAAAAAAAATCGTATTAAATCATTTAATTGTCCAATCTAGGTTTAATTTGCATATTTCAATAAGCAAAAATATATTATCCGTTTATTAGACTTCATTATGAAATGTTTTTCCAGTATGAAGTATTAACATGTTTCGAAGTATTAAAATTTTCTTTTTTCATTTTAAAGAATTAATGTGCATGAGATAGAAGATTTTGATTGGGATATCCGACTAATTATTTTGTAAAATGGCAAAAATAGTTGAACGAATTTTTTTGAAACTTTGCATATATATGTATAGACTATAAGAAATACTAGGATGCATGTAGTTTTGACTTTTTTAGCTCACAGGCTATCAAAGCCTGAGAGCTTATGTGCCCGCCGGTTCTGTATGTACGTACGTACGTATGTATGTATGTATGTATGTACGTAACGCGATAACTCTTGGTAGAACTAACCGTTTTACTTTAAATTTTGTTTATAGGTTCCTTGTGATAAGGCGCTTCCCTGATTAGTTTTGGAGGTTCATTGGTTAAGCATAAAGGGGGGAAACGGGGGGCTAACCCCCCATAATTTAGATAAATAGGTTTTTCATGCAGAATTATCCCATTTTCTTCAAATTTTGTATATAGGTTCATTTTGATAATGTGCTTCTGTCAATAGTTTTGGGGGTTGATTGGTTAAGTATAAAGGGGGAAAGGGGAGGCTAATCCCCCCTTAATTTAGATAACTGCGATTTTCATGCAGAATTATGCGATTTTCTTAAAATTTTGTATATAGGTTCATTGTGAAAAGGCGCTTTCCTGATTAGTTTAGGGGGTTCTTTGGTTAAGTATAAAGAGGGTAAAGGGGGGGGCTTATCCTCCCCCTTAATTTAGATGAATGTGTTTTTCATGGAGAATTATCAGATTTTCTTCAAATTTTGTATATAGGCTCATTGTGGTAAGAAGCTTCCCTGGTTAGTCTTGGGGTTCATTGATTGGTTAAGTATAAAGAGGGATACGGGGGGGGTAATCCCCCTTAATTTAGATAAATGGGTTTTTCATGCAGAATTATCCGATTTGCTTCGAATTTAGTATATATGTTCATTATAATAAAGGGCTTCCCTGATTAGGTTTAGGGGTTCAATTGTTAACTATAAGGGGGTGGGGGAACGGGGGGATGATCCCCCTTAATATATTGTCGATTTCTTTATTTTTCGAAGGGCTTATTTCAAATTCTTTGAAATAAGTGTATAATATACAATTAGTATGAATAGCCTGTGAGCTCAATGCCCTCAGTTTAACTGGGCAGTTTTCTTTTTTATTAATTATATTGATAACTTTTATATTTCAAGACATAAATATGAAGAATGTACTTCGTTAAAGCGAATTGTTTAAATTTTCGCCAACCAACAATTGCAGAAATATGTCAATTAAATATACACCCGATTGCAGAACTTTTATCCTGAATAAAAATATAATTGCTTATCCGAACAGGCTACTTTCCTATCTCATTTAAATATGTGGCCTATATCTACATTATAAGGCACAAGCATGTGCGTAAGAAACGTGACAGTACGACGTTGCTTGCAAAACTGTGTGCAACAATTGTATGATCGTTAGAACAACGGAGTTTATTAATCCATTGTTCTATATTTGTCTCTTTTCTGTTTTTGTCTAGTCTATATTTCTCTATTTTATGTTGTTCTATTCTATATTTGTCTCTATTAAAAGAACAGTAGATTTTTTTATCTCCATTGTTGTTAGTTTATTAACTCCATGCGCATATCTATGCCCGCTAAAATATGTCAATTAACTATGCACCAGATTATGTAACTAACTTCTAACATGCATGTATATTGTAATATACATATGCGCACACGCACCCATGCGCCAACTTTACGCATATTGTTTAAAATACTGGTGAATCCCATTAAAAGTGTCAAGTCGCATAACTACGACAGTTGGCATGCAACCTGATTACGGAAATTTAAAAAATGCACTTTCAATAATGTAAATAACTCAGAATAACTATTTTTTCGTTTCTGTGTAATATTCCATATCTTACTTGCAACTTCAGGTAATTAAAACATCAGCTATAATAAAAATCGTACTTCGTGCTTAAACACGGAAATAATCATAGTCGAAAAGATCGCAATAAATAATTCGATATTTTGCTATTAACATCATGCAGCGAATACGACAGTACCAACGATACTTTTTTGTGTAGTTGGTGAACAATCTAAGAAGATATACTCTTATTTTTTCTTCTTATGGGTTGTCATATAGAGAGTCATTTCTGTGTTTGCTGTGTGCTTTTACTTACTCATCATACGTAGTATAGGGTAAGTCTTGTAATCGTTTTGAAAATCGAAAAAAAAATTTTGACGGATTTACACGTTTCAGACACTGGAGATTCCGAAAAACATTTTTAGAAAAAAAAAATGCCGTCCGTCTGTTTATCTGTGTGTCTGTGTGTATGTCTGTGTGTCTGTAAACGCTCTATCTCCCGAAAAAATTGAGATAGAGACTTGCAATTTGGTATGTACTTAGTATGTAATAATGGGAAGAAGCCTATTTCATTTCAATAACCTCGATTAACCGGAACTATTTTTTTCGGACTCTCGAAATATCCGTTCTGATAAAAGGTATATAAAAATTTTCGAAATTGGTTATTTTAATAAATGAATATAAAAGACAATAAAAAAAAACATAAATTTTGCATAATCCATGAAGTCGATCGGATAATTAGTTGCCGCGATATTTGGAATCCCTTTTTCCACACTCTTCGATTTTTCATGACCCTGTATTTCATCCAAATTTCACTTCAAAGATATATTTGTATTGGAAATTTGACGCTTAATCAGATGCAATAAACCGCTAGTTAATAGGATTATTATTTTTGGAGTTATAAGGATGTTTCTTTCAAGCAATTCAGTAATCGAGCCTTTAAAGTTTGTGACGTCATCAATCCTCGATTTTATTTGAATTGAAATGCATTTTATAAGTAGTTTACACATTTTTTATTTTAATATTTTACATTATTCATATCAATGATGGGTAAGTATTACGGTGGCCCCCAACGAGTAGTTTTTATATGTGATTTTAAATATTTGGCTGTTTTTTTATACACATTTTGTGATTAATGTAAGCGATCATTTTTTTTTTACTAAGCTTATATGATCCCAATTAACTATGCGATAAAAAAGGAAAGATAATTTATTAGCACTGTTAATAATGATTAATAACCAACATGTTAAAAGTATATATTTCAGTTAAGTTATATATTTCAGTTTAAAATATATATTTGAGCCACACACACAATGTTCATCTCCTTGCACGGGGTTTTTGATTTAATAACCTTGTTGATTACATTTCTTAAATAATTTTTCGGTCTACTTCACAAATAAAATAATAAATATTTATTTCAGCACCGTCTGGAGCACCAACAGATGTGCAAGTACATTCTACTGGAGCTCAGTCGATGAAAGTCACTTGGAAAGTAATTTACTTTACATATTTATATTTTTTTTACATAAAATACTTTAAAGGTAAATTTTCAGAATACAGATTTTATTTTAGAAACGTTGACAATCGTGGAAATTGATTATTTGATGGAGTTTTTTTACGTGCATATCAGATAACCGAATTTGAAATAAAAGTTTGCATTAGCAATCTGTAACTCAATATAAGAAGAATATATCTATACTTGAAGAAATTTAATTCTTATATGAAATTTTACATATAAATATAAATAATTTTCTTATAGTAGCAGCATATTATGTAATATTTTTTACTCCTTGTTTAGGAAAATATTTATGTAATCTATACTTTAAATTATTTTATAAATAATAACAAAAACATTGAAATTGTATTTTTAAAATGTAACACACTTTTTAAAATTTTATAAAACATGTGAACATTGCAAAGCATAATACTTATTTAAAGTTATATTCTTCCTATATAGTTTTAAAAATATAATCATGTTTTTAAAGTTTTCTCTACATATTAAATTTCTCTACAACAAGTTTTAAAATATGGTAATTAAACAACATAATAATAATTAATTATAAATTTTCAAATTATTTTTTTTTATTGAAAATATTTTCAGAAATATTTTCTGTTCTTTAAGAAATGTTTATCAAACAAATATTCAATTTTATTTTAGCCACCACTGGAATCAACGAGACACGGTGTAATTAGAGGGTATTATGTCGGCTATAAAGTTTCCGAGACTGAAGAATTTTATACATTCAAACAAGTCCAAAGATCAAGCTCTAGCGATAAAGAAGCTACTTACATTACTGGCTTGCAGCCATTTACGCAGTATGACATCGTAGTAAAAGCTTTCAACTCAGCAGGTACAGGTCCACAATCCATAAAAATAACGGGGAAGACCTTAGAAACAGGTACACATGTGATAGATTATTACTCTTTATTTTCTAGGCATAGTAATGTATTTATTGATGATATTTTATTTTCTTACATGCATTAAACGCAGCACGATCGTATTCTCTTAAGAGCTTATGGTGTTTGGATACTGAAGAAAGCTTATTATAGTGTTATTAATTTTGTGTAATTGATTTATTTTGAATCAAACAACAGATATTCACAGAATCCTTTAAACAACTTTATAAATAATTTAATGCGGAAGGTTTATGTTGCAAACATAGTTTATACTGCGTTTTCTTAATTTTTCTTTAGCTCCACCAACATCTCCTCTAGTTCAGGTAATATCCACAACATCTTCAACAATGGAACTTAAATGGGAAAAGAACATAAAAAGCAAATCTGCTGTAACAGGTAAAGCTATATAATTCTTCATATTTTATTGATATTTATAGTTTTTAGATATTACAAATTATACTAGGTTTTTAAAAGTACTTAGATATTCTTTTAGTGGTGGTAAAGCATATTACATTAAACAATGTTTGTATAGAAAACCATGTTTGTATAATACATTTATTCATTAAACAAATACAGGTATCGCACCCGTTTTCGTGTATAATTATTGTTCATAACAATATAACAAAAATCAAAATGTTTAATATATATTCACTGTCCAATGTGAAATGTAATACTGATGGGGAAGTTGCTGAATTTGTACCCTGCTTTGGAGAGTAAGATACGCACAATATCGATTACTTTAAGAAATTTGGGGCGTGTAATTAAGAGTTATTTTGATGTACATAGTGGACCACTTGCGATAGCATTACATTCCATATAAATAAAGATAATTCTGTTTCAAATTTTATTTAAATATCATCATTTTTTTTAAATTATGAATAAAAATCCGGGTTTGATTAGAGTGCATCCTATTTAGGCATCCTACATTTTCCTAAATTTTAATCCTAGTCCTTTTTTTTTTATATAAAAATTGCTTAAGAGTGCTCTTCGATACCTTTAAGATTTTTCTGATTACATTTTAAAAAATTGCATTCTATTTCAAGAATATCTTTAATACATCATAAAGTAATTGCAGTTAAAGAAAATTCACCGAGGAAGAAAAAAATAATTGCAAATAAATATACGAATGATAAATTCCTTTTTGGAATAACGGATATAATTGGAACGATTCTAAAATGAAATATTGTTTAAAACTATTCCATAAGTTATTTGAATTCTATATAGGATAAAATAATATTGCTTAAAAAAATCTATTTTATTTGTTTTCTGAATAGCAACGTCTCACAAAAGCATTACTTATTGTTTTCATTTTCGTTTGTGGCAACATATTCATAAATGTGTCTGTCGTGATCAAATCACTTTCAATTCATTGTATGTCATTCCTTGTCAAATTGCAAGTGACCAATAAATCAAGCATAGGTACACTGTAAAAATAAAATTGCAGTAAAATTACGGGCAGCGGCCGGCAGCAAAAATTCCAGTCATACCCCGTAAAAAAAAAAAAAAAAAAAAAAAAAAAAAAACATGTTCATCATTTTGAGCAGCCCGTAATTTTACGGGGCAAAGTAATATAGCATTATAATGCACAGGATATAATGCACTTTAAAACACAATAACACTTTGCTTACTGTTCCGTAGCACGTAGCACGTTAGATAATCATCAGAGAATCGCTGTTTTGGCTGGTTAAATTTTTCGAAACACCAGTAAAATGAAAGTTTACACCCTAGCGGAGGGAAATGTATGGGGTCGTACCGTAGTTTTGCTAACATATGGGCTAGAACTGTAAGAATATGTGGATTGCTCTTAATTTTCTAAGTATCTAAGGGATAAGACCGCTTATTTAGTAGATCAGACCGTTTTTCATCAAATAAGGCTTTTGGCCGTGAAAATTGAAGGGCAAAAGCTCATGAATTTACAGCTTTTTCTGAGAGTGTAATTCACATTGGAGTTACAAGCTGAAAGACACATTTATAAGAAGAAATATTATGAATAAATAAAATAATAATTTTGGTCATTGTTGTGATTGCGTCCACTGCTACCAATTGTGATGTCAAACTGTCGAGGTATAGTAATAGGATCTGTTTATGAAAATACGGATTCAATTTTTTTTTCATTTTACACTATGCAGATTACTGCGAATTAATCAAAACACTCTTTTAAATGGGCGTATAAGTGAAAATCAGGGCACAAAAATGGTGCACTGGCATTCAAACATGAATAGTTTAAATGTACCGTTTTTGCTATAATTTTGGGGTTTGGATATATTAGTGAAGCATTGCATTAATCTCATTCTTATTTTTTTTGAATGAATATGTTGAATAGTAGAATATTTTAATGATATTGATAAATGTTTTCTTCACATATGAATGTGTAATGCATTTTTCCGGGATATTTATAAGAAAAAAAATGATTAAATATATTTAGCTTTATATCAGTTTTGTATATAAACTTAACAAATTGAAACAAAAATATCATATTTATTTAATGCCGTATTTTAAATAGGTAAAAGGAAATACGATTGGAGACAAATTAAACATTTAAAATAGATGAACATTTAAAACAGTGGAGGAAATAAGAATAGGTAAAAAAAAAAAAAAAAAAAACAGTGAAGTAAAATTAAAGTTAGAAGTTGCAGAAGCTTTTCTAAATTCTATGAAATACATGCACGTCATGTAAAATAGCTTGCTTGAAACCTTATTTCAAGTAGGAACGCAAAAGCAATTTTTTTAAAACTGCATTTGTCTGTATTATATATTATCATAATGCTTTAACATTATTAAAGGCTTTTAAATAGATTTAATACACGTTTATGTAATTAACTGATGTCGATAGATCTGTTGCAATTCCGTAACAAATTTAATTTCTCATTATAGAAATTTTCATCTATCTATAATATATATATATATATATATATATATAATATATATGCTATTAAGATATTTTCCTTAATGTGATATCAAAATGCATGCTGTGTTTTTTTCTATTATTTTTGTTACCGTTCAAACTAAATTAACGGTAAAAAATGAGATTTAAAGAACAAATCAAATATGTATTTTTGTATTATTGCGTTAGACTCTCATTACAAAATTTTCGACAAAAATATCTCTTATAAGTTAATTTTAAAAGAAATTAATATGCACTATATTGAATGTTTCAAAAAATGCAAAACAGTATACGTTACAAATAAAAAATATTTTAATAATTTTAGAGTACACTCTGCATTACAAAACTGATGATAGTGACTATGTACAGCGGCAACTTGGTAATGAAGAAGATCATTACACATTGGAAGGATTACGCTGTGGAACAAGATATCATCTGATTATGACTGCTTCTAACAGTTTAGGTACTGGCGAACCCAGTGCTTCTGTCTCAGCAAGGACAAAAGGCGCAGGTAAGTTTTATGTTTAAACAGTCATATTTTAATATTTCACAATATTTTACTGAGTTTAAACTTTAATTTTACTGTCACAATAATATTCAATGCATATAATAAATAGTCATTTACATAAACAAAACAATAAGTTGCTAACCAACGTATATTTTATTACGAGATTTTAAACGTAAAAATTAAAATAACAAAACAACATATAATACTCAATGTTTTGGCTTATCTTTAAAGCCATCTTTAGCAGTTAATTTTCTTAAATATAAAACAGCGGAAAACATTTACATGGTACATAATTGGGCAAAATTCAAACAACAAACAGAATTGGAAATTTGATTTAAAAAAATTATTTTGCACTTCATGGTTTGAATTTTGCCCAATTATGTACCATGTAAATATTTTTCCGCTGTTTTATATTTATGAAAATTAACTCCTGAAGATGGTTTTAAAGATAAGCCGAAACGTCGAGTATTATATGTTGTTTTGTGATTTTAATTTTTACATCTTAATTTTGAAATATCGTAATAAAATATACATTGGCTAGCAACTTATTGTTTTGTCTGCGTATTTGAGTACAACGTAAAGTTCTTATTTATTATAATGCCATTTATTTATTTAAAGTTTAAATTTAATATTACAAAGATTTAACATTCCAAAAATATTGGCATTAAATAATTTTTAACCGCATGTGTAAAAAAACACTTTTTATAGTTTTCTATTTTTACTATCTTCTATCTTTACAAGAAGAAAGTATTGGATTTATGAAAATTTTCGACTTTCGATTTTCGAAGGATTTATACGTTTTAGAAGGTCCTAAACACGATTTGACTATTTTTATAAAATATCTGTCTATGAGTCTGTAACTGTGTCTGTTTGTCTGTTTGTATGTGACAAAAAATTTGTGGGTTCCCTATCTAAAGAACTAATGCACGGAATTTAATAAAACATTATATTTAGTTAGTCTCTGATACAAATTGGTGCTGATTAGTTTTTGGGGAAAATATGGTGGCGCTGCTATGCTGCATTTTTCGCGATTTCCGCAATAGCTGTATCTCAAGAACTAATGCACGGAATTTCATAACTTCAGATTCTGTTAGCGTTTGACATAGATAGATGCGGATTATGTTTTGGTGTAAATAGCCGAACAGGTGGAGCTGCTATGCTACTTTTTCCATGATTTTCACGATAAGTATATCTCAAGAACTAATGGACGGATTTTCATCAAACTTCAGATTCAGTTAGACGCTCACATAAGTTGTTGTTGGTTTAGTTTTGGTCTCTCCAAACAGGTGGCACTGCTATGCAGAATTTTTAGGATTTACACGATTTTAGCGATAGTTATATCTGAAGAATCAGTTAGAGCCTTAGAGCTTGATATAAATTGGTGCTGATTCGTTTTTAATGTATGCGAAACCTGTGTGAGACAGAAGAAAGTTTTAGGATTGGCGCATCCGACTAGTTCTATTTTTTTTTTTCATATTTGTCAATCGTTTTTCCGATGTGGTGTTTGTCTTTCACGCAAATGTCATCAGTCGAATCATGTTACGTTTAAATTAAACTTCATTTTGGATGTTTCTCAAAAGTTAAACGTACATCCTTCGTTACAGTAAAATATGTATTCATAAAAATTTGTTTGCTTTTATAGGTTTAATTGATAATTATTTGTTACATTATTGCAAGTATTCACATTTATTTCACTTATAGTTTACACTATTTTATTTAACTCAACTTGTTTTTTCTATCCAAAGATGGGATTTTTTAATACTTTTTTCAGTTGCTTCCTGTTATGACAGGATTTTAAACATTATGTACACAGCTGTGTTTCTGATGAAGTTACAGTATTTTAATATTTTCAGATCTTAAATGTAAATTGATAAATTTATTTTAAGGCATTTCTCTATTAACTTTGGACCAGTGATAAATCGCTAAATATGTTTTATAGTTACAACTGTAAACGAATATATAAAAACTATGCAGTTATTGATGTGCCGAACTACGCTCGGCAAAAGAGGCTAACTATCTGTGAAACTACAACAATGACATATTTTAAACACTAAGATGTAGAAAATATAAATGAAAAGTAAAAAGTGTAATATTTTTTACAAAGAAACACGCTTCAATCAATTTATAATTTAATAGTAAATAAATAATGATTTTAGGTTGAGAAGACAATTTAAAAACCCTGAATAGATAATTTATTTATTTATTTTACTTTTCGTGTTGTTATATCTCAAAATAAAACAAAGCAAAAACTTCATATTTATTTAATAAATACACTTGTTTGCGTTTTCTACCAAGCGTAAATAAAAGCGGTGAATTTCCATAATCGAGAAACATTTCAAATTAACGAATTCTAACTTTATTTATTTATTTTCTTTTAACAACATACATTGCAGTCATAAAATTAGGCCTCATTTTTAAGATAAACATATAGAATGTTTATAACAGAGTATTTAGAAAACCTATTTCTATTAAAAGTTTATTTAATAAAAATTGCGTTGAATTTAAAATCATATGTCCATATGTAATATCTTAAGTTTCCATATTTTTAAATTGGCGTGTTTAAAAGGCTATACTTAAAAGTTTTCTATTTATGTTGTTCCTTTTCTTTTACAACTTATTATCTAACATTATTTCTGTATTTGTCTTTAGCACCCATGTCACCAGCTGAATCATCATTCATTATTCCAAACAAAACATCAGTGACATTAGTTTTGTCAGCTTGGCAAAGTGGTGGATGCCCTATTCGACATTTTATCGTTAAATATCGTCCAAAATACGAGAATCAATGGATAACCATTGCTGAGACTCTGGAAATGCCTAGAGATGTATTTGTTCTCCGACATCTAGTACCAGAGAAGGAATATGTTGTAATGGTAACAGCTCACAATGATGCCGGAATAACACAAGGAGAATATTCATTTCGGACGTTAGCTTCATATAACATAGGTACAGATTTATAAGCGTCAGCTGGTATAGACAACATAAACTTCTATCTACTGACAATTCTTTCTCTCAGAGTGAACATTTATTATTATAATATGTTATTTTAGTGGGTCAAAAATATTCCGAAAAGTTCATTATAATTGCAGTTTACTTGTCTTATCTGATTTTGAATATATTAAGAAAACATTAGCTTTTGTAACAATATATTAATGAACTATTTTATGCGATGTTTTATCAAATATATTGCGCCTTTTCATTAAACAATTTAGAGGAAAAAGTTTTATTCAAAAAATAGTTTCTAAGAAACTTACTTTACAATATTCATCTCTATATGTATATTTTAAATCGTACTAAGTTTACTTAAGTTAATTTATTTTTAAATTAATTTCTGGAAAAAAACTACCAGTACCGTATTTGAATTGAAACAAGAAATACCAGATAAATCCATGATTTAGTAATATTTAAAATCGTTGCGAATTAATATTTTATTGCATTTGAAAGTACAATTTAATTTTAAAGCAATTGAAAATATATTATTTCTGAAGTTGTTTAAAATCACTTATTTTATGACATTCTTTTAGACAATATTTACCTACTATAAATGTTTCGGCAATTATTGCTAAAGCGAATGTTTTCTTAGTTGATATGAGATTGCTAAATCACGCTTAATGTTTTCCACAAGCTTTTTCAGATACACGTATAACATTTGCTTAGTAACTAAGTCGTTTTCGTACCATTTTATAAAAAACTGTTGAATATCTGTTTCTAAAAATGAAATTTCAAAGTATTTTTTATCCAAGTAGTATAGTATAAAAAGATTTTTTTATTATGCATAAGCGTAGATATTTAATAATAAGCATCTTTATGGACTACGGTCGTGCTGTATTTAATTATGTGCTTTTATATTGAAATTTTTTAAACATGTATGATATGAAAATGAGTATTTTAATAATATGCATGGATGTTAATATAATATTTTTACAACATGGAAATGTATAATTTTCATATATTCTTTGTTGATGCCTTAGATTAAAATTATTCTGCAGCTTATAATATAATATTAAAAATAAAAATAAAAATAAAAATAAAGTTATTTAAAGAGGGGTATCAATTTACCAACAAAATGTTCATGAACGATTTGCTTTTTTTTTTCATTTAAAATGCGTTTTACTTTTTATGAAAATGTACTATTTCTAAGCGAATGTGCTTAAATTAAACTACTATCCAATAAGAAATATAAAATCTGTCTTTAAATTTCTAAAGTTTATCAGCAACATTCTATAATTTTAAACATTTGAAAATAGAAAATCAATTCCTACAAACAAAATTAATGTATAATATTATAAGTATTAATAATGTATAATATTATAAGTATTAATAATGTATAATATTATAAGTATTAATAATGTATAATATTATAAGTATTAATAATAATAAGTATTAATAAATAAGTATCTAAAAATACGCAAAACATAAATGACCAGGTGATTTATTACCTGAAAGAAGTATCACCATGTGTTATTTAATATATCAATGTTATATATCAATGAATGTTGAAATGGTACAAATAACACTGGAAGGACATTGACATTTTAACGGAAATTTAAGAAATCACATTAAGTTTGATATAACTAACTGGAAGATCCAAAATATGCCGCATTGAGGATAATAACATTTTAGAATCAACGCATTAAGAAGTAGTATATTTGAATTTCGCAAACGTGTCAAACTTCATTTGTATTTTCATGAGTTCTTCGTGGATACACTGTATGTGGAAATAACGCTGTAAAAGATAAAAGTTTAGAATATAATGAATGTATGGATTCAATTCATCATCTACTTATGTGAAATGATCGAAAAGTACATAACCATCAAACGAAATCGCCATGTACTCCGAAGAGTCATTTCCATATATCGCCAACTGCAGGGAAGATATCACATAAATAATAGCAACATTCATTAAAAACCATTCGTTAAAAAATTGCAAATACATTTTGCTATGGTGGTTTCTTCTATGTAATACCAAGAAAGAATTAAATAGCTTTATCAAAAACAAATTATTTCCATATTTCATTAAATATGTGAATTTATTAAATATAAAATTTTAACCAGGCAAATGTCCTAGAATACAGGGCTTTTTATCAGCTAAATGTTGTTTAATTGTTGAGTTTTAGGATTTACTAAATAATTATTGCAGATACTTAAATTAATTTCCACGAAATAAAATTTTATTGAAATTTTGGAGTCAAGTATTATTATTTTTTAATATCTGTGTTCATTTTAGTGTATGTGTAGAAAACTGCTGCTACAATACAGAATCCGTGTATGGGGTGTTTCCTCTTTTTATATATACAAGAAACTTTCAATTAAACCCCCCCCCCCCCCAAAAAAAAAAAAAAAAAAAAAAAAAAAAAAAAAAAAAAAACGATCTTGACTGAAAAATGCCACTGTTTATTTATACACTGATATCTACAATTAACTGTAAAGTAAGACATTTTTTTTAATAAAGAATGGACTTAATCTCGCATTGTTTTCACTTATAAGAATAATTCATTGTTATTAGAAACGTTTTTTGCTTTATAAATAAAACAATATTCTGGTGAAATTCTTATTTTATTAGTTTTCTACATATATCCTTCTTATAAATATGTAACACATAACAAAATGTTGAAAAATTTACTTAATATCCATGCATATCCATAAATGTTATTATTTATTTATTTTTTGTAATGTATGTTACGTATGTTTGTAATGAAACGTTAAACCGAGAGTGTTTTATTTTGAATTTTTAGATCCTACTTCATCACCAGCTTTTGGAAAAAGAGAAACAGATTTACCTTTCTATAAAAATGTATCGTTGGTTATCCCTGTAGTAGTTTCTGCTCTGGTATTCGTTATAGTTGCATTCATGGTTGTTATTTGCTTGAGGAAGCACTCAGATGAACCAGGAGATCGATTAGGTAAGTTCTTGTATTAACGAAATACTGAATATTTTTAATATCTACTGAATACAAATACACATTTATCTGACTATTATTCAACCATTAAATGTTTTTATATTTAAATTTTGTTATACATATGACAAATTTATTAAATATTTATGTATTCTAACATTATGGAAAGCATGCTAATTGAAAGATAAAATAAGGCCATATTCTAAAAATTCCCTTCATTTAATATATTGTAATGTCGAAGAATTTTGGTTGGTTTAAAAAAAAAAAAAATATTTTCATTTCGAGTCTGTAAAATAAATTTAAAATTTCGTAAATTAGGTAGTACCAGCAGTACAATTAGAATTATTAAAAATATATGGGAAAAGCTGGCATATGGGGAAGATTATCATATATGGAATAATTCAGGCAACTTACTTAATGATATATCCAGTGCACCAAATTTTTGAAATGTCTGGCTACCTTTCATTTAATTCATTCTCTTTGATTCCTCTCCCTTTTTTTTTCTCCTCCATTCTTAAACTCGTCCAGTCTGGCCGAGCGCTTCTATTGGTCTCCTAAATCACATGTGATTCTTAATTCCGTTGTTGGTTTTATAAAACTCACCGACATTCTAACTTAGTCGCGTGCTGAGACGCAAGCATACTTACATGGCTTAAACTTTTAAATAATTTTTTAATCTTTTAAATTTGGTACTGATGATGGAGCTTTATTGTCTCCGAAACAGCTGTTTGCGATTCTATATATTTTTATTTGTGCTATTTTACGTTTATCATTTATTTTAATATTAGAATTATTCCCAGAGAGAAAAACATAAAGAATAAAGTAAGAAATAAATTACACGGAACTCAAATGATCTGGTTTAATTTTTTGTACCGATATTTTAAAATCTTTATATAAAACTACTATTCTAATTAATATTACTAGTAACAGTTAGTTTTTTTAAATAATAATAATAATAATAATTAATGAGCAAATGTTTTTAATCACAAAATTTTGTTTAATGCAGTTAACTTAAAAAAAATAAGATTCAGTTCTCTGAATCATTATATGTATAGTAAAATTTCTTTTTAAAATTACGGACAGTCATTCTCTTTCAACAAGACAAAATATTTAACATTTGTAGTAAGGCTTACAGACAATTATATTTATAAAAAAATATTGCAAATTGCATTATTTATACATATGTACTCTTCCAATATACGTAAAAGAAAATCACAATTGGAAATATATTATGAAAATAAATATTTTGAATCAGTTAATGTTTCATCGAAAAGGGATAAAAATGTATTTACTATTTTTTTATTGAAAATTCTTTTTAGTTCCTTAATTTCAAAAAAAATTTTCCCTGCATTATATATGACAAAAATGGTTTCATTTAAACGTAATAAATTTTCTTTCAGAGGACGAAAATCGAAAAGATTCTTTGGTGATGAGCAGTTTAAATAAACAAATGAATTTTAAAGCAAAACCTTCACATTATTCTTGTCCTGGAGGTTAGTATAAATTTATGAATTTTTCATAATTAATATTTGTGATACTTTATAGAAACTTTTTAAAGAAATAATTTTTAATAAGCCTTTTCAAAAATACAAAAATATTTTTTTTTTATATATATCAAAAGAAATCTACGAATATTTTAACGATTTTTTTAAATGAAAAAAAAAATTCTATAACTATACTTTCAATATTATGAAAATCTATTATACACAATAAGGTGATATCTAAATTATAAATGGTTACATTTCACTTTTATATGTTACTTTATAGATGTGTGTGATACCTATAGAATAATAGAAAAACAGTAATAAACTAAAAAAATTCCATATTGGATAGATTGCATGTAATATCGGTTTTCGGTGGGTTACAAAATTGGCCCATTCATGAAACTTTGGTCATAAGTTATTTTCCCAATCACAATAAAGAATCGACAATATTCATTGGGTAAAAGTTAAAGGGGGAATAGGGCTAGCGTGTGCGGAAAAGTTTTATTTGTGAAAACTAGAAAAATAAAGTATCATTTTTAATGATTTATTTATTTATTTATTTATTTATTTATTTATTTATTTATTTATTTTTATCATTATTATTTTTTCTTTTTTTTTCTTTTTTTTTTGCTGAATTGAATTGAATTAAACAAACAGCAAATCTATATAGACATTCTTTGTACAAATAAAATGAAAATAACATTTAAGAAAGAATATACATCGGATTCCGGATATACTGAAATAACTTCTGAGCAAATAATGTTAAGTTCTGGAACAAGTGTCTGTTTCAAGTAAAATAATCAGTATATATAATATGAGAGTGACCGATGCCAGCGCCTCTTTTGAAGAAACTTCCTTGTAGCCTTTTATTGAAAAAATTCTCTATTATATCTCGAAAACTATGACAGAGAGCTAGAAAAAGTCTACTACAAAAGTGTACAACATCCAGGTTTATTATTAAATAAAGTTTTACATGTAAAAATAACTAAATTAGAAGTTCTGAAATTTAAAACATTCTATATACAATGCATGCGATGGAAAGTGAATTGCAGCCGATGGTTGGCATAATGTGCATGTGCATACTTGACACGATTTTATTATTAAAATAAATATGTCATGCAAATGTGTTACTTTTAATAATAAATGTGCATATACCTTAAAATGCCTGCGAGCAATTATTGACGTAATTTTGCAGAGGATTCGAATTTGAAAAAAAAGTTACATTTTGTGTCTTTGTACTATGTTTCCTCGAAAATAGGTTCTAACGCTAATTTTCAGGATGCTAGAAAAGAAAGGAGATACGCGGAGCCATATGCGGAGCCATACGCTTGTATTGATTCATTATCCACTCAACGGGTATTTATTAGTCTATTTTCTTAAAAAAATAAAATAAAATAAAATAAATACCAAATCCTAAAATAAACTTTAGCTCGAAAATAATATTCACTTTCAAAAATAGTTTATTTTAAAGATTATATAAACTTCGAATTTTCACTCAATCGTATACAACAATCAAACATATAACAGATATGATTTCGTACTCGTAGATCGACACATTGTAAAATAGATTTATTCATTTTTGTAAAATATTTTATGATTCAGTTTTAATTAACATTTCTCATTTAAGAACATAAAGTTATATGTATATATACAGAGTGTCCGAAAAGTCTGGAAACGATCGAATAACTCGAGAAATATACAACGGATTGAAAAATCGAAAAATGCACTTTCAATAATTTTGAAAAATCTATTTAGGGATATCAAAGTTGCACCCCCCCCAACTCTGCCCCCCCCTGGGAAGAAAAGGGGACAACTTTAAAATCTTAAGTAATAACTCCCCTTTTTATTGTAGATTCGGATTCTACGTGTAAAAATACGTAACTTTCGTACTAAACATTTTCTTCGAAAAATCGTAGATGGTAATCGATGCGTAATCGAGTAAAATGCAGTGAGAATCGTTACTAAGGCAATGTTTGGAAACACTCGACTAATTCGAGAAATATACATCGTATTGAAAAACGGAAAAATACGTGTTGAATATTTTAGAAAAATGACAACTTTTATATCCCTAAATAGATTGTTCTAAAATATTGAACACGTAGTTTTCCATTTTTCATTCCGATGTATATTTCTCGAGTTATTCGACCGTTTCCAGACATTGCAATGCAATGGAAACGATTCTCACCGCAGTTTGCTCGATTACAGTGCCATCTATGATGTTTCGAAGAAAATATTAAATACAAAATTTACGTATTTTTTCTCGTAGAATCCGAATCATCAACAAAAAATGGGGTTATCATTATAATTTCAAAGTTTCCCCTTTTCCCTATAGGGGGGCGGAGTTGGGGGGGGGGCAACTTTGATATCCCTAAATAGATTTTTCAAAACTATCGAACATACAGATTTCCGTTTTTTAATCCGATGTATATATTCGACAGTTTCCAGACTTTTCAATGGAAACGATTCTCACTGCATTGTACTGGATTGCAGTACCATCTACGATTTTCCGATGAAAACATTCAATACGAAAGTTACGTATTTTTTTCCCTTAGAATCCGAATCTGCAATAAAAAAAGGAGATTACTATTTAATATTACAAAGTTTCCCCCCTTTCCCCCAGGGGGTAGAGTTGGGGGCCAACCTTGATATCCCTAGATAGATTTTTCAAAAATATTGAACATGCATTTTTCCGTTTTTTAATCCGATGTATATTTCTCGAGTTATTCGACCGTTTCCAGACATTGCAATGCAATGGAAACGATTCTCACCGCAGTTTGCTCGATTACAGTGCCATCTACGATGTTTCGAAGAAAATATTAAATACAAAATTTACGTATTTTTTCTCGTAGAATCCGAATCATCAACAAAAAAGGGGGTTATCATTATAATTTCAAAGTTTCCCCTTTTCCCTATAGGGGGGGGGGGGCAACTTTGATATCCCTAAATAGATTTTTCAAAACTATCGAACATACAGATTTCCGTTTTTTAATCCGATGTATATATTCGACAGTTTCCAGACTTTTCAATGGAAACGATTCTCACTGCATTGTACTGGATTGCAGTACCATCTACGATTTTCCGATGAAAACATTCAATACGAAAGTTACGTATTTTTTCCCTTACAATCCGAATCTGCAATATAAAAAGGAGATTACTATTTAATATTACAAAGTTTCCCCCCTTTCCCCCAGGGGGTAGAGTTGGGGGCCAACCTTGATATCCCTAGATAGATTTTTCAAAAATATTGAACATGCATTTTTCCGTTTTTTAATCCGATGTATATTTCTCGAGTTATTCGACCGTTTCCAGACATTGCAATGCAATGGAAACGATTCTCACCGCAGTTTGCTCGATTACAGTGCCATCTACGATGTTTCGAAGAAAATATTAAATACAAAATTTACGTATTTTTTCTCGTAGAATCCGAATCATCAACAAAAAAGGGGGTTATCATTATAATTTCAAAGTTTCCCCTTTTCCCTATAGGGGGGGGGGCAACTTTGATATCCCTAAATAGATTTTTCAAAACTATCGAACATACAGATTTCCGTTTTTTAATCCGATGTATATATTCGACAGTTTCCAGACTTTTCAATGGAAACGATTCTCACTGCATTGTACTGGATTACAGTACCATCTACGATTTTCCGATGAAAACATTCAATACGAAAGTTACGTATTTTTTCCCTTACAATCCGAATCTGCAATAAAAAAAGGAGATTACTATTTAATATTACAAAGTTTCCCCCCTTTCCCCCAGGGGGTAGAGTTGGGGGCCAACCTTGATATCCCTAGATAGATTTTTCAAAAATATTGAACATGCATTTTTCCGTTTTTTAATCCGATGTATATTTCTCGAGTTATTCGACCGTTTCTAGACTTTAAGAACACTCTGTATATATATATTAGAAGTATTTAAGTAATTACGTAACGGTTTACACAAAAAAAGTTATATTAAAAGTAGAAAGTAGATAATTTTTTAACAAATATAATTAACATTTCTTTTTTATACATTTGGGTTAAATAATTGATTTTTGATCTTCTTTATTTACAGTAGAAAAGAAAGGAGAATATGCGGAGCCATATGCTTGTATTGATTCATTATCCACTCAACAGGTATTTATTAGTCTATATTTTCTTGAAAAAAATGTACTTTGCGATAAGAATTTATACTTGTGGATTTATAATATATGGCTGTACTACTAAAAAAGCTGTTACGTTATAATTTATATATCTATAATGAGAAACTTAATTTAAGAAATTAATATCACCGCATTTATTTTTAATGAGGTGAATAAAGAGAGCTGATTACATTTTAAACTCACGTTCAAGAATACAGAAAACTGGAGATGTTTGATCACTTTTTATTAAGATTTCCGTAATTTGTAATTGTAACACAATAGCAACTCGTCCTGCCTAATACAGATATCTTATTTTGTATTCTAAATTTTTAAATCGTCATACTTCTAAAAAAAACACTACATTTTTCTTTTAACTTTTATTATTTCTCACATTGCAGTTAACTGTGTTAAACCTCCCTGAAGAGGGAAGGTTTGGTACGCATTGAGGGGGGTTTGTTCAGGTATTTATTAGTCTATTTTCTTGAAAATCTATACTAAACTTGGAATATATTGTGGAAATATATTTATACTAAATCATATATATATATTCCCACAATAATTTTTGTTTTTGTAATGCAACTTGTTGCAGTAAGGTATTTAATCAATATATTTAACTAAATAAAATTTTGGTACGAAACATTTTTATTTGATCTGGATACTGGGTGATAATAGTGATCCTCAATATGATAGTATTTTATATTGATAATTTTACAAATCAATGAATATTTTCATATCTAAAGAATTCAAATTTCATTAATAAAGTTACTTTTTCAAAACCCTTAATAGCAGTTAAATGTGGTATCTTATGAAAATCTTAAGAAGAAACTAACGTAATAACTTTAACTCAACCTGTGAAATAAAAGTGAAAACACACTTGGGAATATCAATACCAGGTTTTAATGAACTACTTAAACCTACAGGCGCTGAATTGGGCACCGTCAGTGGCAAATCGCGCAAACTGTCACCACTAATTTTAAAATGTTACTTTTGTCTTAATAATACTTAGTAGGGAAAGAAAACTTTTTAATAATAGTGGTAGACGAATGCCTGATTCCTTATTTATCCCCCATGAAATAGGCGCATATGTACAGATGAGTCCGTAAAGTACACTTTAAAGAAAAATTTATTCTTAACTTTATTTATTACAAAAATAAGAATTTACGAATGGCAAAATGAAAAGTTACAAAATTCCACTTTATTTCTTTTATTATCACTTGAAATGACTTAAAAACAACATTAACTATGTAGTAGTCTTATAAAAGGCTTCCGCTTTGCTTATTTGAAAGAAAAAGATTTAAAATAGATGCAGTGTATCAAACCTCCCTTATGGTGAAATTTCCCCATTTGTCCATATGTAATAAATAAATTACGTAATATGTCTATCACTAACCGTATACTTTATATTTCAGGAAAAGTGATTTGTTTTACAAGTTTAGAAAACATATACAATTTTACGAACTAATCATTTTTAAAAATAGATTTTTCATTATCTTGAGTGATGTGTAGTGAAACAATTTGAACTTAACAAAGTCTCTTATTTTTAGATAAAATATAATTTTGTCATTATTTTTTACGGTCCAAGATATGTAAGAAAACAATGTTATTTTTTAATTAATGGCAATATTTAATGTTGAATATGCTACAAAAATATCTAAGATTTATCAAGTCTGTTTAAAGAACAAATCCTTTATAAATTTCCTATATTTTTACATTTTCCCTTTGAAGTTTTTATAGGTATTAAAGTGACAGCTTTTGAAGTTATTATTTTCTTAATCCATCATGTGGAACCTAAAAAAAAAATTTTTTTTTCGAATATGACCTAACCCTTGAGAGATGAATGCGGGGTATAACAACTACACTATATGAGTAAAAGCATCTACACACATTCGATTTCAAACGATTTGTCGCAAATCTAGAGACATACGTGTCGCATGTTTCTTGAACATCGGGGATGTAAAGAACTTATTTGACCTCATTCAGTGAAGATTAAGTCACGACTACAATCATGGAACCGACAAGACATTAAATAAATTTAAAAAAAAAAACGATATATGCGACCATCCTGTCACATACAAAGCTTGAAATGGCCTGTAGCTGGAACACGTGATTACATAGGCAACTGTATAACAAGTATATCTTACTTGTGTAAGAAGAGAGAGGACATTCACGAAGATATAAATGTTAAATAAAACACTTTCGCTTTTTATGATTTTAACATTCAGTGTTTTAAAGCAAATGTAACGTAATTTTATGAAACCTTGGCAAATTGTAGGAGAAACATTATATTACAATTATGAGAATGAATATGTAGAGCATTTGATAAGAAACAAGCTTTTCTGTGATATATTTTGAATTATGCATGACCGATCGATAATGCAGTTTTTCTTCCTAAATTGGGTAGTGAACTATATAAGACAAATTTTTCATAAAAAAGCCAATCAAAATTGGTCAAAATTTAGGATGTTATTTGATATGAAATGAACTATAATTCTGTTTCTTTCTGAAAATTACTGGACGATAGGGATTTTCCACATACTGCCATTTTCTAAATCGTAGAATAAATGCATTGAATTACATAAAAGTTATTAATGCTCTAAATATGCATAGATACTATTAAATGAAGAAAAATACATCACATATAGCGTATTAACTTGTTTTTCTTAAATAACAATATTTAATATTTTATAAATTGCATGTTGTGAATATACCCTTATCATCAACTTTCTTTTGAAAAATACTGGAAATGCATCAATCTTTATTGCTGAAAACTTTCTTAATTGCGACTTACAATAAATGATGTATTCTGCATACTTTGAACATGCTTAACTTGATTTTCTTAATAAGTAAACTGTTTCTTGCTTTTATGGATTATTTTTATTTCTAAAAGGCGTCATTCATATAATGTCACGCTTCTAAAAGGAATAATGGCATATTTAAGCCAGCGATTGGATATCGAAAATCGTATATTTCAGCTATTCTGATAAAATTATTTTTAAATGTAAGTCATCATTTTATTTTAATCACAGAGAACTCTCTACAACTTTTCAGCTGTCTTTTTCACAGTATCATGTACCGTTTTTAATATAGAAACGCAAATTGTGCAGTTTAACGGTGGATAGCGCTGTAATAGGGTTCATCGTGAAGAACATAGTCACTTAATTATACATAGATTACTATAGCTGCCGTCTTTGCAATGTTAAATAGTGTCGTCAGAAATCTAGTGAGCACCTTGTATAAATAATAAAAGTAATTCATAATTTTATATGTGAAGTTAAAAATCACAAATATGTAGCCATTGATGAAGAAAACAGGTTTTAAAAATATAAGTGATTAGAAAGAGAGAACCTTGATTTTTTTATCTAAAAATTTTATGCTATTTATGATACTGAAAATACCCTCAACGTACATCATCTTTGAAAAAAAAAAGAATATTTATTAAATCATATTGTTTTTCTTAGTAAGAATTGGGGAATTCTTTCAAAAACATTTTTTTTTCAGAAAAATAATAAAACTGAAGATAATGAATGTGGGCATTGGTACCAACAAATTCTAGAAAATATATTTTTTAATACATTTGCTGAAACAGTTTACGTTACTTTAAGAAAGTGAAAACAAGTATAGCCTATCTCTTTTAGAATTAAATATTTAGCTATAGTTAAAAGCATATTTAAACTGTCCTCATAAATAAAACTACAAATTTATTTTTAAAACCATTTACCACAGTTTATTATTTTCTTTTTCTGTTATCATGAAATAAAAATGATTTAAGAAAGTTTTGAAATACATTTTGGTTGTTTTTTACATTACTTTTAAGAAATTTCAGTTTTCAATTTTCAATCCTTTTGAAAATTCTCATTAAAAAAGATACGTGTGCAGTAAGAAATTTTTCACTGTTTATTGCAACAGAATTTTTCAATATCGTATATGCCTTAATACAATATAATTTTGCATTTGTCTATAGATATTTATTCGAAACCGGAAAATTATTTTGCAAAGAAAGAGTTTTTTAAATCCTAAATGATATTTAAATTTAGACACACGGATTATATGTTTACATTGAAAAAGTTTGATTGGTAGACCGTTTTATTTTTATATCTTCTGAAAAAACCCTACTTTAATCGAATTTTATAAAAATAAATAACATTTGGAAAGTATAAAAAAAAAAAAAAAAAAAAAAACTTTTATGAGAAAAACAACTAAACAAGTTCACGTACAGTTTAATATTCAAAATTTATCGTTTTGAAATGTTTAGAAACAAAATTATATCTACTAACGGTTAAACTCCTTGTATGTTACATTTAAATTGTATGGAATTACCTGCGAAAATGTAGTTTTTCCATAGTATTTTAATATTTTGGTGTTTAATGTTTTCGTTTTTCAATTCAATTTCTTTTAAAAAAGAGTAATTTAATGTTCATATATATATTCAAATGATATATTCTATTTAATATCTGAAAAATTTATTTTAGACGTCTGATGGTCTTTTCGCGACTATAAAACGATATCCTTCCAGGCATACATACATGTCTGGGTCCTGTAAGCAAGGTAAGATTTTAGAATAAGTTATGCTTGTGTGTGTTTAAGTAATGTTGTAAGGCATTTTATATTCAAAATGTGTATGTCTTTAATAGCGTTGACACAACCAGAATTGCTAGACGAGTTTAAAGAAATATTTAAAAAAAATGTTAAATTCGTTAAATTGCAAATATTAGTAACAAAAATAATTATAAGTAAGAATTTCTTAAAATATGAAACATATACTTAGGAATCATTGAGTTTTAAAATATGAAATGCAATTGGAAAATGCGATTAGTAATTTTTATATTAAAAGTCTTTCAATTGATTTTTTTTTCAATAATTTAAAATATAAAGATTGTCATTCTATGAACATCTGACTGGAATGTGAAAATGTAATTCCCCAAATTTGCGTTAACAGTTGAATATGAATATGGAATATACAATCATCCTTTAACGTTTCGGAATCTAATAGGATCTGTCAGGAAAACTTCATTCACGGCAACATAATTCCGGTTGAAGTTCATCAAGCGATATTTAGAGAACGTTTAAGGAGTTGGAGATGTTCGACATATTTTACATCGTAGATTAACCTGATTTTTGCCAACTAATGTTGGAAGGGTTTTTCATAATTCAACTGTAGTAAGAAACTTTAATTTTAATACTTAGATAAAAGTGAAATAATTTCACAAAATGTATTGTTAAGAATTTGGTGCTTTGTCTCAAACTATTTTGTAGGTCAGATACTTGTGCGATGTATAATTTTTTTAAGAATTTGCTGTGTAATCTAAAAGGGATCTAGGATATTGGCAGACAAGTGGTAATAAAACTGTAATAAAAAGTTATTTTATTGTAAATTTTAGCTCTTTAATAAGTATGACACAAATAGAAGAACACTGTAGTGTAATAGAATGGAATAAATGACACAGTTTAGCTGAAGAGAAAAAACATGCACATTCTCGACGATATTACTTAAGTAAAGTTTGATCGACCTCATCCAGTATTTCATTTATACATATAAATATCTATAAGCGACTTTATCATATTGCCTATGTGATATTGAAAATTTAGAAGCCAGCAAATTTTTTGTGGCTTATAGAAACTTTAAACGTTATCCATTTAAAATTGAATACAGACACAAGAAGCAGTTCTGAGAATAAAGATACTGAGCACGGTATTTAAGAAAACATAATGCTGCAAATTGTATCTCTTAAATGAAACAAAATATCTCTCTATATTAAAAAAGTAACCACCGCAGCCGCAGCCGCTGTCAATGAAGATTTTGTGCCTTGAAGTCTTTCTGGACTGATATCCAGAAAACTATTGCAAATAAAAATTTAAAAACTGGTGATTTTATAAAGAAATGTTCGATAAACACTCTGAAGTAGACAGTTTTTAAATAAAACATTTATTTTAAGAGATATTTAATATTAAAAATGGTCAAAATAATTTTCTTATAAATGTTTTATAGAAACGAAAACTATGCACAGGAATTTAATCATAATTTGTAAGGATATAGTTGACAAGGTTGCGATGTGCAGACTGCAATTATTTGTTCAATTTCATTCATTATTTGAGATTATACTTCAATTTTCTATTCAAAATTTTCATTATTTTGAAGAAGATTTACTTCATATTTCATAAAATCCATTATTTTAATTGTTGCCAATTTGTAAAATAGTGCACAAAATAATATTCCCTTTCAATTAAGAAATGTATTTACACGTGACTATTAAAAACAAAAATAAAACTTTAAAATAATAATTAGATGATCACGTCTTAAAAGCAGTAAATGTAGAAAATTACGTAATAAAAATATACTTGAGCGTGAATATTAAAAAGAGAAATACGTGTAAGTAGGGAAATTTACGTCACATTTAAAATGATCAAATAACAATATTTCCAAACAATTTCAATAAAAAATTATATTTACATGAGAGATCAATTTATTTCGACAAATCTTTTACCTATTATTGCAAATTTTAAAACAGGGTAAATTATAAAATTTCCTTTCCAATGTCAAAATTCTTCTATCTGTTTATTTGGCGTTACAGTTTAGCGATAGTTTTTTTTTTTTTTTTTTTAATTAAAATTGATCAACGGGGTAATGGAGAATCATCAAAAGACAAATAAACGTTGAATTAAAAATTCCTCGATGAAATAACTAATGCGTGTAACACATCTGATGTCAACTGAATGTGACGCGACGCCACGATTATGCACGTTTGGCGAAAAATCATATAAATCATATTTTGGCGGCAATTACAGTTGTAATCTGTTTCAACAGCAGTTGATTCGACCTTAAAATCCCTCAGTCAAAGGAAAATTAATGGAAACCTGGTTACAGCAGATCGCTACTGGTCGTTTAATTATAATACAATCTTCCATAATCGTTTTAGAGGTGATCAAATCAGAGTGTTTTTAAATCATGCGGTCTCAGAACGGGAGTTGGCGAGCGTAGCTCTCAGGGGGCAGAGCCCCCTAGTATATTATAAAGTTGTTCAAGTAATTATTTAGGGAAATTCAAATGCTTCAAATATCTATTTCCGTTGCTAAAGTAATTTTTTATTTTTAACTAAATTTCGTAGATATTATCTTAACCTTCCATAAATTGTAATACTTAACCGAAAGATTCATCTAATTTAAAGCTTATATGAATAAAATATTTTTTTTTGTATGGATTATTAAAATTTCAAATTTATATATATATATATATATATATATATATTAGTCACTTTTTAAAGTATTTTTTGATTTATTTATTACTAGCTGACCCGCCCGGCGTCACCCGAGCCCTTGTAATAAACTTAAATCTCTTAAAAAACGGAACTTTGGCCACGGTCTACGTTGGCTTCGGAACCGTATACCCAGCATGCTCGTACGCTCTAGAAAATCTTTTATTTTCCCCTACCACCGCCAGGGGAGCATTCTGTTCTAAACAAACCTCTTTCCGAATGAACTTCTGAGACAGGTCCCCGCTGCCTACGTTACTGTATAGCAGGCGCACTACAAAATTGAGCTGGTTTCGAGAGCATTGGAACATTATTAGCCCAGTTATTGTAATAAGACACAGTTACAGAAAATAAACTTGAGTGAGGTGCCGAGGGAAGGGGAATGTTTGAGTGTCCTTCCAAAAATGACTAATTAGGAGGCCCACTATGAATGCATACAAATTTGTTCGTTTTGTTAAGATAGGAATTTAATTACAAAATTGGCTTAAACTCTTATTTGTAAATAGTGGTAACCGCTATTCATAAATTTAATTTAATGTTATAAACAGTGACTATTAAGTTAAATATAATGTTTGGAATCACTTGCGTTGAAATCGGAAAGATAGTTGCTGATATATAGAAACGGGCCATAGTTAGAGAAAAACCTTGAAGGAGGGGCAGGGGGGGAGAGGGTTGTTCAAGTACCCTTCAGCAAATGACTAATTAAGAGGAGCACTATGCATCTTTCAAAATTCGTTGGTTTGCTTAAGCTAGGAACGTAATTACATATTTGGCTTACCCAAGTATTCGGAAATAGTGGCAACCGCTACTCATAAATTTAGTTTAATGTTATAAAGAGTGACTATTAAGTTAATTATAATGTTTGGAATCACTTACGTTGAAATCGGAAAGATAGTTGCTGAGATATGGAAACGGAGCATAGTTACAGAAAAAATCATGAAGGAGATCCCGGGGGGGGGGGAGGGGATGTTCAAGTGCCCTTCAGCAAATGACTAATTAGGAGGATCACTATGCATCTTTCAAAATTCGTTCGTTTCCTTAAGCTTTGAATTTAATTACAAATTTGGCTTAAACTGTTATTCGTAAATAGTGGTAACCGCTACTCATAAATTTAGTTTAATGTTATAAAGGATGACTATTAAATTAATTATAATGTTTGAAATCACTTGCGTTGAAATCTGAAAGATAGTTGCTGAGATATAGAAACGGAGCAGAGTTAGAGAAAAAACCTTGAAGGACGGGCCGGGAGGGGGGCGGGGGTTGTTCAAGTTTCCTTCAGCAAATAACTAATTAGGAGGATCACAATACATCTTTAATGATTGATTCATTTGGTTAAGCTAGGAACTTAATTTGAAATTTGGATTACACTATTATTCGGAAATTCTAGTAACTGATTTCTAGAAATACACCTTGAAGCTTAAATGTCATTAGACCCTTGAAAAAAAAAAACTTAAACCCGACTAATTATTATGAAGAAAAATGTGGCTGGAAAATATTTCAATCAGTGGGACGAAAGTGTAATTTGTCATGTACAGATGGCGCGACAATCGCATGGCTTCTCTACGTTGATAACTTCAATCCATATTGACACTATTTAGTTAGAAATCCTTATTTATGCATCGCCACTCTGGTTTATTTAATTACTTCTGTGAAGAATCAATGCAACCAACCAGTGAACCAACCAACCCAAGAGAATAAAAGCGTATTTTTAATGAGAGTTCTTTGTGCATTTTAATTAATATTTCAGAAAGTAATTAAATTATTAAAATTCTGACGCTCAGGTACACCAGGAGAGGGTTTGGACTACCTAAATCTAAATTTACAGACTTCTAGGTGCGCTAAATTTTCCTAGCCATCGCCAACAGACACACACACACGCACACACAGAGCGAAACTTTCTTTTATTAGTATAGATATTAAAACTACAATAATTTGAATTTGTAAATTACTTTGTTAGGAGTGTACACGTGCATTTTATTAACGTTATATTTTAACATTCATAATTTCTTTAATGATAGAAACAAAGTTATATGACTATTTGAAAACATTAATTGTAGTATAATATTTTTTTCGTAATGTAAAAAGTTATTAGAATATTTTACTTTCAACAGAATGAAATTTGGATGAACAATTAAGATAAAATAAATTATGTCCTCCATTATTATGTCTCATAATTGCTAAAAAATATATACAGGGTGATTCATAAAAGATGGGCAGAACTTTAAGGGGTTATAGTACACTTAAAGACAAATAATATTAAATAGGAGACTAAGGGTCCCAGACGTATTCCCAAGGAGATAGGGGGCATTAAAGTTTAGGGTCCGAAATTTCAAATGATTATAAAACATGGAAAAATTGGTCGATTCGTTTGCGGTTTTTGCAAAAAATTTTCTTTATGCCAGTATTTTCTTGAAATAAAATTTTAAAGTTCAATTTCAAAAAATGCCGATAGGGGGCGCTTTAGACTTTGGAGTAACAAACAACTATTTTTTAACGTTATTTTTTGTATTTCTTTAAATGATTTCGAAAGCTTAGACTTAAACTTAAATTTTGATCTAAAAATCTGAGTCCTAACGAGTAGTTAAGTAGCGTAAACTGAAATTTGAAATTTGAAACCCTTCTCCCCCCAGAACAAAAATCAGTTATTCCCGATCTTTGTGTCGTAGATTAGGCTCTAACTACTGCCGCGTTTTGCTAAAATTATTCTTTATGTCAGTATTTTCTTGAAAATAAATTTTAAAGAAAATTTTCAAAAAATTCCGATAGAGGGCGCTTTAGACTTTGGAGTAACGAACAACTATTTTATACCGTTATTTTTTGTGTCTCATTAAATGCTTTCTAAAGCTTAGACTTAAACTTAAATTTTCAGCTCAAAATCTGAATCGCTGAGCGTGGTTCAGTAGCGAGGGGAGGGGGTTCAAATTTCAACTTCTGAACATAGTTCAGTTTGCACTACTTAACCATGCCCAACGATTCTGTGCTGTGATACGAGGCAAAAATACAACTTTCGTCAAGGACTGCATAGTCAATTCACTCATAAAGGCACTGGCACAGTTGGAAACGTCGCTCATGCAAACGTTAAAGCTCCATTCCTGACGCTAGTCACCGGGTGAAGAAGGAAACAGAAAGTATGCAAATGTCAAATGGGGAAGAAGAAGAACACGTATGCAAAATTTCGACACGATTCAGGCATAAAAACCACTGAACGGTGAGTCAAGTGTAAGTCGCTGTAGTAATGAATCGGAAGATGGTGCCCTTCACGAATAAGGAAAAGGCTGAGATGCATTTAATTTACGGAGCGGCAGATGGAAATGGTGCAGAGGCACAACAAATGTACGGAGAGCGATATCCTAACAGGCGGTTGCCTAACCGCAAAACTTTCGAGCGCTTGCACAGACAGTTGTGTGAGACGGGATCATTTCTCGCTTCCCGGTCGAATGCAGGTCGTGCAAAAAAGGACGAATCAGTAGTTGTTGCAGAAGCCATTCTGGATGTAGTAGCGGCGCAGCCAAGTACAAGTACACGAACAGTGGCTAGCCAGGTGGATACCTCACAGTCCACGACTTGGAGGGTACTGAAGGATGAACATTTGCTCCCGTTTCATGTGCAACGAGTCCAAAAACTGTCTCCAGGGGATTATCCAAATCGTATTGAATTCGTCCGCTGGTTTCTGCAGCAGAACGCGCTAAATCCACATTTTGGACGAACTGTGCTTTTCACCGATGAATGTACCTTCACACGTGAAGGTACACTTAACACACACAATGCACATGTATGGGCGGATGTCAATCCACATGCTACGTATCCACATGCTCATCAGAGACGCTTTTCCATCAATGTTTGGGCAGGAATCCTCGGAGACCACCTAATCGGACCGTACCTTCTTCCTGAACGCCTCAACGGTAAAACATACCTCACATTTCTGCAACATGTGCTGCCAGACCTGTTAAACGTTGTTCCTCCACGCATCCGGCGGGTCATGTGGTTCCAGCACGATGGAGCGCCAGCCCATTACGTACGAGACGTCCGCAACTATCTGGACATCACATTTCCGAACAGATGGATTGGTCGAGGTGGTCCTGTTGCTTGGCCTGCTCGCTCGCCAGATCTTTCACCCCTCGATTTCTTTTTTTGGGGACGATTGAAGGCTCTTATGTATGAGACACCCATTGAATCCCCCGAGGAACTGGTCGCCAGACTTTCCGCCGCTGTAGGGGAAGTGCTCGAAAAGCCTGATGTTTTCGCGAATGTTCGCCGTTCCATTCGTCGCCGTTGTTCTGCGTGCATAACCTCTGGTGGTCACAATTTTGAACATTTATTGTGATTACATGTTAATAAATATGCTTTGGTAACATAATCCTAATTTGTGTCTTTTTACCTCGTATCACAGCACACAATGTGTGGACATGGTAAACTGAACTGTGCTCAGGAGTAGAAATTTCAAACCCCTCTCCCCAGAAACTTAACCACGTCTAACGATTCAGATTTTGGGCTGAAAATTTAAGTCTAAACTTTAGAAAGCATTTAATGAGACACAAAAAATAACGGTATAAAATAGTTGTTCGTTACTCCAAAGTCTAAAGCGCCCTCTATCGGAATTTTTTGAAAATTTTCTTTAAAATTTATTTTCAAGAAAATACTGACATAAAGAATAATTTTAGCAAAACGCGGCAGTAGTTAGAGCCTAATCTACGACACAAAGATCGGGAATAACTGATTTTTGTTCTGGGGGGAGAAGGGTTTCAAATTTCAAATTTCAGTTTACGCTACTTAACTACTCGTTAGGACTCAGATTTTTAGATCAAAATTTAAGTTTAAGTCTAAGCTTTCGAAATCATTTAAAGAAATACAAAAAATAACGTTAAAAAATAGTTGTTTGTTACTCCAAAGTCTAAAGCGTCCCCTATCGGCATTTTTTGAAATTGAACTTTAAAATTTTATTTCAAGAAAATACTGGCATAAAGAAAATTTTTTGCAAAAACCGCAAACGAATCGACCAATTTTTCCATGTTTTATAATCATTTGAAATTTCGGACCCTAAACTTTAATGCCCCCTATCTCCTTGGGAATACGTCTGGGACCCTTAGTCTCCTATTTAATATTATTTGTCTTTAAGTGTACTATAACCCCTTAAAGTTCTGCCCATCTTTTATGAATCACCCTGTATATAATGCATGTAATGTATATAATGTAAAATATATATATGTAATGTTATCTTATATTTTGCATATAGGTATACCGCCAAATCCAAATTCTGCTGTTACTTGTCAGTCAGATGGAGGAATCCCTCTTAAAAAACTGCCTGGGCAAGAAGAAACACTTTCATCAGGGGCGTTGTCACACAAATGGAATAATAGCAGCCAAAAAGACATCGACCGCAAACCATCCCGGTGACATTCCATTGTCTAATTGTTTCATCTTTGCCTCTCAAATGTATGAATTCTTATCACAAATTTTTATATTCGTTGAATGTGAATAAAAACACCCTGCCAAAATCAAATTTTATAGACATTGAAATTGTGTAAATTTGATATAAAAAAATAAATGTTTTTTTATTAATATGTAGTTGGATTTATTGAACAATATATAGAAATATATTTAGCCAGGTTTATTTTGATTCTTGTTCAATTCGGAGTAATATTCTACCATTTTTACACTCTTTTAATTAACTCTTTCGGGTCTGGTGTACTATTAATAGTGCATGTCCTTATATTGAGTATTATTTCATCTTAATAATTATTTTCGTTATTATCTGTCTGTAAGAATAGTAGGCTATGTCTATATATTTATTATTATGACTTCTTTTATGCTTTATCATTCAGTAATAATAATAATAATAATAGTTTGCTTAATTCTTTTTGCACTGAGGGAGATTATTTCAGACTTATGTTTCACTCCTTAAATTTAAAATTAGGGATACTTTTCCGAACGTATAAATTGTGATGAAATATAAAAAAAAAAAAAAAAAAAAAAAATAGAAAATGTTATGACTGTTTAATACTGCTGTAATAAGACATTCTTCAAAATTTCATCCTTAATCTATTGTCACATGAATAGCCAGAAAACAAATATTTCTTTTAGTTTTCAGTAAATGACATATTCGTTAAATTACAGTAACCTTTGAATTTTGTGATTTGAATAGCTACTTTTAATATTAAGTTAAAAGTAAATTTTCTCAAAAACTGAAAACAAATTCGGTCCCGAAAGGGTTAATTTAACTTTGTTGGTACATGTACATTGTTAAAATTTTGCAGCAAACTGGCCAGTCATTCGGCGGTTTTTGAAGAACATGATTGCATCACAGTCATGTATCTTTATTTTGACCATAATAGGGTCCATAATATGGTCAGATACGCTTAATAATATGGTCAAGTAAATTTTATCATTAAAAATGTCGTTATGAGTACACAGTTTGATGCATAATTTTAATACTATATCTAAAGATGAAATTTTATGATAGAGTTATCACTCACATCCTGATGTGTTAGATTTATAAACATTTTGTACATAGGTGTCATTTTAATGACAATACAACATTAAAAAACTTTGTAGAGCTCAATTATAATTTATAAATTAATTTAAAGAAATTTTCTTTTAGCCGGGCACAGATGATAAATCGCCGAATATTATTTATGGTTACAGCTGTATACGACAACAATTGGGTTAATTACATACGCCAAACCACGATCTCTAAAATATGCCAACTGGCTGTGAAACTGCAATAATGGAATATTTTAATTACTAAAAATAAAAATAAAAATACAGAGTGAATTATTTGTATGTTCTTTTCTAGAATACGTTTTTGTCAATTAATATTTTATTTTTAATTAAATTATGATTTTACGTTCAGAAAATAATTTACAAATCCCAACTTGATAGTTCAAATAATGCATTATTACTTTTTTGTTTCCAAATCTTAAACAAGTTGGAAATTGTACGTCAAACGTTACAAACGAGGTGCGTTCTTACGCACGTTTTAGAATTAAATTCATGATATCCCGTGCGTAGAACGGGTTAAACAGCTAGTTAAGTATATATTTTATGACACTGTTCATACAAATATCTTAACTAGTTATATAAATATTCAGATATATATGTATCAGCTAGTTATATAAATATTCAGATCTTGATGATTTTTAATTCTGTGAAATGAATTATATCGTCTGCAGATTAATTTCTGTCATAAAATAAGTATCTCGGTCGCTTGACGATTAAACTTCGGAAGCTCCTATAACAAGAAAGCACCGATTTAAAAAAAAAAAAAATTCAAATTTCTTAATAAATATTTTTATTAATATCTCCTAAAGTTTTGATTCGATTTTAATAAAATTTGAAATGTCTCGACAAAATTCTGCAAAGATAATATATTTTAAATTGCAAACCATTTGGTTGGGTAGTTTTTGCGTTGTTATATGCGGACAGACAGACAGACGGACGGACAGACAGACGGACAGACAGACAGACAGACGGACGGACAGACGGAAGGACCAAACAACGACTATAGGTGCTACGTATTTATATAATTACGAACGCACCTAAAAAAGGAAAGTTATTATACTTTAAAATAAATTCACTAGTTTGCTCTATCTGCCAAAAGTAAATAAAAGAGATGGATTTCCCCCAATCAGTGCCCCCGCAAAATTATCTTTGAATAACGATTTTTTTTTTTTTTTTTTTTTGGAACAACATGTATTCCAATTATGAAATTAGGTGCGATTTTTAGGATAAACATTGAATGCTTATAAAATATTGTATAAAAAATAAATTTACTTTTATACTTGCTGTACAACGCAATACGTTACATATTATAAATTAGATAGAATACATAACACATTTTTTTTTCTGGATGGATTTATAATCACTCATTTTTTGCTAAATCAGGCGTGAAACCAACAGAATGAAAAAGTGTCCAAACCTGGATTCGAACCAGGATCGTTGGCCTTGCGCGCCACTGCTCTATCATGAAGCCACCTGTACGCTATTCAGCCTTAATAGTACTCAGGGATTAATGGTAGAGCAGTGGTGAGTAACGCTAACGATCCTGGTTCGAATCCATGCTTGGACATTTTTTTACTCCGTTGGTTTTCACGCCTGATTTAGCAAAAATTCAGCAATTATAAATTCCTCTAGTATTTGTACAGGCGTATGCCAATTCTACAAATATTATATATATATATATATAGAGAGAGAGAGAGAGTTATAATACCTTTGAATTTCAAAATACATTAATCAAGTTCTTTCAACATTACTAACCTAATCTCCAATTGAGATAGTTATTAATAAAGTGTAGACAGAAACCACAAAGTTAATTAAAATCAACAAGTGCAAACATAAATTACCAAAGCAGTTTTATCAATGGTACGCTGCCAAAAATACTGAAATTAGTGAAGAATATTTATGAAATAATGATAATATGCCATAAAATGAAAGAAAATTGGAATTTGTATATCAAGTTAATTCAAATAGAATTGGAAATGAAAAAATGATATAATATGCCATACAAATGTAAGAAAATTGAATTTGGATATCAAGTGAATTAAAATGGAATTGGAAATGAAAAAGACACGTGTAAAGCTTAATCCTCAGCCTTGTAGAGCTTCACATGTGTCTAAAAAATAATGCAGTATTTCATAAAATATACTGGCAAATATGCTGAGATCAATATATTACTACCAGACACATTGCATTATTACCAGAAAACAATTGGAAATAAAAAACCTTTAAAATGTAGATGAGAAAACGTACTCACAATAATTATCTATCATGTTGTAAATTATTCTTCGGCCACATTGAGCTAATAACATGACATATCTAAAAACCGTGATAAGATAGTCAAGTTGAAACAACATATTTGAAATAAAAACCAAAAAATTACTTGACAGTATAAATTGATTGATTTAAAACACACTAAAAATATTATAAAAAATCAAAAACACACTTAAAATTGTGAATAAACAAATTTCCTAAATAATTTTTATACTTCAAAAGTAAATTAAAAAGACAACTGCTCTAACTATAGGCAAATTAAATATTTTGACATTATGTTTACAAGTGAATGTGCTGCCTTCTATGAGATATATTAATAAACAAAAAAAAATACATTAAATTTGATTTAATCATTTTTTAATTTAGCTTAAAAAATACATATATTAATAAATAATAATATCATTGTAGTTTTACAAAAACATCCCAAATAATCCCATTATAAGAATTAAAGCATTGTCTCACATTTATTTCAAAATCTTTTAAATTGATTACAATTTATTAACCAAATTCTTAAATATTAACTATTGTTATTTGTAAAATGTATAGTTCTGTCATCTATTGACATTCTCCAAATTTTTCATACAGCCCCACCAGTGGCTGAGAGGTTGCGCTCTCGAAGCTGGTAGACGGGAGGTGCTGGGTTCGATCCCAATCGCGCCCGTCGGCCTAATCGTTCGGAGTTTTCGTGGTTTTCTTCGAGCCGTGAATTTATCCATGCGTAAATACGGGTTAGGTTCCCTTAGAAAGACCCCCACGAAGGGCATTCCCCCCGGACCTATATCCCATGTGTAGATAATTGGCCGTCAATAATCAACCCAACCCAACCAACCCAAATTTTTCATATATGATAACATGAAATTAAAAAGTGTTTATTAAGTCAACATTTAATTAATTAACTATGAATATACAAAAATTAAAAAGATAGAAACATATAAAGATTTTGTTATTATTATCTAATTTAAGTATAAATTAACGTAAAAATGAAAGCAGCATATATATATATATATATATATATATATATATATATATATATATATATATTCATCGCTACTGATTAAACGACAATATGCGTTTCATGATTGCCGCAAGGATTGTGGTTAATGAAGACAATTAATCTTGTGCTGCAGGATAGTAGCCTAGCCAGCTAATAAGAGTGATGAGTGGCAGGCTAGATATCGTCCAGGATGCTTAATGGTAGAGCAGTGGCGCACAATGCCACCGATCCTGGTTCGATTCAAGGGTTGGACACTTTTTTTTTTCCGTTGGTTTCAGGCCTGATTTAGCAAAAAATCAACGATTATAAATTCATCTAGTATTTCTAAAGGCGTATGCCAGTTCTAAAATATTATATATATATTTTTGTATTTTCGAATTTTTTTTATGCTGTAGATTTAAATTATAATAGAGCATAAAAGTATATATTTCCATGTGCAATTGTTATTTTAAAAAATTATCTGACTTGAAGTTCAAGATCATTTAATGAGTATTCTAACTTGATATATATATATATATATATATATATATATATATATATGTTTTATCTAAGTTGATAAAGATCAATTGCGGAAAATCTGATACATTTATATATAAGATGCATGATTTTAAAATGCATAACAATAATACTCATAGCATTCGTAGTGAGATAAAATTTAATTAAGCTCACCTAAAAACAACAGATACGGCGACGAACATAAAAAAAATATATACTTTTATTACGAAATCACGATTTTATATTTAAGGAGGTTTGCCACAGTTGCTTATTTTTTTGTGTTTATTTGGGTAATTTAAAATAATTCATAGATACATTTTGATATGATGGAATCCAGAAATAAGACAATTCTGTCGATACAATTTTCAGAAAATTGTTATTTTATTAAAATTTGATTAAAACTCTGAAAAACATTTATGCTGTTACATATATTAATACAGTATAGCAGTTTTTAGGGTTCCATACTTAAAAAGTCCTTCCGGCCTGTACCGGGAGGAAAAGGTAGCTTTCCTATATCTTCGTTTTAAAATTTTAGCTAATGTTACACGAAAACAGCAAGCTAAAATGCAAAGAAACGTTTACAAAATATTCGTTAATACTGAATTTGAATAAGAAATTCGCCAAATTATTGAGCAATAGCCAAATTGGCTTCATTTATGAAGACTTATTTTGGTCGCCAAATTTGGCATATTTCGCTAAATGTCGCCAATTTTGGCGAGAATTTGGCGCTAACGGATATGAATATATAGTTTAATGCGTATGATTGGGAAAATTATTACAACAATGAAAGAAAATAATTTGCGAGTAATCGCGTTAATGTGCTGTTTTGTTTCAAAATGTCAGCCACCCTAGAATTTCAAACTGCTCTATCTCAGCCATTTTTTAAGATAGAGGTAAACCAAAAAATGCTCTGGAATCCTTATATATATATATATATATATATATATATATATATATATATATATGGATATATATATATGGATATATATATATATATATATATATATATATATATATATATATATATATATATATATGGATATATATATATGGATATATATATATATATATATATATATATATATATATATATATATATATATATATATATATATATATATATATATATATATAAATCAACATTTGAACGGAGGGTGGTTTTGGGGTCTTGGGGTCATGATCGGTGAAAATATATCGAAATTTTCTGGAACTGCTTTCCTCCAAACGGCTGCAATAGGTAGATTTATACTTTTTTGTATTGAAAGCTACCTAAAAGTAAAACCGAAACCATTAAAGATCACTCCTATGTCTGTCTTTCCGTCTGTCAGAGCCTTTTTTCTCGTAAACTATGGGACGTGGAAAGTTCAAACTTCGGAAAATTTAAAGTCCACATATATTCAGATTATTACCCATTAACAAATATGTTTAGGAAAAATTTAAGAGGCTAATTAGGTTACTTGAAAAAAAAAACGTTTTATTTTTGTATAACGTGTGGAGTATCGAGTGAAATCTCTTGTAATACCGAACTCAAAAATATATTTGTTTTAATTTTAGGTATTATATTTTCAGAGATATCGTTGAAAATACACTTAAAAAACTATTTCCCACCCTCTATTTCCGAATCTATTGAAAACTAAAATTATGAAAAAAATTAGGGGTAGTAAGAGTTTATTTAAAGCTTGCAGGAAATTGTTGCGATTGTTCTAGGTAGTATAATACTTTTTGAGAAAAACGCTTTTTTTTTCGTTACACACAAACTTTAGTTTTCGGGCGGTCAGCGAGAGTGTTGACGAGAACTGGAGGTATCTTTCGATGCAGAAACATCCAAGTATATTTGATAACTATTTTCGAAAACAATTGTCATTAATTAGCCGAGCTATTAAGTTACTTGAAAAAATTCGATTTATGTATCGTGTAGGATATCGTTCAAAAGATCTCGTAACATCGAACGCAAAAATATATTTGTTTTAATATTAGTTATTATATTTTCAGAGATATCGTTGAAAGTAAACTGGAAAAATATGTCACCCCCCCCTTTCCCATTACCGAATTAGTTGAAACTAAAATGAAGAAAAAAATAAGGATAGTAGGCGTTTATTAATTAATAAACAGTAATTAATTAATTTAATGTACGGAACCCTTTGAGGGCGAGTTATACTCGCACTTAACCGATTTATTCATACTAATATTAGAAGTGCTCAGAAATTCTAGAAATCAGTTTTCCAGAATGTTTTGAAAGATTTGAGAAAAAGAAAAATGATATGAAGTGTATAAAAATACAGTAAAATAGAGTTATTATACCAGCTTTACTGTTAGAAAAAAAATCGTCACATTATTCTCATTTTCCAAGTACATATATGCATTTTTGAAATTTAAATTATAATGAATTAAGAATATTCATGCGTAATTATCATTTCAGAATATTTCTGTCTGAATTGCAATTTATGATTCAAAGAATTAGCAGCCTAATTTAAAATATGAGCGTTTTTTAAAACTATCAGATAAAACAGTTTTGTCTGTGTTATACATGGTGGAATTTCAGGTAAAATAAATAATAATTCGATATGCTTAAAATACGGTGATCATAATAACGGAGCTGTGTGCATTTGTGTTCATAAAACGTTGTAAAAAATGGGGTTATTTTGACGTAATTATAGTAAAACCAACCGCTTTATAAATGAGAATGCAAGTCTTATTTTGTACGTGTAATAAAACGAAGTATGTTATTTCCCTGACAAGACAGAGAAAATGAAACAAAGAAACGAAATGCAATAGAATGTTGTGAAATTTTATTTCGTATGGCAAGAACATAAATCCTATACTTTATAGATAATAGACGCCAACAAACAGTGCAAAAAGTGGCAGTGGCTTTTGAATGATTGCATTGCAACACTCTGGCCGAAACCCACTGCCACTTTTTGCACTGTTTTACCCTTAATAATTTGCGTTCCATAACATGGCTGTTATTTTTATACAGTGCACGAAATAATTATCGACCTTTTTCTATCTTTAAGAAAATACAAAAAGTATAGTTACATTCTCCCCCCCCCCCTCTCTCTCTCTCTGTATATATATATATATATATATATATATATAATTTTATATATATAAAATTATTATACAAAATTATTATATTCTATATTATTTATATAAAATATATATATGAAATTTTATATTCTATATTATTTATATAATATATATATATATGAAATTTTATATTCTATAATATTTATATAAAATATATATATATAATTTTAAATTCTATATATATAAAATTTTAAACAAAAGGCACATTACAATTTCTCATGATAGTGGAATCATATATTTACATCTAAACATGAATAAAAACGCACCTACGAGATAGAAACATAACATAATATTCAATGAATATGGGTAGATTTTCACTTATTTAATAATTGTTCAAAGTCACAAATTTGTCATCTTGTTCACTCTCCTTATTAATATACTCCCCTATTTATTCCGTTGTTATATACAAGGAATGAGTAGTTAAATTTTATGTAAATAAACGAAGCGTCGATATTTTCTTCCACAAATTGAAGGCGCTGAGTTCCATTGAACATTAATCAAATTAACACACACAGTCCAAACATTGAAATATCTTGAGAGTATATGGGCAGGTATTTGCTCACTTTTTGTTGATCAAAAACCACACTACTTTTTTCATGTAATCCCTTGTCAAAAGAAAAAAATCTGAGCAATTTTCATTATTTTTAAAATTAGCATATCTTTCCTAGGTTGGACACTGTCATCTTTAAACACACCCACAAACACACCCACACCCATTCACAAATTTGTCCACACACGAACACCCACATGCATCCACACATCCACACCCACACACACACACACACACACGCACATGTGAGGAAATTAATACAGTATTATTTGGTGCAATTTGAAAAAATAGTATACAAAGAAAAAAAGAAAAAAATATATATTTCTGTTTAATTTTCTGATATTTTACTTAGTTTTATTTATTTATTTATTTTTTTAAGAAAAGAAAAAAACCATTTATTGAATTTTTTTACTTAGAAATTTTTATGTTTATATTTTTATTTATTTACTTGTTTTTTATTTCACTGATTCACTATTTAGTTTTACAAAAAGTACAATAAAGATCGTCCAATGTAAATAAGTTCAATTCAGAAATATATACAGAAAATTCAGAAATATATACAGAAAATTCAGAAATATATACTGAAATTTTAGAATTATGAATATACAGTTATATTAAAAAGAAAACTCTAAACGGTGGAAAATGGCATTGGAATATTTTTAAATCTTTCTCATTTTTTAGCGTAAGACTTCTCGGAACTCTGTTTCCCATATCTATATTTATTGTAATTTCCATGGTTAAATGACTGTTTAAAATATCTTTGGCCATATCTATTATTGCTTCTGTTATCAAATGGTCTATTAAAATTTCTGTTCTTTCCCTTATGATCAAAATTCATATTGCGATCTTTCACATAGTCTTTTCTACAATGTGCAGGACTACTACTTTCATAATTTTCTTCTGGAGATGGATAGTCAACATTTCATTCATCGGATAATCCTGTATCTTTTGTTTTATTCGGCTTATATGGTTTTATTAATTTTCGTATTTTTTCTCTGTTTTCTAAATTTGTAATATGAGTCAAATTCACCCCGTCATTTACGCAGTCGATTTTAACCATATTTCCCAACCTCGATTATAGTTGTTTATACTTGAATCATCAATTTTTGTCTGTACTTCGTTAATTTTAATGTATCCTACATGTACTTTGTTGCCGCTTACTATTCTAACACCATCTTCCGTTACTTTTAACGCCATGCATTCTACTGCTTTTCTGTCTATTATTAAATCACAGTCCGTCTCTTGTACCACGTAAAATTTATCCTGGATTTCTGTATCGTACACGTAGACTTTATGCCAGAAAAAACCTGTTGGCTTAATTTTTTTCCACCTATGCCCGATATAGATATATTGTCGCTGGTTAATTTTGGTGCGTTTATTGCAGTATAATATCTTGAATTGGCGATTGAAACATCACTTCCTGTATCGATTATTACGTTTGTTTTTATTCCGCGAATATCTAAGATTCTTCCTTTTTTACCATTTAACATGTCCATATTAACTATTTTTCTTTGCGTGTTTTGGGTCTCATCTTGGTATTTTGTTTCTCGCCAATTTTGATTATGTTGAGGGTAAAAATTTTAATATTCTAGTTCTGTATTATTCGCCATGGCACATTTTGCGCTCACGTGACCAGGGTTGCCACACGTAAAACAGATTATATGCGACTCTTTGTTTTCGTGACCTACATTGTACCTATTATCAACTTGGCGTCTTTTCGAATTGGCGTAGCCAGCAACTCTCGATCTTCTTTCATCAAAATCCCTTCTTGTATCCTTAACTGATTGTTTCTTGTAAACCCTTCGTGATGTTCCGTAACTATCTAATTTATTAACTAATTCATCAATTTTCTTTATTACTAATAATTCCTCTATGAAACGTGTCTTTGTTTCCGTAGGTAAATTATGCCTGATTTGATTAACAACAATTAATTCCGCTAAATCTCCAAATTTATTTACTTGAAGACCTTCAATCCATTGTTGAAAATACACCTTTATCTCATACGCGAAATCGCGCCAATTAGTCTTTGGCTCCTTTTTAGATGAGAAAAATTTCAGCCTAAACTCTTCTGGTGATAGTTTGTAGCGTTTTAGTAGAATGTTTTTTATGTAATCATAATCGTGAATTTCAGGTTCGTTTTCCCTCGTAATTATATTGATCGCATCTAACGGCATTAGATGAATTAAATAATTTACCCATTCTTTTTTATCAATGCCCGTTTGCGCCATTTGCCTTTCGTACATAGCCAGATATAATCTAATATCATTTGAACTTTCAGATTTAGTTAATAATCTAAGCAATTCAAATTGCTTACCTGGAATTGTTCTCGGGTTTTCCTTAATGTGTTCTCTTGAATTTTCTTGAATCTGCATTTTCTTAATTTCAAAATCTCTTACGTTTTCGCGGTCTTTTTGCTCCAATTCTACTTTCCACTTTCTCTCTTCCATTTCCATTTTCAACTTATCTTCTTCAATCTCTGCTTGTAATTGTAATTTCTTCTCTTCCAGTTCTGCTTGTAATTTCTTCTCTTCCAGTTCTGCTTGTAATTTCTTCTCTTCCAGTTCTGCTTGTAATTTTTTCTCTTTCTCTTCTCTTTCTTCTTCTGTTTTCTCTTTTCTAGCTGCTATCACTACTTCCAATCGATCTCTTATAAATTCTTCTTCGTAACACTCCCAACTCTTGATCAGTTTTATTAGGACGGGTACTGTCGGTTTTTCTGGTGCTTCAATTCCGCATTCTTCGCAGAGGTTTTTAGATCAATTTTCTTAGCTTTATTTAGAGTTCCCATGTTTATCTTTCAAAATTTGTACTTGAAGTTATAGGATTACGGTTTCACCTTGCGAAATCATAACACAACTTTTGATACCAGCGTTTTATTTTTAATTATTCCGGTATCCGAGCCCCCAAAAATGTAGAAAGATGATACGTAAACAGTTAATTTACTGAATTAATTGAACAACTAGACTTCAAAATAACAACAGCAAGAACTTTAATACCATTCTAGTAAATCAATTCCACAACGCTTCGTTGGTTATTTCTTCAAAATATCTTACACTTCTGACATAAAACATACAATATTCTTATTGTTACATAGTCCAATTAGGCCTAGCAGGTCCCTTATTGACTCTTCCATACTTCATCGCTTCTTTGATGATAAAAATTATATGACTGGCTCTTTGCCAAATCTCGCGATCCAAAATATTTATACCTCGTGCATTTGAATCATGGATGATAGTAATAGTACTAAATCGTCAGTTAATACGACGATCATGACGTCATAAAGCAATTGAAGTATTAACACTGAAATCTTACACACACACACACACACACACACATATATATATATATATATATATATATATGTTAGTTTTTTTCTTTATTACGATTTGAAGATTCGGAGAACTTTCGTCTAAAATATTAAGTCTGCGTTTAATACCTTGTCTTTTTTAAACACTAAATCAAACATTTCTTGGTTATCTGTTGATTTAGAATTTACGAGAAGTTCTACACCACCACATATACATTGGGGTAAATCGTCGTATGAATTATTTTCTATTACATCTTCTGCATCTCTTACAATACTGCGATGAAGCGGCAAACAATTTCCAGAACATCCGAAAAAACATCCAAATCTAAAATAAAAATTATTGAATCATCTTCCATGTAAAATAGCCAGAAATAAATGATGTAATGCTGAAAAATAAAAAGATGGATACTGAAAATGCTTATGGTATTGGTAATTTCATTTTGTTTTTTATTATAAATGTAGAAGATTGACTAATTTATAAGAATTCTTCTTAAAATATCAGTTTTAGAATGATGTTATCTCTTTTATCTCCAACTATAATAAAGAAGGAAGTTTGTGTGTTAGTCTTTATTTCACTCCGACAATTAATGTTAGCTATTGCTAACAGCAATAATAATTCCCATTTTGCTGGTTAGTGGAGCTGAGTATGATTACTCAAAAGTTGTTGTTAATATAAAGAAAATGCTTGTGATTGCATAACGTTTCATAACATATCAGATTTTTCAAAAAAAGCTACAGAAATGTGTTATTTATCGAAATTGCGGAACTTTTTCCTGAATCACAATTATTGTAAATTAGCCCCAAGCGAAGGAACCCATTAGACGTGTATCCAGAGATCTGGGGTTACAGAAAATTGGCCACTGTCTTCAGATACAACGTTCATGAAAATTCATATGCAGAGAGTAGTGGTACTCACACTGAAGTTTATGAATATGTACAGGAGCAATGGTACTCACACTGAAATTCATTAACATACATAGAAGTAAATTTGTAGGCTTAAAGCCAACTTAACTTTATGACTAATCATTTTAGTTTCTCTTTGAATAAGCCTGTAATTTCGGTTCCACAAGTGCGAAAACTTAATATATATTTAAAAAATGCATTTAAGTATTTTTTTAATAAAATTTTACTATTTTGATTCATTTTTTAAAGAAAATGACGATATTTAATTTTCTTGTTCTAGACAATATGGATATATTTATCCAATTAATCATCATGCAATGTTTGCTGTGAATGATAATTATCTAATTAAACCAATATCGTCGATTTATACCTAATAATACACCTCATTCTTTAAATTTAATTAGAAAAATCACTTCAAATAGCTAATGCTATCTTCAAATTCGAATCAAATAAATTCTTTCACATTTTAAAATATGCGAGTTACTTATTCATTTCATATTATTTCCTTAAAAGTGAAATTAAAATCGGTCAAAGACTTTGAACTTTGTGATTATCATACAGAATCAAAGTATTTTAGAAGAGCTTGTACGTGACTTTATGATTAAAAGAAAATTGTCTTTGAAGCTGAGTTTATGGAAAGTAACAGGAGTTTAAAGATCACGAAGAATTTTGTAAAGAACACGAATTTAAAAATGAAAAAAAAAAGCATGTATAATTTAATAGGCAGAAAATTTTTCGATAAGACATAAATGTCTTTAACTTCATTTTTAGCCGTTTATTTGCCGACTGCTCTTAGATTTAAACGAAACATTAACTCCTTCAAATTAGTTAAAAACTCATCTTAGAATGCTTTTGCCAATGGAAAAAGAATGTTTTATATATATATATATATATACAATATAATTCTTTAAGTTTTATATTCCGTAATAAGAGGATATTATTTATTGTGTTCGATTTTGATTAACGTAAATAGATTTTCAAATGGCAGTATAATTATCTAATTAAACCAATATCCTCGATGATTTATACCTAATAATATACCTCATTCTTTTACGTTATTTCTACGTTATTTTATTTTCCTATAAATGATCGATGGATAATTAAAAACAATTTAAAAGTTTCAAATTAGTATATTATCTTGTAATTGATGTATTTATTTTCTATACATCTTCAAAAAAAATAATTTTTTATTCTGATTCGTAGTACTTTTTACTACTTTTTTTTTTTACTTCAATCTATGAAAATTTCTCTTATAAAAATTTTATTGTTATATCTGCATTAATTATTGAATTAATGCATTATAATAATTATTAAATTAATAATCTACATTAGTTATTGAAAGACATCTTTGAATGGAACGCTTTTTTTCCATGTTTCTAAAGAAAATTGTATCTCATAGATAAAGAAAATTTCGTTGAAATATCACCAAAAATATCTTTTATTAAACATTTCATTCTTACATTGATATTTCATTACATATCATAAGTAATAAACTAATTTCATTGAAAAATCTCTTGAAAATATGTTCTATATATAGCACCAATAAATAGGTAAATAATGGATGTATCACGTTAATTTTAGCTTTAATGTGTGAAATTAATAAAAAATTCTGTTCACTTATTTAAATTTTATATAAAGAAACATAAAACTTTGCAGCAGGTAAAAAGGTATTTAATTCAATTATTAAACATTTAAAATGTTGATCGTTTATTTTTGTACAAATTTGAATACTAAAATGAAAAAAGGTTTTTACTTTATGATAAATCTTTACTTGGAGTGTGTAGAATTTATAGTTCGTTTACAGGTCTTATAAAATTGTTCTGCTGTAATATTAGCAATTGGAAAAAAATTTGCAGTGTATTGTACACTGCTTCAAACATTATTAAATTTATATGCGTTACTGAAGTTCACTACAACATGCTTCCTATATAATATGCAGTTGTGGGTTGTGAGAGGCACACTGCCATGTTTGAATGTCTGCCATGCTTGACAGAATTCGCTTTCATAAATCGTTAACGCTCCGCAACATATAACGGAAGTTTTCAAAGACTCCCATAGTGTTCGAAACTTCACTGTCTAATCATTAAAATGACCCTAAAATAAGCTACTTTGTATTTTATTTGACTTTTTCAGAAAGAATTCCAACGTGTCAACTACTGATTAGATAGGTGTTCACTTTTAAATTTTACGTGTCCCTGGTGCATTTTAAGCTCTCAGAAAAACATTACTTTACATTTAAAATATCAACTTTTTCAGCTTTGTCGTATGAATTGAGATATCGAAAACACACTGTTGTCGCAGACATTAAAACTAAGAACATTGCACTAAAAATTGGAGCCCTTAATGTATCTACAACTGCTACAATTATACTACATGGCTTTATATTAATATAAATACATCTAGAATGTTCAAAGATATTAAAAAAGTAATATAACAATATTTTAAATTACTATAATTTGAAAAATAAGCTTCAATACATATTTTCCAAATTTGACATATATATATAATATACATAATTAAAAATTTAATTAAGAATTCATTACATATAAAAATCACCAAATTAAGTTTAAGGGATTTTTTTTTACTATGAACCTTAAATTATCTGAATTCGGAACGCAACAGGATTTTGGGACAATTATGGCAGATAGACATTTTTATGTGTAAAAGTATGTCTTGCGGACAGTTTTAAGTGTAACAACTTATTTCCGTATACATTTTTTTATTTTATTTACTAACATCTAAATCTTTTGACCATAAATAAATAAATAAAATACGTTTTAAAAAATTTCTTCCTACTACATTTCAAGCACTCTTGAAGCTTCTGTTTAGGGGTATTAAAAACAGCTTTGCTTATAACTTTCTTATAACCTTTTAAATTGAAATGCTGCATAACATATTAGATAAAACTAAATTTTAATGAAAAGGATTATTTATGTCAATATAAAGCATATATTAAACTTATTTTTTAGAAAAAGAAATTAGATGAAGTAACCACATCGTATTTGGTTTTTCTTATGTGTTCACAATAAAGTAATGATTTTTACGCCTAGCGCAGTATTATAGTTCCATTCTTATATTTTTAGATTGTTTTAAACAATATATTTGACGATTTGTATTTAGAAGCTAATCATATATTTTATCTGCATCTTATCAATTAAATCGCATTGATTTTTATCTTCCTCACACTGTAAAAAATTTTCCGGAAGGTTCCGGAAAAAAATGGTGGCATTAAGATGCCACGGCTTTTTGCTGTTACGTTTCACAGCAAAGTAGTGAAACATTCCAATTTTTCCGAAACATTCCGTAATATATACTCCGAAACCTTTCATATCAAAATACTGAAATATTTCAGCGTCACGATACGCTTTTTTCCGAAACCTTTCATGTCAAAATGCTGAAACATTCCAACTTTACGGCATAAGAATGTTTCACTACTTTGCTGTGAAACGTAACAGCAAAAAGCCGTGGCATCTTAATGCCACCATTTTTTTCCGGAACATATCAAAATACTGAAATGTTCCAGTTTCACGGATCATCTTTTTTCAGAACTTTTTTTTTTTAATTCTGGAAATATTATTTTTTATTTATCAGGTAACAAAATCGAAGCTGTACAACAAAAATATATTAATCGAAACTCATGACTAAACATGTAAAAAATATTTGCGAAAAGTGAAGTCCGAGCTCGGTCTTGCTGGTAAAAATTATATTTTTAAAAAATGCAAACCCTATTTTTATTTCTTTATTAAAATCATAAGTTTTTAGAAAATATAAAATTTCCTTTTAATCAATTTTTTTTTCTGATTTGATAATTTACATCTTTGCTAGAACTTTCGATAAGCAATACTAAAGATGAGAATGAAACGTGTAAAAACTTCTTTTATGTGTTAAATTTTTTTCTCCAAATTTTACATAATAAAATGAGAGAAATAGTACATCACACTTATTTTGCATATATCATATTTTATAAATAGGGAAGGCGGGACATTAAATATTCTAAAATTATTTCAACTGCTTCCTAAGACACAAATTTATTAAACTAATTTTGTTTATAATTAATTATACGATAAAAAAAAAGACAGTACTATATGGTTTTATCAACGGATAAGATTTTTGAAAACAATTTAGATTTAAAAAAAATTATATTTTAACAAATTACAATAACTATTGGAAAAATGTCCCGAAAGCTTTAAAAAAAAAAAAAAAACTATTTTTGAGTTATAGCGGCTCCCACAATTATGATTATGCCAAGGTTGCTGTTTTGATTTCGCCAAGATCATCGCAAAGCTTATATATGCATCCTATATACGCAAATATATATTCCAAACACTCCTATATGTGCCACATACGTCATTATACACATATTATTTACGTCTTATATGTCGCATATACATCACATACACATGTCGTATATATACATCATATATGCATCATATAAGACTATAACTTGGCCACATACGTCAAGAAATGTTATATATATACATCATATATTATTATGTCATACATGCTTTATAATTTGGCGATAAATCATCTTGGTCGCTTGGCGATTCATCCTTGGGGGCCGCTATAACATCAAAGTACCAAATTTACAATATATTAATGAAAACAGAAACAAAAAATTTATAAGACGATTTCTTGTCATCCGACGTCAAATTTTGAATTCGGCTTTTTTTCATATCTTACAGTTTGCAACTATCCTTTTTGTAACTTTAACATTTTTGTAACGATTTTATGCATTTCTATTGCCTATTCAAAGAAAAATTCTTCTAAAGTTACAGAATATCGTTAAAAAAATTTCTAAAGTTACAGAATTTTGTTAAAAAAATTTCTAAAGTTACAGAATTTCGTTAAAAATTCTTCTAAAGTTACAGAATTTCGTTAAAAACACGTAAAAACGCTTAAAAAAATAAAGTGACGACGTCAAGAGGTTCATTCTCGACCGAAAACAACAATCTTTTCCCCAATGGTTAATCACATAAGCTTAATGGTGTATTTAAAGGACATTTTAATTAATTTATAAATTAAAGAAAGTACAAAAACTGATTAATAAAATATATAAATTTTTGAAAATTTCAAAAGTTGAATATGGACTTGATTTTATTACTCATTTCAAAAATACATAAATAAATAAATAAAAACACTTGTAGCATTAACATTTCCTCTACTATTCCAAATGCATTAATCCTTTGAAGGACACCGATATATGTCAAAAGTACGATATTTTACAACCAGTATTTTTCTATAATAATTTTTACGTGTAAAATCTCCAAAATATAAAAGCAAAAATTTCTATTCGAAAATACTTGTGGCAAATTTGTGAATTTTTGGTGTTTGCGCCATGCAAACGGCACCCGTTAAAGGGTTAAACAAGAACGGAAAATCATGCGTCAGCCATAGATTATGAAACACTTTCCATCACATCTAGAAAACTGTAACGAAACTTCACCGTTAAATGAGGTGAAAGAAGATATTAAATAGTTTAGGAAACATCTTACTCATCTAAAAATCCAGTTTTAGCATTTACCTTCAATAGTCAAAAAGTAGTCAAATTATATAGTGCAGCCCTGTATATGACCTATAGACTTGGATATAAACTACATAGCATGATAAAATTTAGTTCCGTTAGAAAATTCCCATTTAGCAATTTTCGTCACTCGATGGAAATGCACTCGAAATCTTTTGTACAGACATGTATATTTTGTACTCACCACATATTAACCTAAACTTTTATTCAGGTAAAAAACGAACAAGGCAACTTAAAACTCACTTCCAGCAGCAACCAACCATAAACGACAACGTATCTTGTTCTTTGCGTAGCCCTGTATATGAATTTATTTATATTCCATAAACTGTTATTAGTATTCTAAATATAGTTGAGCAGGAAAATGCGTAACACAATTAAAGATACCCTTAAGCAATTTACTCTCAAAGTTAGAAATACTTACGAATTCCTTTGTATAGCCCTGTATATGATCAACAGAATATATACACACCACGTTCTAGGCAAACATTTAGTCAAACCTAACAATCCAAACCAAAATTGAAAACGCATTTATAGACTGTAATTATCGAACAAAGACTGTAACCGAATTCTTTTAGGTGTTCGTGTAAATGAAATATAAACGCAATGCACACCATGCTATTCAGGGAGCAATTTATAATGCATCTCAGTAATACATATATTTTTCATTATGTTTTAAATATTGAAACATCATTAAATTACATGGCAAACGATTTTTTCCTGTAGAACCTTGTGTGACAGAATTATTTTGTGTGACCCTGTAAATGAATAACGAATGCTTTGTACACCCTATTTTAGAAAAAACATGTTTTAGTGCGCTACATAATTGTATATCAATTTCATTATGTTTCGAATGGCGTAACATCATCAAAATGCACTTGAAACGATTTTTTCTCATTGACCGTCAATGTAATTGAATACTTTTGATTGCCCCTGTACATAAACTATAAATGCTACACACTTAATTTTCAACAGGGATCATGCTATAATAAGTGCCAATCATGTACAAAAATTTCAGGTCAATTCGAGTATATTTACGATAGTTAGAGCACGGGCAGACGGCAGACAAACCGAAGTCATAAACACTTTTCAACTGGTTTGGAAAGTGTTAAAAAGCTAAATGCAATTCAATATAATTTTCAAAATAAATTATGATGTTTATCTTAAAAAATAAATTTCATAATGTTTAAAACTTATTAATGCATTATTCGTATTAAATAGTAGGAAGCTTATTTGAAAAGAAAATTGAAAAATTTTACTTATCTATACATTTTAATAAAAAGCATTTTTCTCAATTGGCTGATACATTCAGTTTTTATTACAAAGAATAATTATTTCATAATTAGACATTATAAAAAATAATTAATATACTTTTGTCATTCAGAGTCTTATTTAAGCAATTAAATTTTAAAGTTTCATATTACAGATAAAATAAAATTCAAATAATAAAGCATAAAAAGTTTTAAATTAGCTACTTACTTTATTGGTTGATATCCAAACAAAGCATGGCATTTGTTCAGATTGCACTTGTCTCTACTTACCTAGGCAGCTGTTTTTTATTCTTCTTTAGTAATCAAAATGGCTAATGGAACATAAAACATGAAGCACGCATGCGCAGAATGTAGTTTACGGAAAAGTTGAAACCTCTCAAATATATGACACGAATTATTGCCGTAATTGACGTGGGACATAAAGAAATTCGAAATTCCGGTAAAATATGCGAAATGTTTCAGGATAATCTCCTGAAACGTTCCGAAAATTTTTTACAGTGCATGATAGGAATTAAAAATTATAAAATAAAAAATAAAAAATAAGAAATGAAAATAATTAATATTAATAATTTGAAATTTGGCAACAAAATTTTAGCATTCCTTATATTTAGTGTCATATTTTGGAGTTTTCTAGTAACATTTATTTATGATGTACAGTATGTATTTATTTTTTTTCGGTTCTTATTAATTTGCAAAGTAATTGTTTACATTCTGACAGAGAACAAATATGCGATATTTTTCCCGTCAATAAATTTACAACATATTATGTTAATTTTTACCTTTTGTTTGCCTAAAAATACCCTTTTTAGAAAAAATGCTATTTTTATACTGGGGATAATATAATAAACGATATCAGTATTAGCGCGGGCGGTAAAAATAAAATTTTGGATTATAGAATTCTAATAGTGGGGGGGGGGGAGGGAAGTTGCATTATCTGATCAATAGTAACAGCGCAAAATTTCATTTTGATTTATAAACATATTTACCTCCTCAAGACGGCCAAAGTTTCGAAAAATTGTCAAAATCGGCCATTTTTTACTAAAAATAATAAAAATTAGGAAACAAGGACAATTGTTTTCTAAAAGCGGACAAATGATGTACTATTCCATCATAATTAACTGTATAATAGGAAGATTAGAGTGAAACCCCCAGTTATTGACACCTAACCAGTAACTGACACTTGAGCAAAAATCTAACTCAAATAAACGTTTTGTTGTAAAATTCTGCAAAGTAATATCTTCTAGTGGTAAATTAGACACTTACTTTTTATTTTGGAGTCTATTTATTCACCACTAGAGGGCCAAGAACATATTCAATGCGGAAGAAAATTTTGAGAAAGCAAAAAGTGTCATTTTGAAGCAAACATCTTATTTTTTAAATTAGGGAAGTGTTTCTCTAATCAATTTGTAATTCAACCATCCTAGACTTTTTTCTTAAAGTTATACTGGTAGAAATTAATTTAAAAATGCATATGGTATATTAGTACCATGATTTTGGGTTTTTAGTTATTTAATGTAGCTTAATGGGGTATGCCAGTTATTGGTTTCTAGAATTTCATTTCACCAGTCTCTGACAGACTTGGTTATGTTAAAGAAAGTTGAAATACATAATTTGAACTGTTTAAAATGCCTAATAATAAATTAGATTTATCTCGTAGTACACACAATTAAAATGTAAGTTGTTGTATCAGTATTTGACACCAGATGTCAGTTAATGGTCCATAAATGTCAGTTATTGGATATCTGCATTACAAATAATGCAGTACTAAATATTACTGTTATATACACTTACTATATACTCTACATTATTAAAAATGTAGTACAGCTTACTAAATCCCAATGTTTATAATAAATATTAATGTATTTTGTTTTTATAATAAAATTTTTTTTTTAATTTTTTTAAGAGCATTTTAAGTTTTAAAATAAAGTGCTGGTCTTTGGTTCACTTTGTGTCAGTTATTGGTGTATCAAAATAGGGATGGTGTCAGTTACTGGAGTTTTTGACCATATTTATTTATAAAATTAATTTTTAATAATGAAATGTACAATTTTTCCAAAATTTTGCCAACAATAACTTTTTAATATATCTCTACTATCTTTTCAAAAGCAAAGGTAAGTGTAAAATTGATTTATTTAAATTTTTGTAATAGTGCTAAGAACAAGAAAGAATCCTTAAACTGTCAGTTACAGGCGGTTTCACCGTAATATATCTTAGTAATGGAATTTTTTCCCTATATCAGTCTTCTTGGTGTTATACAGATGGAGTTGATAAACCTCATATATGCGTATACGGGTCACGAACAAAACTATTTTAGATTAATTAGTTCCTCGATGATAATTTTAGAAAGTTGTTTTGACATAATAATGAATAAGTTTTAAAATGGTCAACACATTTGTAATCTAGATCTATAAATGATCTGAATTCGTACAAAATATTAAATTCTAATCTTAGGAAAAACTTAACATTAGTCATCTGTGTTTATGTCTCTAAAAATCCCGTTAATTAAAATGAATTTATCTGATGCAATTATTAGTTAGCGCGAAATAATTTCATAAATATGAAAGGCAAATGAAAAATAAATCTTAGGAAAACAAGTATATGTCAATAATTATACAGCGTCAATGACCTCGTAAGTTAAATATATTTACAATATTATTATTGATTCATACTCTGCTTAATACGTTTTTTAGAGTAGTAGAAATTTTATTAAATAAATCTCATTCCTCGTGTTACAAGGAATCATCTATTCCTTGTGACACGTAGTGATCGATTAAGCAAAACGTTCTAAAATATATAATTTTTTGATGCGATAGTCGATAGAATATCAGGCCAATGTGATACAAAATACATTGACAAAAACTTATAGAATTATGCCCAAAAATTAATTTTCAGGCATGAAATAAATTATACATAATTTATCGGTTTATGTCATAAAATAAAAATATTTTTTTTCCAGAAAAAATCATTTAACTAATCAATAACAATAAGATAATTACCCTGTTAGTTTTATTGAAGTCTAAATTGTTTATAATTATTATAATTAACTAAACACAAATATAACAATAAATTTCTAGAAAACCTATGGACATTTTATGAAATTCAAAATTTGTGTAATTTATACTCTTTTTCGTTTAATGTTAAAAATACAATACAACTATTTAATTTCGTAATTTTTTATAAATAAAGATTCTTTTACACTGTTAAAAAATAGTTTTTTTATACATTTAATTATTCCTAAATTTTCAACAATAATTTCTGTACTCCTAAAAAAGATGCTTTTTTCCTCGAATTCTTCCCGAAAGTCGGAAATACAGGAAAAAATTCCGTTTATTCCATGTACGCATGCGTAGTAAATCTACTAATATTAAAATTAAAATTTCTTATAAAATTGAAAAAAAACAAAATTCATTAAATTATGATTTCTACTTTATTTAATAACGAAAAAATAAACATACAAAAAAGGCTTTCTAATTTAAGAGCTAACAATTAATTTTGTCATTCATTTTAAAACATTCGTAATTTATTTTTAAAGTTATAAAAAAAATATATATATATTTGCACTTAAAATATGTTCTAAGCGAACACATTAAATAAATAAATATATACATATATATATTAGTTAAATATCACCGAAATTAACTTCAAACTTTCCAGCTTTCTAAACAACAAATTATTCAAGCCATACCCAAACCGTCATTTATAGAACCCCCATATCTCCGTTTTAAACACTAGCCCAGCAATTGAGCCCGCAACCTGTTGAGGAGGATGTCCTAATGGAAATGGGGCACAAATCAACTTCTTTTGAAATTCCCCCTATTAAGGACTTGAGTATATTGTTTATTCCTATATCATTGTATTTTACGCATTTTTCATTTTTGTATGTTTTATGTTAACAAAAAATGTCATTTGATAAAGTTATTGTTCAGGGTTCCATTCTTCTGACCACAACATTTATTAATGTTCGTTTAAATTTAGGTTAAGTAGGTGTAATATAACTGCCGTGGACCCGCTCTCTGGCGCTAGTGTGATTTTTGACTAATTTCTTCATTTTTGGATGCGATTATCTCGTTACCTTTGGACTCTAGCGAAAAATGTATAGTAATTAAATTGTAGAAAATTTAATTGTCTTTATTTTTTGTATTAGCAATTTTTCCGTAGGACTTATATCTTACGAGAAATTAACAAAAAATCGAAAAAGGATACTTTCTTTCACCCCCCACCCCTCGCGCTCGCCCCCTTCCCATCAGGACTTTTAGTATGCTCATTAGTAGATCCTCCCAATCAATATTACCAAGTTTCAAAACTTTCGTAATTATGTCCCAAAATGACCCAAAATCTGCCTAATTTGACTGGACTATGATAGCACTTCTGTCAGTAACATTTCCGGGATTTGAAGAAAGTATTTTTGAGTGTATACACTTGCGGGATCAAATAATCTCGTTTTAAAATCTGTGATATAGGAATGAATTAATAATTTTGCATAAATATCTAGAAAAAGTTTATTAGATGTAATTACTTAAATTAATCACGGAAACTATCTTATTTAAGAAATAACAAAAATCATAAATACTATGTAATTTGGAGCAGAATCTACATTTTGTACATAAAAACAACATTTGGTGGACCTGTAAATCTACTAAAATTATTCACTGGATTTTTGGTGTATTACATTTACCGTCGTTAATGGAAAAACCTTTAAAGTTTTTGAAAACATTATTTTTTCGAGTGACAATGGTAAGTTTATTGCCACCAAAATTAGTTTGCAACTTTAGTACATTTCCTCTTACTCCAAACATTTCTTTATGCTATTTCATATAAAATACCATATGCCTGCAGCATTTGAATTGTTGAATATCTGCACATTTGTAGCATAAACGTTATAATTAAATTTACCGTCGTTAATGCAAAATCCTTTAACGTTTTTGAAAACATTATTGTTTCGAGTGACAATGGTAAGTTTATTGCCACCAAAATTAGTTTGCAAATTTAGTACATTTCCTCTTACTCCAAACATCTCTTTATGCTATTTCAAATAAAATACCATATGCCTGAAGCATTTGAATTGTTGAATATCTGCACATTTGTAGCATAAAGTTATAAAAAAGTGCAGAATAAATTTTTACATTACATTAGCGCTCAAAAGTATTTTGACAACATTATATTCGCTCTTATTTTGTTTAATATAAAAGTATAAAAGAAAATATATTCCATATCATTGAGGTGGAATAATTATCATTGGTGTAGTCATCATCACAATATGATTACACTTATTCAAAGGTATCAAGTTTCAACTTGTTTGTTTATATTTGGTGCCATTAAAAAAGTATGATTCCTCCTTACACTAATGACGAATGTTTCTTATTTTATGAAAATATGCTATAACCACGAACGAAAATATAATATAATCTTCTGAGTTATCCGAAATTTCAAATAGCATGTTGCATTGTCTTTTGAATCCCCAGAAACGAATACATTTTCAAAATTTAAAGAATAATTTATAAAAACAAATTATTTTTAGCTGCCATAATTTTTCAGAAACGTTTCCGAAGGGTTTTTATAGTCTATTAATTAGTGTCCTCAGGCTGGAATACCTGTTTTTCGAATGTTATCCATTCTCAAGTACACGTTTTCAGCCGCATCAGTTAATTTATACATGAAAGAGAAAAGAAATAATCATAATTTTAATGGTATTGTTAACGCTGTTAATTTTGTATGTTTGTCTGTTAAACATTTTTTTTGAGCATGAAAATGTTTACTTCAGAATTGATAGCATTCGAAAAACAGGTATTCCAGGCTGAGGACACTAATTAATACACTATAAAATCCCTTTGGAAACGTTTCTGAAAAATTAGGGCAGCTAAAAATAATTTGTTTTTATAAATTATTCTTTAAATTTTGAAAATGTATTCGTTTCTGGGGATTCAAAAGACAATGTAACATGCTATTTGACATTTCGGATAACTCAGAAGATTATATTATATTTTCGTTCGTGGTTATAGCATATTTTCATAAAATAAGAAACATTGGTCATTTTTTACAGTGTAGTTCAAAGGTATTTTGACAATTAGTTTGCATTTAATTGTTGAAGCCGCCAATTGCTCTGAAGCATCGATTAGTGTTTATTTTGACTTATTGTGATTATTTTTAAATGCCGAAACGCACAGAATATTCTAGTGATTTTAGTAAAGTCATTGTAATTGCACTTAAGCAAGGAAGGACGCAATCAGAGGTTGATCGTCCTTTTAAGGTGTCTCGGCAGCTTGTTTACATGGAATACCGTTTTTAATAAAGGGAAATCTATCGAACATAAGCCTCGAAGTGGCCGTCCGAAAAAAAACTTGCAATTTTGACCGTATTATAAAAAAGCTATCAACAAACGATTGCCGTAAATCGGCTGTAGTAATACAAAATGAATTGAGAGAAAATTACGGCATAGACATACACGTTTCAACTGTCAAACGACGTCTAAAACTCTATGGTTTACATGGCCGAAGACCAGCAAAAAATCTTTCATATATGCTAAGAATATGATGGCTAGACTTGCATTTGCATAATGGCACAAATCGTGGACAAGTGTAGAGTGGTCTAATATTTTGTAGAGCGATGAAAGCAAGTTTAATTTATTTTCATCTAACAGAATAAAGTACAATCGACGTCCTAAATACAAAAAAAATATGATGTTCTATACCAAATAGCCGCCGTCAAACATGGAGACGGCAATGTGATGGTTTGGAGTTGTTTTTCAAGTAGCGGAGTTGGACCCTTATTTCGAATTGAGGGGAATATGGATCAGTTCATGTATGCTGATAAAGACTCATATGCTACCATACGCTAAACAAAACATGTATGCTAAGTGATATTTTCAGCAAGATAGTTATCCGAAACAAAAATCCAAGTACGTAAGTGATTTTATGAAAAACAGAAAAGTAAAGGTTCTAGATTGGCCAAGTCAAAGTCCGAATTTGAACCCCATAGAGCAACTGTGTTATGAGTTAGATCGTAGAGAAAGATGCCAAAATTATTCACATAAGAACGCATTATACGATGATCTTAAAAATAAGTGGGACCGAATTCCTTTAGATCGAATACAAAAGTTATTTAGCTTAATACCTGCGCGTTGTGTGCCTGTCATAAAGTCCAGAAGATATGCTACTATGTATTGACTGACTCATTATTATATTTGATAATTATTGTGCTAAAGCAATTTTTTATCATTTTTCTGATTTTTTTTTTTTTTTTTTTTTTTTTTTTGTATTTTATTTTCTAGCAAATGATAGTAACGTTACAGAAATTCTGCACAACATTGAATATGGTTAAATAAATTAAAAGATTGATTTTTGTATTATATTATTGTTTTTAATTAATTCATTTATTATCTTTGTCAAAATACATTTGAGCGCTACTGTATATAAAAATGTATAAGTGAAAAAAATTATACAATTATAGTTGATTTATTCATGAAAAGAGGGAAAATATTTATTTTTATAATATAAGGATATTTTCCTTTTTAGTGATTTGCGATATATTTTTTTTTATTAAAGTAACATTAACATCTTCCCTGTTAATATAATAAACGCTGGTCTATTTTAAAAAATCAGAGGCAATTATATTTCTTAAAACATAAATTCCTTAGAGAAAAATTAATATTCGAAAAATACAGGTAAACATTTTCTTAATAATTGTTGTTGTTTTTTTTAATTTTTTTTTATATTTTTTTACTTTTTGCATACCGTATTAATTGCAGCAGTAAAATAATCTCCCATATAAAATGCAGCTACTCAGCAATATTGCTGTTAATATAATAAATGCTGATCTAATTAAAAAAAATCAGAGATAATTATCTTTCTTAAAACATAAATTCTTTAGAGAAAAAGGAATATTCCAAAAATATAGATAAACATTTTCATAATAATTGTTTTTTTTCATACCGTATTAATTGTAGCAGTAAAATAATATCACACATATAAAATGCAGCTACTCAGCAATATTGCTGTTAAAATTTATTACCTTCCTGCTGCTTATGGTGCTAATGCTGTGAATTAAGTGGAAAAGTAAATTATAATAATAAAAATGCCTCAGCTTCATTATTAGAATTTACCATCATACTTATAAAATCTCTAACTTTCAACTAAAAGAAGTAATATAAGTATCATTGGTTCTAATGGCATAATATTTCTAGAAGTGCACAAAGCATAAATCTTATCAGGAAATGAAGAAAAATTTCAGATTTTCTTTCTTTAATGAAAAGTTTTTTTTTTTTCAATTATACAATAAATCATTAAACAAATTATTTGCGTAGATGACACTTTGTACAAAAAAAGTCAGCAGTGATTTTACTGACGGTTTCGTAATATTTAAAAAACAAATATTACTTCAGTGCAGTGTTAGGACATAGCTTATTAAAACATAATTACTAAATATATTGAATTACCTATAAATGAGTGTGACCAATCTTATTCATACAGTAATAGTTTTACGTCTGTAACAGCAATCTCTATTTATTTTTATTTCTCCTTCACCACACCACTTAAGAGACAAGAAAGAAAAATCATGCGTCAAGCATAGAATACCAAACATTTTCCAAAACTCCCAGAATACTTTACAAAAACTTTGCTGTTTAATAAGGTAAATAATATACCTAACTAAACGTTTTAGAAACGCATAACACATTCAAAGACCAGACAGATTACAGCAACTACTGTACATAGCTGGGAATGTGCTCCAATTCACTTGTGCAGCTCTGTATATGATCTATAGGTTTGTATATATTTTACACAATATACTAAAATTTAGTTTAGTAAAAAAATGCATAAAATGTTGACAATTCACCTTTAACAAATTCTACTAATAGAGGAAACGTACTTGAATTCCTTCGTACAGCTTTGTAAATTACCTACAGAGTTTTAGACAAGCCACATATTAATCTGAAATATAATTCAGGCTCAAACACGTTTAAAACAACTGAAATCATATTCCCAAAAAATGTCATCCATAGAAGGAAGTGTATCCAGTTCTTTACTTGGAGCTGTATATGATTTTATTTATATTCTACAAACATCTCTTAGTATAATAAATATAATACAGCTTGAAAATGCATGAATTAATTAATAACTTCATTAAGCAATCCACGCTCATACTCAGTAATGCTTACTAATTCATTTGTGAGCCATGTATATGATGTATAGCATTTATGCACTCTACGTAGAATGTAAACATTTAGTTAAACATAAAAACACATAAAATAACAGAAAACGTACTGCCACTAATTACCAATTATCGCTAATAGACAGTATTTTGGATACAGTAATGGATCCGAAATATTTTATGTGTCCCTGTAAATGGCCTAAAAAAGCTATGTACGGCGTATTCTACAGAAAATATATTGTAGTATACCTCAGTAATGTATATCAATTCCATTATATTTGAAATAGTGCAACATAACTAAAATACGCTGCAAACAGTTTTTCCTCGTACAACATTATGTAATGGAAATATTTTGTGTGTCCCTGTAAATAAATAATAAATGCATATTTTATTCCACTACATAAATGCATATCAATTTCAGTATGTTTGAAATAATGTAACATCATTAAAATTCATTTGAAACGATTATTTCTCGTTTACCGTAATGTATCAGATAACTTTTGACTGTCTCAGTAAAATAAGTATAACTGCTATTCACTTCATTATCACTAGTCATTGTGCTATTGAAACGACAATATCATGTAAAGTACAAGGCAATCTGAGTATTTTTCGAGAGTTAGAGTTCGGACAGACTAACGAAATCTCAAACTCTTTTCAGCTAAGTTAGAAAGTTTTAAAAAAGAAAAATATACTTATTTAATACCAATACTGTCATACTGTATTCACATAATATTAGAAATTATAACTTAACATAAGCTATAAAACGATAATGAATATTACAATGGGTGATTTCATTAATGTACATTTATCAATAAATTTATAAAAATATCATTAAAAAATAAAATTAAATGTGGAACAAACTATCTCTATTATTACGAAACGTAGCTCTATGTTATGTACTATTATGTTTTAGTGTTATGTTCTAGTGTTATGTTTTATGTTATGTTCTATTATTTTAGAGGAAGTATCGTCTAACGCAGACAAACTGCAAAAGCTTTCAGCTTGTAAATTAATGTGTCTCAACAATTATATATATATATATATATATATATATATATATATATATATATATATATATATATATATATACAGGGTGATTCATAAAAGATGGGCAGAACTTTAAGGGGTTATAGTACACTTAAAGACAAATAATATTAAATAGGAGACTAAGGGTCCCAGACGTATTCCCAAGGAGATAGGGGGCATTAAAGTTTAGGGTCCGAAATTTCAAATGATTATAAAACATGGAAAAATTGGTCGATTCGTTTGCGGTTTTTGCAAAAAATTTTCTTTATGCCAGTATTTTCTTGAAATAAAATTTTAAAGTTCAATTTCAAAAAATGCCGATAGGGGGCGCTTTAGACTTTGGAGTAACAAACAACTATTTTTTAACGTTATTTTTTGTATTTCTTTAAATGATTTCGAAAGCTTAGACTTAAACTTAAATTTTGATCTAAAAATCTGAGTCCTAACGAGTAGTTAAGTAGCGTAAACTGAAATTTGAAATTTGAAACCCTTCTCCCCCCAGAACAAAAATCAGTTATTCCCGATCTTTGTGTCGTAGATTAGGCTCTAACTACTGCCGCGTTTTGCTAAAATTATTCTTTATGTCAGTATTTTCTTGAAAATAAATTTTAAAGAAAATTTTCAAAAAATTCCGATAGGGGGCGCTTTAGACTTTGGAGTAACGAACAACTATTTTATACCGTTATTTTTTGTGTCTCATTAAATGCTTTCTAAAGCTTAGACTTAAACTTAAATTTTCAGCTCAAAATCTGAATCGCTGAGCGTGGTTCAGTAGCGAGGGGAGGGGGTTCAAATTTCAACTTCTGAACATAGTTCAGTTTGCACTACTTAACCATGCCCAACGATTCTGTGCTGTGATACGAGGCAAAAATACAACTTTCGTCAAGGACTGCATAGTCGGAATTCACTCATAAAGGCACTGGCACAGTTGGAAACGTCGCTCATGCAAACGTTAAAGCTCCATTCCTGACGCTAGTCACCGGGTGAAGAAGGAAACAGAAAGTATGCAAATGTCAAATGGGGAAGAAGAAGAACACGTATGCAAAATTTCGACACGATTCAGGCATAAAAACCACTGAACGGTGAGTCAAGTGTAAGTCGCTGTAGTAATGAATCGGAAGATGGTGCCCTTCACGAATAAGGAAAAGGCTGAGATGCATTTAATTTACGGAGCGGCAGATGGAAATGGTGCAGAGGCACAACGAATGTACGGAGAGCGATTTCCTAACAGGCGGTTGCCTAACCGCAAAACTTTCGAGCGCTTGCACAGACAGTTGTGTGAGACGGGATCATTTCTCGCTTCCCGGTCGAATGCAGGTCGTGCAAAAAAGGACGAATCAGTAGTTGTTGCAGAAGCCATTCTGGATGTAGTAGCGGCGCAGCCAAGTACAAGTACACGAACAGTGGCTAGCCAGGTGGATACCTCACAGTCCACGACTTGGAGGGTACTGAAGGATGAACATTTGCTCCCGTTTCATGTGCAACGAGTCCAGAAACTGTCTCCAGGGGATTATCCAAATCGTATTGAATTCGCCCGCTGGTTTCTGCAGCAGAACGCGCTAAATCCACATTTTGGACGAACTGTGCTTTTCACCGATGAATGTACCTTCACACGTGAAGGTACATTTAACACACACAATGCACATGTATGGGCGGATGTCAATCCACATGCTACGTATCCACATGCTCATCAGAGACGCTTTTCCATCAATGTTTGGGCAGGAATCCTCGGAGACCACCTAATCGGACCGTACCTTCTTCCTGAACGCCTCAACGGTAAAACATACCTCACATTTCTGCAACATGTGCTGCCAGACCTGTTAAACGTTGTTCCTCCACGCATCCGGCGGGTCATGTGGTTCCAGCACGATGGAGCGCCAGCCCATTACGTACGAGACGTCCGCAACTATCTGGACATCACATTTCCGAACAGATGGATTGGTCGAGGTGGTCCTGTTGCTTGGCCTGCTCGCTCGCCAGATCTTTCACCCCTCGATTTCTTTTTTTGGGGACGATTGAAGGCTCTTATGTATGAGACACCCATTGAATCCCCCGAGGAACTGGTCGCCAGACTTTCCGCCGCTGTAGGGGAAGTGCTCGAAAAGCCTGATGTTTTCGCGAATGTTCGCCGTTCCATTCGTCGCCGTTGTTCTGCGTGCATAACCTCTGGTGGTCACAATTTTGAACATTTATTGTGATTACATGTTAATAAATATGCTTTGGTAACATAATCCTAATTTGTGTCTTTTTACCTCGTATCACAGCACACAATGTGTGGACATGGTAAACTGAACTATGTTCAGAAGTTGAAATTTGAACCCCCTCCCCTCGCTACTGAACCACGCTCAGCGATTCAGATTTTGAGCTGAAAATTTAAGTTTAAGTCTAAGCTTTAGAAAGCATTTAATGAGACACAAAAAATAACGGTATAAAATAGTTGTTCGTTACTCCAAAGTCTAAAGCGCCCTCTATCGGAATTTTTTGAAAATTTTCTTTAAAATTTATTTTCAAGAAAATACTGACATAAAGAATAATTTTAGCAAAACGCGGCAGTAGTTAGAGCCTAATCTACGACACAAAGATCGGGAATAACTGATTTTTGTTCTGGGGGGAGAAGGGTTTCAAATTTCAAATTTCAGTTTACGCTACTTAACTACTCGTTAGGACTCAGATTTTTAGATCAAAATTTAAGTTTAAGTCTAAGCTTTCGAAATCATTTAAAGAAATACAAAAAATAACGTTAAAAAATAGTTGTTTGTTACTCCAAAGTCTAAAGCGCCCCCTATCGGCATTTTTTGAAATTGAACTTTAAAATTTTATTTCAAGAAAATACTGGCATAAAGAAAATTTTTTGCAAAAACCGCAAACGAATCGACCAATTTTTCCATGTTTTATAATCATTTGAAATTTCGACCCTAAACTTTAATGCCCCCTATCTCCTTGGGAATACGTCTGGGACCCTTAGTCTCCTATTTAATATTATTTGTCTTTAAGTGTACTATAACCCCTTAAAGTTCTGCCCATCTTTTATGAATCACCCTGTATATATATATATATTATATATATATATATATATATATATATAACATAACACTAAAACATAATAGTACATAACATAGAGCTACGTTTCGTAATATGAGTAATAATAGAGATAGTTTGTTCCACGTTTAATTTTATTTTTTAATGATATTTTTATAAATTTATTGATAAATGTACATTAATGAAATCACCCATTGTAATATTCATTATCGTTTTATATATATATATATATATATATATATATATATATATCGTAAAATTCACAGTTATTATAAACTATTAAATATTTCTTCTACTAACTTTAATTATCCTTATTTAGTTCTTATACCCAAATTTCATAAAAATCGAATTAAATTTAGGACTGTAACTATTGGGTGCAATACATATAATAATATTGCCAATAAACATCAATTAAAAATTCTCAATCAAATTTATACACTGACAACATCCACTGATAATACACATTGTATAAAAAATAGCTATCAACTCGTCAATATTTTGAAAAATCTTAAATGTGTTAACAGTATAATGACATATGATTTCAAAGATCTTTTTAATAATATAGATTTATTAGATCTACATAATATTATAAATGCATTATTTAATAAGTATCATCATACCCTGAATTTACCAATTCATATAGATACTGCTTATTTTAAAACTTTAACAAATTGCATTATATATAATAATTTTATAATGCATGATAATACGTTATATTTACAGAAAGTCGGTATACCACAAGGGGGATGTACATCTAGTATACTTTCAGACTTATACTTGTATCACTATGAACGTACTTATATTAAGAGTAATATACATTTATAGCGTTATATTGATGACATAATTTTAATTGCCACTGATCACACTAATATTTCAATATTTCCAGTTATCCTACTAATTTAGAATTAACGGAAAACCTCCTTTCTAACAATAATATTAACTTTTTAGATCTTAAAATTACACTTAATGAAAACAAAACAATAATTGATCTTTTTGATAAACGTAAAGAATTTAAATTTAAAGTTAATCGTTATTATTAATGTTCGTATACGTCTGTGTGTCTGTCTGTGTATCTGTACCTGGATAAACTCTGCGAGCGGAGCGATCAGCGAAGCGCTTTTGGTGTCAAAAAATTCAGAAAAATCCGGTCCTCCAGGAATTGCAGTTTTGAAAAAATCGGCCCTTAATTAAGGGAGTTATTAACGAACAAAACTGTTTTAATTACTGCGAAAGAAATCCACGTGGAAAGTATTCGGCGCATGCCCAGAAGAGTTCAATCCTCATCTTCCGCAAAAAGAAGAAGGAAAGATCAATTCGGCCAGTTTCTTTTTACGACTGTCTAAACTCGCCGAAGGCGAACCGACAGAAATACGAAAAAAACGCCAACATATTCTCAAAGAACGTACTTTTACGTCTTTAACGATCATGTCGGTTCGAAAAAATTTTGATATTAACCCTTTCAAAAAATAATCAAAAAGCGTCGAATTCGTGTTTTTTATGTTCTCCCTTTTTCCAAACCTCCCATCCATCGGACTAAGAAAGATTCGGATAAACGGATTTCACCAAATAAAGACCGGACTTTGTGCTCTCCAATGCCACCTTTGATTAAAAAAAATACGTCAGTTAACCCTTCGAAAATGTACATTTTCCGTACACAGTCTCGCGATTTCGGCAATTTCGACGACTTTCAAAAATTCGCAGAGGCGGTTCCAAACGAGTTAAAGAAAACTAAAAATACCAGACTAGATCTACATTGTTTCTCCTTTCGAAATCTGTGATCGTTTTTGAAAAATACAAATATTAACCTTTCGAAAAAAATTCACGCGCAGACTCACTTTTGCAAATACCGATTCTCTGCGATTTTTGAAATCGCGCATCGGCTTTCTGAAAGAACAAAAAAACAAACAAACACACCCAAGTACATTTCCGTTCTTTCGAGATCACTATAAAACCTTTAGTTAAAAAAAATATTTCAGTTAACCCTTTCGAAATCGTTTTTTTTTTTTTTTCGTAAGTCTCTTTCGGTTTTTCAGCGATTTCTGCAATCTTTAAAAATTCAATTCTGGGCTTCTAAACAAGATACCAAAAAATAAAAATACCGAGCCTAATCTACGTTCTTTTTCCTTTTAAAATCAGTTTCGAAAAATTCGTTTTTTAACCCTTCTAAAAAAATGGTTTCCGAAACTCACTCACGTGAATTTTCGTTTTTCGGCCCATGTTTAAAAATCCTTATCGACTCGGAAAATGTGAATAGAGACAAATAAAATACACCAGATCATAGCCACGTTCTTCTTCTTCGAAACATATATCTCAGTTTTAAAAAATATGTACATTAACCCTTTAGAAACCGATCGTTCACGTACGTCACTTTCGTGTTTCCTCTAATTTGCCAATGTATACCCCCCCCCCCCCCCCGCCGCAGAAATGTTTTGTCGAATTACACAAATTCCGAGATAAGAGGCTAAAAGTGCATACATTCAGCTATAGAAAGACACCTTCGACTTTAAGAAATTCGACTATTATCAATTAAAAAAAAATTCTTTTGTGAAACCCGTTTCTAGAAATAAGCGTTTTTCGGTGCAAGCACAGATTAATCAAAGTGTAATAAGTGACTTTGCTTTGGAAGTAATTATCTAATTTATTAACGATTTTATTTAAAAAATCGTTGTTCATTTTGCGTACAGAATTGAATGGACTTTCCGAATATATGATTTATTTTGAGAAATAATTATATTTTCATAGTTAAAATTCTATTCTACTAGGATATTTGTATTCTGAAGCAGCCGATTGCACTCCAAATACTTGCTTTGTTTACTTTTTTCGAAAGCTCCAAAAGATATCAATTTTTTTTTTTTCTATTTTTTATATATTGGATTCTATATAGTTTATTTAACACCCGGTTTATGATTTTGTGTTTGTGTGGGGGTGCGATATATTTAAATTTGTCGTTTTAAAACGCATGCTTTTTTCATTTCGTCGGAAAGAAATGTTGCCATTTGAGGTATACAAACTTTCTTTTCGATGGATCAGAGATACACTATGTAAAGAATCAACTTCATTTCGATCGTAATAAAATAAACCAGAGAGTCAACACAGGAACATCACCAAAAGGTAGCGCTTCCGGAAATCGGGTTCTATGGACCCGATTACGACGGGGTTTGGCTCTTTCGACTGGATATCGATAGCTTTACAGATTTCGGTCATGTTCGTATAGAACAGATTGCGCCCCCTGGTGGTGGAAGGTGTAATTAAAGGATTTTTCAGCCAACTCGGGTTCTATGGGTCACATCACGACGCGGTTTGGCTCAATCGACTCGACATCGACAGAGGATACTAGACCTTATCGGTTTTAGTTCGTTTCTCACCACCAGGGGGCGTTTTATTATCTCTGTTTCTATGACCCGGATCACGACGCGGTATGGCTCATTCGACTCAACGTCGATAGAGGATACTGCAGCTTATCGATTTTTGCTCCGAATCTCACCACCAGGGGGCGCTTTCCTATCTCCGTTTCTATGGGATGGATCACGACGGGGTATGGCTCATTCGACTCGACATCGATAAAGCTTACCGATTTTAGTTCGTTTTTTCACCACCAAGGGCACGTTTTTTTTCTTAACTATGGTCTGTTTCTATAACTCAGAAAGCATGTCACGGATTTCCACCAAACTGATTCCAAACATCATAATTAAAGTAATAAGGATCCTCTATAACATTTTTTAAAGTTTCTGAGTTTATACCACTATTTTCGAATAATAATATCAGATTTATATATCCATTTCATAATATCTCGAGTTCTGCGAGTCCAATCGCAACGCGGTTCGACTCGACATCGATAGAGCTTACCGATTTTAGTTCGTTTTTCCCCACCAGGGGGCGCGTTCCTATCTCCGGGCATGAAAACGACGGGGTATGGCTCATTCAACTCGACATCGAAAGCCTTAACGATTTCAGTTATGATCGTATAAACGGATTGTGCCACTTGCTGGAGGAAGGTGGAACTAACGGATACTGCAGCGCGTGCGCAGCACGGCTGCTATACGGTGCCGCAGGCAGCGGGGACCCGAGCCGGAGGTTCGTTCAGTTTGAGGTTTATGCTCTTCGATGTGCAATTTAAGGGATTATCTTGTGCCGAAGGCAGCGGGGACCAGGGTCGAAGGTTCGTTCTGTTAGAGGTTTGTACTATTCAATGTGCAAATTAAGGGATTATCCGGTACCGAAGGCAGCGGGGACACGGGTCGCAGGTTCGTCCGGTTCGAGGTTTTCTTATTCGAGGTTTTACAAGATTCGAGATTTTCTACAATTCGAGGCACCGATGTAAATTAGGGGCCCGCTGGCAGGCGAAGCCAGCTAGTACATTTACTAATTTTAAATCTTGTCTTCATAATTCTGTATATCGTAATATACTCCTTAATCATATTTACATAATAAAGAGTTTATGTTCTTCTCAACTAATTAACACCAACATTATAAAACTAATCTATGATGCATTACAACATGGTTTTACAAAAAAATTCATATATTCTTTAATATATAATTAGTACTTTTATGATCTTAGCAACCACATTAACACATGCGTTAAAAATGTATAAAAAAAATATATAATATTAAATAATAATAATAATAATAATAATAATAATAATAATAATTAATTAATTAATTATAATAGGACGGATGGGTGGGTAGATGTTGGATTGAGGAGGTGTGTGGTGGAGTTGTATGGAAAAAAACGCATGGTTAATTTATATTTACAAAAAAGGGGGGTCACTTTGATTTACACATATCTTTGATAATACACATTTTATAATGGACTATGATATGATACTTTTTTACGCGAATTAATGTAGTTATATTTAAATATTCATTAATTAATTTAAATGAATTATTCTTTACTATTAAGAATGTTTTTGATTAATTTTATTTACTTTTATGACCACGGTGGACAATATCATATTAAATTCTAATATAATGTATACTTTCTTAAACGCTAATATAATATATGTATTAATTTTAATAAATGTTCTTCCCTAACCACTTTTATCATATGTATTTAATTTTTAACTTTGTTTGCAGAAACATAATATGTAACTATTAATTTAAATATTTAATTAATATTAATTTGAAATCCATAGCATCTTAATTAAAATAATTTATTATTTTAATTTGATTTTAATTAAATTTTTATGATGTTGCTTTTTGGCAAAGCTATTTAATAGTGGCTATGTCATTTCTTGGTACGTGTATTTTTTTTGTAGCATTAATCATTAATTATTTATTTTACCACTTTACATCTTGTTTTTTGACATAGAATTAAACATTAATGCATCCCTTTTTACTTTAATGTAATTGGATTTTTTATTTATTATTTAATTTCATTTATATATTATTTAACTAATTATTATCATTTTAGATAGTATATGGTTTCAATTTTTAATATTGATTTTTTTTTCCACTGCATATTCACTTTTAATATCATAGATGGCAGCACCATGGTTTGTGTTGCTTTAAACTATTCCATGGTAATTCATTTTCTAAACATTATATTGGCAACATGGTTTATCATCTTCTTAATCTGTTTTTGGCAGCATTTAGAAAAATTTTTGCAATTCATTGCCTCTGTATAGATAGCTTCATATATCTGGTCAATGATGTGCAACAACATCCTTCTTCATCTCATTGTTTTTAGCACTTTAAGATTTAATTTCATGTTTTTTTTCTCATAATTATGGGTAAGTTTTCTCTCCTTCTTAATATTGCATTTATTTTTTGAACTGTAAGATTTTTTCACAGTTTTCATTCTTTGTTTATGGGTGGTCGTCTCAAAATCATATTCTTTAGCAATTTTATGGCAATTATGATGATGAAACCACTCATTTTATTTGTGGTATTTATGCATTTGGGACTTGATAATTCTGTATAAATTCCACAAATTTCATTCATTCAATTTCTTTCATTCATTTTGTAATTTTTAGTTTTTTTTAGTTAATTTTAATTTCTTCTTCTTTTAAATAAGTATTTGATATCTATATTAAGTGTGTTTGGGTTACAATTTCGTTGTCAATAAATTATTACTTACTAAATCATAATTTCACAGTTTCTGTTGGTGTTTCGGTAATGTTTTATTAATGGTTATATATATATATATATATATATATATATATTATTGATATATAATGATATGATATACAATAATATATAATTATTGTTTTATTTTTAGTAATAAAAGAGTCAGTAATGAATTCTCTCCAATTTCTAAGTCGTATAAATGTATTTAAAGATTCAGAATTTAACGCTATATATGTAAAAGTAATTATTCTTGAATATATAAAAATAAAAATTGAGAATCGTGATGCTACAATGCATGAAGGATCATCTCCGGTGGTGCACAATCCCTCATTATTGACTACGTGCTCTGAGAACATGCCATAGAACATGTCACAATCTATTGGTCACTTTGACGTGGAACTACTTGTGTTTAGTTCCCAGGCACGGTTGATGCTCATTTTATAAACCCTACAGAATTTTGACTCTTGAATTCATCTATCTCAGACATAGAATCCAAATTATCATTTATTATTAACATCAGTTGGTTTAATAAATACATTTTTCTTTAAATAAAAAAAATATTTTTTTTTTTAAAAGAAAAAATAAGAATTTCTGAAATATTGGTTCATAAGACAAATAAATAACATTTTTATTAGTCACAAAAATTGCATACCGTCATTAACAGAGAAAAAAAAAAAGAAATGCTTTCGCAGCGAAGTTACGTAATGCAGGTACTTAGAAATCCTTTTTTTTTTGTTTTTTTTTTGTAGGCAGAAATTAATTATCTCTTACACTGTAAAAAAAAACCTTGGAAACGTTACTCCATCTGGTGGGGCAGCAATGTGGCCCATCGGTTTTGTTATGTTTCCGCATATTTCGGTCAGATATTCAGAAATGTTTCTCTATATTTTGGAAACATTTACGTGCATTTCGGAAACGTTTTTTTATATTTCAGTCAGATATTCAGTAACGATTCTGCATATATCGGAAATGTTTTTGTATACACCGGAAAGGTTCCTGAATATATCGGAGATGTTTTTGAATACATAGGAAATGTTTCTGCATACATCAGAAATGTTTTTGTATACATCGGAAATGTTTCCGTGTGTTTTGGAAATGTTTCTGTGTATTTCTGTTTTATAATTTCTTTTATTTGAGAGAACAATATGCTTTAAAAATATATATATATTATTACATTCGTTCGAGGCGAAACCCCACTCCACATCATCGTGGTTGGGTTTTCTGCGAAGTTCGGTGAGCGAATTCGCTAATCATACTATAGAAATGATCCTATGAAGTATGATCTTGTAGATGAATTATACTCTAGAATTAGCAATATTATAACCTTTCTGTAATTTCTAGTGTGAAACATATATTTTTCTGAACTCGTTTTATTATTCACCTTTTATTATTAGACTGCTACTCAAGATATCACTTTAAAGTTATTTATGCAGGCGAAATAAACATTGAAAAAACGTAATTCTATGGAAAATACTTCTGTCATTTTAAAATAACTCCAAATTTGGGAGTATGTCCTTCTACTGAAGAGAGGCTTCCAAATTTTCCTTTGTAGGAACAGAGTTGAGTCGTCTGGAAACTTCTTTAGTTTATCCACTACAAGTTTACAAGTACAACAAGTTTAGAAATTGTTGTATACACAGTTAAATAACTCGTTCGATAGTTTCTTTATACTCTTGTTCCATGAATCTATAATAAATATTAGATATTTGATTGATGAACAATAATGTAGTACTAGTATTAATGAAGTACAGACAGCACCGCATATACGTCTTTAACATCTTTTCGTTTTGAGCTCGGTTCCGTTTCATAACTTTTCTAATGATGAAATATATCGTTTATATGTCTGAACAAATTCCTAATTTCACTTATACTATACGTTTTTCACTCAGTTTTTATGAATCAGATGTTTGTAAATAAATACCGTTGGAAATTTTATTTATGGATCTATAAATAATTATTTTTTTAAATGCAGCCTCATTAGTTCCATCCTCTAAATAGATACTCAATGAAAATATTTAATTTCCCTATACTTATAAATAGATAGATTTTAAAAATACCTTTCAACATTTTTTTAAATCTTGTAAATAGTTATACTATTCGAAAATATTTTATATCTGTGGTAATTGTTTTATTTTCACGAATTGTATACTTATAAATAGATATATTGATAAAAATGTTTTGTCTGTTTGTAAATATTTTTAATATAGTGTTTTACAACTACCATGCTTCTAAATATATTCATTTAAAGGTATTATTTTATTCGTATAACTTGAGAAGTGCTGAGATAACCTGAGAAAATAAATATATTTTTATAAGTACACAGTTCACAAAATAAAATAATTATTTACAGATACGAAATCTTTTGACATAATATCTATACTTACAAGATTAAAAAATATATTTATTTAAAGGTATTAAAAATAATACATCTATTTTGGGAAATAAAGCATTTTCATAATGCATATGTATCTGTTTACAGCATGGAATTCGCGAGACCGGATTTAAAAAAAGAATTATTTATAGATTTATAAATAAAATTTTCAATTATTTTTATTTATAAATATCTGATTCATAAAAAATGGAGGAAAAACGTATAGTATAAGTGAAATTAGGAATTTGTTCTGTCATATAAACGATACATTTCATCATTAGAAAAGTTATGAAACGGAATCGATCTCAAAACGAAAAGATGTTAAAGACATATATACGGTGCTATCTGTACTTCATTAATACTAGTACTACATTATTATTCATCAATCAAATATCTAATATTTGTTATAGATTCATGGAACAATATTATAAAGTAACTATTGAACGAGTTATTTAACTTTGTGTGTACAACAAAAGATTAACTGCAAATGTAATATTAATATGCAATAAAATAGAATCTGATAATATATTTTTTTAAAGCAGATTGTTCTCTCAAATAAAAGAAATTATAAAACAGAATACTTACAGCTCATATAAATACGTTGCATCTGCATCTGTTTTAAGCTGTCTTTCCTCTCAAGAACAATAGAAATAACGTGATAATGACATGTGCAATAGGTCGGAGTAGATGAGCAAGCGCAAATATTACTTCATTTCGAATTCCATTTTAAAACTTTACACGGAATGAGTGTAACATTTCCGAATTTTTCAGTAACCATCATTTTACACTACCTATTCGAAAACTTTCCCAGTATGGAATGTAACGTTTCTGACTTCTTCAGAATAATTCACCGCTTTGAATATTTTTCCGAAAATACGTGTAACGATTCCGAAATAACAAGTAACTGAGGAGAACACAAAGTTTACTATAAATTTCCTGAAACCTTTCCGCCTTGTGCCGAAACGCTTCTGAGTTTTTTTACAGTGTACTGAGACAGAAGAAATGTCGTTGTTCATGCTACAATATCAGTCGAAAAAACTAGGCTATAGATGTTTGCAATAAAATGGAAGCTAAGTGTTAATGCTGGGATATACCGTATATGCACGTGCAAGAAAGAACAATAAGAATGATTAACACATTAAAGGATAATGGTGTAAAACTTACGTATGGTAGGAAACTATTAATTTAAAGAACAATAAAGAAATGTGATTTTATTCTCTAGTGTTCCCTTTATTATAAAGCTAAAGGACAAAAAAAAAAAAAAAAAACACTTGATGTGAGTTTCTGGAAATGTATCTTAATTGCAGTCACAATTTTTTTTAATTTGCCCAATTACCATACATTTAAGAGAGATACTTGTAAAAGAAATATGGTTAACTTTTGGTAACTCTGGTTAGTAATAATATATTAAATGGCAGTGATATAGAGCTAACTTAACTTTGAAAAAGTTAATTTACTTTGAAGTTTTTAAACATTCACTTATCCCGATATTGACAAAGATGGTTTTTAGTTTAGAAATTTGTACTAAAATTAGTAAGAATACGTATGATATGACACAATTTATAGTATTTTAATGATTTTCTGTGAAACAAGAGTTTAATATGATAAAAAAAGTATAAATTGAGTTAAATATCTTGAAATATTGACAATACATTGAAAATATTTTAGTATAAAAAACTTAACCGATGCATATAGAATAGTTGTTAATATATACATAATAAACAAAAATCTTTCTTCAAAGACGTTGTAGGTGGTTAAATTACAACTACATAAAAATATCAAATTAAATATTTTCTATGTTATTTTAAAATTTGTTTTTTTCCTTTGAATATGTTTCAAGTGTATAAATTCTGTTGAAACAAATATCTTGTAAAATAATACTGTTTTATTCCTGCTAAAGCAACAATAATTTTTATACTAATTTAGTCATATTATATATATATATATTCTTTAAAAATTTCACAGACTTATCAAAAACTTACTAAAAGAGTTTTCGAAACATAAAATAAAATAAAATAAGATGTAATTTTACTAATTTTATAGTTCAATTTTAATAAATATGAAATAATTTAATCACCAATTTAGTTACTTAATGCTGCCATATATCCCATATGAAGCAGTCCATAAACGACAGTTTTAGAACAAATTAAAAAAATGACTTTCTCAAACTAAATGTTTTATCTTATTTAACTAAAGTAAAATAAATTAGAAATATGCGCAATGATACTTATCTCATTTTTTAATTAGTTTTTGTTATTATGTTGTTAGTATTAACGTGTTAATGATCATTTGAAATGACAAACTGAGCCGAGCATTTAAAATATAAGTATTATTATCACAAAAATATTAAACTTAAAGTCAAAATATATTTCTTTCAGAAAGTTTTAATGAGACTTTATTATATGTTATGTATTTTCGTTTCCTTATTATATTTTATAATAAAACATATAGCAGAAAATATTAACTGCATAAAATAACTTTATAAATCTAAAAGTAAACAAATTAGCAAAATTTTCTATTTTATACATTTATTTGGCACTAATTTGCTGATGTTATTAGAATTTAAATTTTCCAAATAATCTAATGTCTTTTTCCAATCTAATAATATTTTGTTATTTTTATCGATATGTAAGATAATGAAACGGAAATTGAATAGAATATGTATTTACGAATATATTACTACTTTGAAATATGCACCAATAATTTAAATATTTAAGTATCCGACATAAAGTGGACTCACTGGTTTCATTTTAGGCCAAATGAACCGAAACTCATTGAAGTAAAAATATTTGTTACTAAAATTCAAAAGGCAGAGTTTATAACAGATATTTATAATCTTTAAAAAATAAACACATGTTTAATGACACGTTTTTTAACACTTTCCAACCTAGTTGAAAAGTGTTTACGATTTCGGTTTGTCTGGCCGTATGGCCATCTGCCGTATGTCCGTCTGCCGTCTGTCCGTGCTCTAACTCCCGTAAATATTCTCGGATTGCCCTGCAATTTTTATATGTTATTGTCGTCAACTATAGCATGTTCCCTATTTCAACTGAAGTGTGTAGCACTTATAGTTTTTTTACAGGGACACTCAAAAGAATTCTGTTAAATTACGGTCTATGAGGAAAAATCATTTGTGGTTTATTTTGATGATGTTACACAATTTCAAACCCATTGTAATTTATATATATCACTAAGGTGCATTATAAGAAGCTTAATATAGAATATAGTGTGCATAGCACTTATAGTTACTTTACAGGGACAGTCAAAATTATTCCGTTACATTACGTTTATGGAGAAAAACCGTTTGCGGTTTAATTAAATAATGTTTCACTATTTTAAACGCATTGAAATTTCCATATATATCTAAGGTGCATTACAAGAGGCTTACTACAGAATATTGTGTGTGTAGCAGTTATGGTTCATTTACAGGGACACACAAAATAATTATCTACTGTCTGTTAACAATAATTCCTGGAAGTGCGTTTTAAGTAGCTGAACGCGATTTTAAATTTACCTCACTTTTTGTCTATTACTTGGTGTGTATAAATTCTGTAGAACATATACAGGGCAGCACAAAAGTTCGCGAACATATTTCCGTTTATTGACAGAAACTCCAGAAGGAGAATTTTAAACTGTGCTACGCGCATCCTAACTAAACTAAAAATTAGCATCCTATGTAGTATATATACAAATCTATAGATCATATATAGGGCTGAATAAAAGTATTCGGATATTTTCCCGAATATTGTATATGTTGGAAATATATGCTGGAAATTTCTGAAATTACGTTTTTTGAATATGTTATGCGTTTTCCAAATTGTTTACTTAGATGTTATTTTTCAGCTTATTAAACGGTAATGATTTGTAAAATTATTTTGGAAGCGTTGGATAGTGTCACATGATCTATGCTTGACGCATGATTTTCGTTCTTGTTTTTCTCTATGTTGTATATTTTTTTATGCAATAAAACAATAAAAATATTTTATTATATTAGCAATAAGAAATATGATTAAAAAATTCTGTAACGAGCTTTTTGTGTCTAGCTACAATGTTATAAGCATTTCTGCAACTCTCATTATTTAAAAATTTTTATTAATTTCATTGTTGTAAACATTACTGTGACTCTACTGTTGTAAAATTGTTGCTACCTGTACCGCTCTTCTATGATATATTTCTGAAATGTTTCTGCACGTGTGAAGATCGATATTTTGGCCCTAGAGCATATCATCTATGAAGTACTTCTAGTTTTGCCTAGTGTCTCGATTTTCACGGACTACAAGTTCTTTCTCGCGTAGCCACTGCTAAGTCTTGATATTTCATGGCGCACAAATTCTTTTAAAATACATTTCGTACCATGCTATTCATTAGTCTACATAGTTTGGATCTTAATACAGTAAAAACTGTGAAGATTTAACCTGTCTATAACGCACAATTTTTATAGTCTCTCCGAAAGCAATAACTTAAAAATATACCAGCCTAAACGAAAACTTGTATGGAAAAGAAACCATTCGGGTCCCTAACGTTTCAGGTTTGACTGGTTTTACAGTAATTTGTTCAAAAAACGCTGTAAAAACGTAACTTGTTTATAACGGAATTGTGTTTTAAAATTAAATATTTTATTAACTCTACGATAAGAATACTATACGAATTAATGTCCTAAATTGAATTTTATTCAGTCCCTGGCGATTCCGATTTCACAGGATTTACTTTATAAAATTGTTGAATATATTTAGTGTCATAAAGCCTCCTTAGACGAGATCGAAAAAGACCGGTGACATATATTATTTTAAGCATGTTTTTGTCTTAGCAGGTATAATTGTATTGTATTCCTACCGTAGCGACAATGACATTTTTACTTTTAAGATATAATTGTGTTATAGATAGGATATATTCCTAAAAAAAAATTCTCCTATAGCAAAATTCCCCCAAAACGGACATGTACTCGACATCTTTTGTGCATCCCTGTGTGTAAAAGCTATATAAATTATATACATCAAGTAATATGCAAAAACGCACTTCCATCAATTTTTATTGATAGCTAGTGCTGTAACCGAATTATTTTATTTATCCTTGGAAAAGGAACTGTAAATTCTATGCACTCCTTATTCTAGAATAAGCATCTTTTCAGTGATATATAACAATTTCAATATGTTTGAAAAATGTAACATTATTAAAGTGAATTGTAAACGATTTTCCACATAGATCGTAATATAATGGAATTATTTTTGGTGTCCCTGTAAATGGATTATAAATGCTAAACATTTCATTTTCACTATTGAACATAGTAAACCTCAATAGCATACGCTATTTATCAACAAATACTTAGACACCCCTTCAAATGAACATATATTCGGTCCTGATACATGTCACGGTCTCCGCCGTGAAAACTTGTAGGAAACAACAACGCAAGCGTTCGCATGCAACATGCCACGCAGTTTGGAGCGATCGCATTTCGAGATAAGTGTAATAGTCGAGTATTAGAGAAATGGCCGTTCCATACGTGATATATCCAGGAAATTGCATTACACAAAATTGACAGTGGTCTACGCGATTTGCAAGTGAAAAAAGAGTGGTGACTGTCGGAATGTACCCCGACTCGACAGAAAGTTAGAGACCGACGGGTGCTGGCCAGAGGAATTCAGAAGAAACGCACCAAATCGATGGGCCACATCCACGAATATATTCAATAGGCATCCGGGAGTGTTGTTTCAATAATTATTATAATGAAGACCATATGCTCGCTTATCATGGACGTACTGCCGTCCACAAGTCGGATTTTACCAAGTACAATAGCACTGATCGGTTAACGTGGTTCAAAAAAAGGCCACAGTAAACCGTGGAACAGTAGAAAGAGGTGCTCTGTACCGACGAATAAAATTTCTCCCTGTACAGTTCAAATGGCAGGGTCTGGGTTTTGCATCTTCCTGCATAACGTATTCTGCTAGAATGTATTGCGCAACTGTGAAGTTCATCGAAGGCGGCGTTATGCTGTAATAGTGTTTCTTCTGGTATGACACGGGACCCTTCTTCGCAATTTCTGGTATACTTGATGCCGAGAGCTACTGCACTATTTTGGATACCCATGCCGTTCCTACTTTGGGGTAGTCTTATGGGGTGGACCCATTTCTTTCAGGGTGACAATGCCACCTGTCACGCTGAAGGGGTCACCATGACTTGATATTGTATTCAATTGAAAAATTTCCACATGAAAAATGAAAATGAAATAAAAATAATTGAGAGTTAAAAAGAAGATTAATATGACGCCATATTTGATAAAAATGGATATTTTCAAGCATTTAAGAATAATACAAAGTGTATGAATAAGAGTACGTACGGAAATCAGAAGAATATGACGCCATATATCAAAAATAAAAAAGATATATTTGATTTGAAATAAAATGGTCCTGTATTATCTAGATGATCATTTCCTCACTCGCCTCAGAACTCTTTTTTGATTTTTTTTTTTTTTTTGCATTTTCATTTTTGCGATTGTTTATATTACTTGGTACAAAATTTCACCTTTTTAAGACTGGGTTATGTCAAAGCCCCTATAACAAAGAAATGCCGTATTGTCTCCTATAAAGGTCTCCTATGATAAAGATTTGGTTAATTAAATATTTTTGTAACTATCGAGAGTGAAATGTTTTGCTTAAGTAATTCATTTATTCTTATTTAAATGTTGGGAGAATGACGTCATGGCCAACAGCTAGTATAAGATGTATCTGAAAAAAGTCCTATATCAATTTCTTAATTTTTTAAAAATGCGCGAAGTCATGAGGAAGCAGCCAATTTGAAATTCGAAAAAAAAAAGCATAAATCATACGCGAAAAATACTTTTATTAGTAGTATTATTATCATTAAAGCATATATTTTCTTTAAACGTGATGTAATATTCTCTGGTTACTGCATTTCACTTTGTTTTTTTCAAATTAGGGCTTCAAAATGCACAGCTTCATAATAAAAAAACATTGTAAATTAACTCATTTTACAAAATCGTGTATTTTGAAGATTTGGTACAGAAATATCAGAATGGCGGAACGCTTACAAATGAACTCCAGAAACCTTATACTTTATAATATTATCGAGAAATGTTTATATATCCTCTCTAAAATGACGCAATTTCTAAGTGACACGTTGCTCTAAGACCTTTTATCTGTACTTTTGGAGCTGGTATAATTCAAATCTGCGAAAATGTCTTCATTACGATGCAATTATAAAAATAATTATATCACTTTACGAATTAAATTACATGCACAAATATAGATTTTTCTAAATGGTTATATAAAGAAATATAGATTGTTGTATGAATAACCCGGTTATATTTTAGGGGAAACATGATATTTATTCATAGAAATGCATATACTAAAGGATGTACTATCTTACTTTTTACGCTTTGTTAACAAGGACACTGAAATTTAACTATTGTTGTGAAATAATTCTTTATAATAGATATCGTCTTTTATTTCAGAATGAATAGATTGACAACAGCTATCAACCATATTTATGCATTCTTTTATTTCTTTGTTCCCAAGAGACAATTGATACATCATTAGGAACGCAAAATGGAGATAGCCTTTGTCATCACGACAGCTTCTGAAATATTTGCTCGAGTTTCACTCTAGTCATAAAATGACAATCATTTGGTTTTTGAAGGTCTCTCTGAAGGTCATTTCTGGGGAGTTTAACAATAGAGAAGTAAAATTTTATTTTGAAATAAACGTATGTATTGAGGCTTTAGGATTAGACACAAAGATGGTTTTCGATGTTTGAAGTATACATGAAGTTCTTTAATTTACTGTTAAAGTATAATTGATTATTAAATTACAACTTAAACATAAAGATAATACTGGACAATAGAGAAAGTATTCCAAGTATATGCATAAAAGATTTTGTAGATATATATTTTTTTAATTACTGCTCTTTTAACATACTTATTATGTGTTAAGGGTTGTCTGTACACCTTTTCCTATAAAATGTAAAAATATATATGCACTGTAAAATAAAGTTAAACGTTTCCTAATATAGTAAAACATATAAAGGGTATATGTTAATATATATAATAGTATGGGTAATATAAATACAAATGAAAGTATAAAGTAATGCCTTCTGTGTCAACCATGACTCTGAAAATCGTTCTTTATCTTTAGAAACTGTAGAAACCTATATGTTTTCAAGATTTTATTTAGAAGCATTTATAAACATTTTCATTTGTTCTCAAAGTATCATTAGTTTTATTTTGATGCCACTGATTTTCGGAAACGTTTTCGAGAAATCTGTATAGTATATTAATCAATAATCTCAACTCGGAGTATAGGTTTTTTGGATGCTATCAATTCTCAAGTAAACATTTTCATGTTCAACAAGCATGTTTTTCAATTAAATTTAATAAATTAACCTAATTAATATTAACATTAAATTTAATATTATTTTACTGCTTTCCATGCATAAATTCAATTACCCAGCTGAAAATTTTAATTGAGATTTGAAAACATCTTAAAAACAGATATGACATTTTGAAAAAAAATGTTACAGTCTATAAACGCATTGTCGAAAATCAATAACACCAAAAGAAACTTTGTTTATACAAATGTTTCTACAAATCTCGAAAATATATCAGTTTCTGTAGTTTGCAAAGATAAAGAATGCTTTTCGGAATCATGGATAACACGGAATAGGTTATTGTCTTTTTTCGAAGATTGTGGAACATATGATTTTTTTTTCTGCAGTCCGTAAATTGTATTCATTTTCAGGATCACAATATTTATATACAAATAGAGAGTAAGCCGTAACGCCAAATTCGCGGAGCGCGGCGTTTCGCGTGACGGTCCTTAATACGGCCCTTATGCCGAGACACTTAGCGGAAGCAAGGAAGTAAGGAAAAAAAATCTGAAAATTGAAACCGGACAAATTTAAAAGGAAAATGAACAAATTAAACACATTGAAATGCAGGAAGGGTTGGGCTCGGGGCTCTGAATCTATTGAGAGATCATTGCGGCTTCAAGCTCTATGTTCGAATATGTCTTCGGCTTATGTCTTCCAATTTTTTTCCCTTGAGGTGGCGGATATTCATTCCAATTAAAAAATTAAACAAACTTGTGTTAAAAGCATAAAATACTTCTTAATAACATATTAAAATAAGGAATGTGCAAAGAACTTTGTATTTCTTGGGATATTCTTTTACTAACTATACTTAGCGTACTCAGCGTGATAATATTACTTAGCAATTACTTGGCGTAATATAAATTAAGAATAATATAAACTAACAATCTTTTTAAAAAATATATTTAAATTTGTTTTGTTTTTTCATTCTAGTACATTTTTATTTGTATTGTAAAATAAAACGATCTCATAATATTCAAAACTTCACACAAATATAAAAATGATGCAAAGAAAATTAAATTGATCTATTTTCATAAGTGTCACAAAAATGCTGGTACATGTGACTTAAATATACTAGACTACTTAGAATATGTATGTGAATGAGGAAAGAGCCGTTATGCGGCGTTGAAGATAAAACAAATCAGAGGCTTTAAGAGCCTACAGCAGTCATGCGATAAAACGCTCAAGCTAATGTTAATTCTATGGGAAGGTTCTTGGCAGATTTCTCGCTCGCATTTTAATATTTTTAAATGATTGTTTTTGCATAGGATATCTGAGGTCGATCTCTAACGTTGTTATTTTTTACTTTTTGATTTTGGTTACAGTTTTTTTTATCCTTATATAAAAAAAACCGGAACTTTCCCATAGACTTAACATTAGCTTGAGCGTTTCTTCGCATGACTAGCGTAGCCTCTAAATGACTAAAAACGAGATTGCATCTTTCTAATAATGTTTCTGCGCTAAATTATTTAAATGAAAAAAAAATCATGTGTTTAGAATAATTGTTTTTTAAACGGAATACTCTAAAAGTCATAAATATATTCGCCAATTATTAGGAGATGAATATTTTCCGATATCTATAAATGTTCCCCAAAAACAATTTATAATTTTATATTGCATGTTATTTGTCTTATACGTTGCTCTGAATTGTGTGATATTAAATTAATTAAATTTGATTAATCAGATAACTAAGTAGGCATTTAAATATGATCCCATTGATCAGATTGTATAAAGTTTTAAAAAATTTAAATTGCTTAATTATATGCAGCCATTATTAAAAAGAAAATTCTATTAGGAACAAAATCAATAGACACGATGTAAATACAAATCACGAAGGAATTTTTTTACACTCAATATTTATTTAACTTAAGAAAGCTTGACTATAATTTCAGCACATTGGTACTATTATCAGAAGTATTGCGTGACACTAATATAATTTTGTGGCAGGAAGTAATGTTCTGAAGCATTTGCATGTTATAATGACACTGAAGGTGTTACCCGGCATTCGAGTTTTCTATTAAATTATAGCAAAAGCATTCGTTTAGTGAAAATTAAACATTATTTAGAGTACATTAGTATATGAATAACAATGAACATTTTATAATAAAATAAATGTTATAATGTATTTGTTTTAAAGATTAGGATGATTTAAAATAAAACATTTCTTATTAAAATTTCATAATTTCCTTAAGCAACCAAAGAACGTATTAATTTGTGAAAACAGAAATTAAATTCAAAAACTTACGAAAAACTGTATTTCTTATTTCTGTTATCTTATTTTTTAAATTTTGATTTCTGGGGATATTAAATTTTCGTCAATAAACTTATATATATTTTTTCTCAACTACTATCTGTAAAACCATGAAAACTATGATTGAAAGAGAAAATGTAACGTTACATTTTTTTTTTAAATTCTCAAATAATCATCCTGTAAAAAGACTTATTTTAAGAAATACGCTATAATATCGAGTAAAATTCTAAACAATAAAAATAAATTGAATTTTCAAGGTATATCTTTTTTTAATAATAATCTCTATTAAATTATTTACATAAAATGATTAACTGTAGGGCAATGATATTAAATATATATAATTTATAATATAATATAATACTACTACTACTATTAATAATAATAACAATAATATATGACATAAACATTTCGTGTCATTTTATAAAAAATGACACAAACCGTCATGTGCAGTTTCAAAAAAATGTTTTAGGAAATACTAGATGCCCTCTAAAGAAGAGACTAAGATTGAACGATACTCTGATAATTACACCGCTAATGGGGAACAATGTGCTTTTCTTCCACTTATCCTCAGGAGACTTTTTATGTAGTCTAATCGAAATGCTATTCTTGTTATAATTAAGAGCATTTAAATCATTTTTTCTTTTTTTAGAGGACAATAAATAAATAAATAAATAAATAAAATAAAAAGAAGAATGTAAAATGAAGATTAAACATTAAGAAATAGGCAACATATATAATTCTACAGTGATTATTTATTAAAAATAAATGGATAGCAAAAAGGAATCTTAACATATATTTAAGTAATTAATTTTATTTTTTACGATAATAAGTAACCAGGTGAACAAAATAATAAAATGGTGCAGATTAAATAAGAACTTATATTTATTGTATAGTTATATATTTATTTTATTTCGAAATAGCATTTGGCTTTCACCTTTAGCAACTAATAAAAGAATAATTAAAATAAGATAATAAACTATATTATTGGTGCAACTGTACAATCCAAGTAGTATGCATAATTGGTTTACATCGACTTTGGCAATTTATGTACTTTTCGTCATTTTGAACAAAATAACATCCATAGTGTACTAGTTACGGAAAAAAATTAGACATACATTTATTAAAAATATATGTATTTCTTATATTTTGAAATATTATTTTGCTTTCATCTTTAACAACTAATAAAAAATAATTAAAATCAAATTGTTAAACAGGGTTTTTGGGTAAATTTAAAATTCCCTTTGTAGGAGTAAAAAAATTACATCGAATTTTCCCATTTTTATATCATTCGTTTTTCAAATAAAATGAGAAATGGACACTATTCACTTTGAAATAATAATTCCATGACAATGCATATTAGATTTAAAATAAAATATATAATAGACTTTGACGGTTCAATAATGTTCTGTTATGAATTTCACAGGAAAGGTTTTCATACAAGATTTATTGAAAATGACGAATTTTACCACACGCTTATATGTTAGCCTAAAATAAGATACGTTTTATAAGCATTACACATGAAAGTAACATGATAGTGAAATTTAAAAAAAAGACAAGCGATTCATTTTTAATATATAGGATAATTGGTACTATAAACTTGGAGGAAAATACATAAGATATGTAGTTAACGTATAAGGGATGTCCAAATGAAAAGTGGACACAGACTGTAGAAGTAGGCAATTTTATTACAACTCTAAAAAATAATCACGGTATTTGTTGAGGCATTTGTGCCATTGTGTCAGCAGTAGTTCGGTATCACTGGCGTAGAAAACGTGGGGCTGATCTCGAAAAAAAATTCATATCCTATCTTTCACTTCTTCGTCCGAAGTAAACCGTTGTACTCGGGGTGCCTTCTTAAATGGCCCGAAGATATGAAAATCACAAGGCGACAGGTCTGATTGTACCATCACATGGACAGCGGCGACTGTTGTATCGGTGATACCAGCGTAAACTTGACCTAGGTTCGGTGCATCACTGACTGTCTGTCCACCTAGTTTGAAACCCTTGACCAGTTGTCCAAAGCTGTACGGCCTAAAAAGTGTTCATCATAAATATGCTTCATTCGGCGAAAAATGTCTACGTTCGTTTCCCCTTCAGCCACCCAAGAACGCACTACGCCTCGGTACTATTATCTGGACGTTTCTTTCTTGTTAACCTAATTGCTTTAGCCGTCAGCTACACGAACACAACTTTTTTCCAAACGACGCAACTTTCTCTAATGCTCCACTAACACTGGGCTAAGTGAAAATCAAATGAAAAACCAGATCGGCAACTTTGATAACTTCTTTACGTCAGCCGCCCACTTTTGAATTGGTCATGCCTTATACACTGGTGGAAATTGATTTATGAAAACACGGTTTTATGACAAAAACTTCTATAATATTCATTAAAAATAAAGGAAATTTCATGGGAAATACATAGTACATATGACAAATCCTTTACAAAAATAAATTTTCACTCACAATATTAAACATAAACAAAAAGTCAAAAATTAAATTTTCGTAATATGCGAACATGGAAATTGATTTATGAAATATCACATTTCATTGGTTATTCCGAAGCAATGTGACAAACATTTGCATAAAACAAGGTAACGTGACCTGCAAAGTAGAGATAAAAAGCGTTGTACAGTGAAAGCAATACGTTTCATTAACAATTTTTGCGATGGGTAAACGAAAAATTTTGTCTGAGGAAGAAAGAGGTAAAATAGACGCATATTTAGAATGTGGAAAGTCTGTCCCGGAAATTAGTAAATTAACTAAAAGATCTGTTGGTGTGATATATAACTATAGAAAAGATCCAGCAAATTATGGCAAAAATTTTAACAAAAGAGGTAATCCACGTTTAAGCAAGAGACAGAAAATGGGGATTCTTCAACTTGCATCGAAAGCTGGTCACAGTTCAAAGCAGATTTGTGCAGATCTATCCCTGCCTGTTACTTCTAGAAGAGTTAGGCAAATTTTATATTCTTCACGGAGCTTGAAATGGTCGAAAATGAAGCAGTGTCCAAAGTTACTTCTGCGTCACAAGCAGATGCGTTTGCAGTATTGCGAGAAGTACATGACAATGGGTGGCAATTGGAAGAAAGTCATTTTCTCTGTCGAAAAAAGATTTAATTTGGATGGCCCAGATGGTTTGAGGTATTATTGGAGAGATCTCCGAAAAGAACCGAAATCTACATTCAGCAGAATTTTTGGCGGCGGAAGTTTGATGATTTGAGCAGCGATTGCTTATGATGGCAAAAGTGAAATTGTATTTTTAAACGGTCGACAGAACTCTTTTGATTATAGTTTAGTTTTAGAAAATTCACTTCTTCCATTTACATGGCAATATTATGGTTTAGATTATATCTTCATGCAAGATAATGCAAGTATTTACATTTCAAATACAATGAAAGATTAGTTTGACGAACAGAATATTGTTCTTTTAGATCATCCACCTATTAGTCCTGATCTGAACCCCATCGAAAACGTTTGGGGACAGCTTGTTCGAATGGTTTATGCAAGTGGGATGCAGTACACATCACTTGTACATTTGAAAGCTTCAATCTGTCAAATCTGGAATTAATACATCCAAATATCTGGAATTAATCCATCAATACATCCAAAATCTTGTTTTATCAATGCCATCTAGAATAAAAGAAACTCTAATGAATAAAGGCGGCTTTACTAAGTATTAATTTCAATTACATGTGGCAATTCATAAATCAATTTCCATATTTTTATGTTACTAAAATCTAATTTTTGATGTTATGATTTAGTTTATTAATTTGTATGAAATTTTATTTTTCTAAATTATTTGTTGTACATAGCATGTATAATGTATGAAAATTCATTCATTTTTAGTTAATATTATAAATGTTTTGATTAAAAAACCGTGTTTTCATAATTCGATTTCCACCAGTGTAGTTGGTAACTTATGAGTGTCCTTATTGAAATAAAGATGCGCGTATCGAAAAAAAAAAAAAAAATGAAACTTATCTAGAAAGCCGACAATTTTTTTTTCTCCAAGTATGCATTACAAAATGAATTTTGTTATTTTGTCTGTGAAAGATACTGAAAAACAAGTGTTGTATAATATTTCGAAATACATATTAATAGCACACCGATTTCTTGATATTGAAAATAAAAATATAATAAATATATATATTTCCTTATACATATATTTCTTTAAAATGCTAAAAGGTGTAAATAAACAAAATAATAAATCCACAGTAAAATAACTTTTATTAGGTTGTTTGACATGTTTCGGCTCACTCCGGGCCATTTTCAAAAGCAAATGAGAATATTCCATAATTGCACGGTCTTTATACTATCATTTAATTTTCATGTACTTTTAAAAAATATGCACGTTATCTTTTATTTTTACTTGATTGTTTATTTTCATATCTCTAACTATGGAGTAACTCGAGCCATAATTTCGGTAAGTTAAAATATACCGCATTGTCACATAATTTGCGTGTTAGTATCTCTATGTTTTCTATTATTATTATAGACCCGTATGTATGTATGTTTTGGTATTGTTCACGCATAACTCTCGAAAATGTGCATCGATTTTGATATTTTTTTGTTTGAAAGAGTAAGACCCCCAGATGGTCCCATTTCAATTTCGTCAAAATCTGATCATTCAATAATAAGAGAAACCATAGAGATACTATCACGCAAAACTGCAATATGTAACGATGCAGTATCTTCTAACTTACCAAAAATTTTGGCTCGAGTTACTCCATGGTTACAGATATGAAAATAAACAATAAAGTAAAAATAAAAGGTAATAAGAGAAACCATAGAGTTACTAACACGCAAATATACAATATGTAACGATGCGGCATATTTTAACATACCGAAATCGTGGGTCGAGTTACTCCATGGTTACCGATATGAAAATAAACAATCAAGTAAAAATAAAAGGTAATAAGAGAAACCATAGAGTTACTAACACGCAAATATACAATATGTAACGATGCGGCATATTTTAACATACCGAAATCGTGAGTCGAGTTACTCCATGGTTACCGATATGAAAATAAACAATCAAGTAAAAGTAAAAGATAATAACAGAAACCACAGAGATACTAACACGCAAAAATACAATATGTAACGATGCGACATCTTTTAACTTACCAAAATTGTGGCTCGAATTACTCCATAGTTAGATATATGAAAATAAACAATCAAATAAGAATAAAAGATAACGTGAGTATTTTTTTTTAAGTACATGAAAATTAAATGATAGTATAAAGACCGTGCAATTATGGAATATTCTCATTTGTTTTTGAAAATGGCTCGAAGTGACCCGAAACTTGCCAAACAACCTAATAAATGTTATTTTACTGTGTATAGATTATGTTGTTTATTTATACCTTTTAGCATTTAAAAGAAACATATTATTACAAAGTGTTATAATTTATTATATTCCTTATACATACCAACCAACTTTTACAGCTCTTTTTCATGCCACTGAATTTTAATAGTAAACTTTGTATATTTAATCGCTGAAATCAGCGATTACATAAAGCAAAAAATATAATAAATTTTAGTCGGATTAAAAACTGTAACATTTGGCAGCTACGCTCATAGTGTACATTTTTGTAAATGTCTAGAATTTAAAATTACAAAAAAAAAAAAAAAAAAAAAAAAAAAGCATTAAAGAACTTTTTGTTTTATGCTTAGTATTTCTTCTCAGAAGCAAAATAAATGTACTTTTTGCACTGTCTTTAACTTAACGAAAACCACTTTAAATGTTATCCATTGGAATATTCCGTTCCTGTGACTACTTTCCTTCCAACAGTCTTGAATGTGTTTTTTGTGGGGGGGGGATGGGGGTGTGGTAGTATTGTCCGTCTGTTCCTTGCGTGGCGGCGGTCGTATTTATTGAGAAAAAGAAAAAGAAAATGGACGAATGAACTTCAAAAAATATATTTTACAAAAATTGAAATTTAAAAGGTAAAATCAAATGTGAAAAAAAAAAAAAAAGAAAAATGTTTTAAATTCTTAACGAGAAAAGATAGTATAATAAATTTGTTTTTAATTTAAATTTTGTCTCATTCACCATATTTTCAATTTCAGATAAGAGTATTAACCTCAGTTAACTTATACACTGTTGTATAATATATAATAAATTTAGTATCTATGTGTTGTATAATGATAGGATAATTGTGATTAAATTTTAAATTGACAATAGCCTATTTTACATTTTAGTTTAATTAATTAAATTAATAAATTATTTTATTGCCATTTCATTATATTTTATTGTGGTTCTTTTTTACAATATTATTTTATGTTTAATAAAGTAGATCATGTTCGTTTATCAGAATATAATATAATATATATATATATATATAATGATTAATGCGGCCTTTTTTATGTATTCCTATGAGATTCTTTGCATATTTCATTGATACGCTGTATAATGAAATTACGAAGAAAATTTCGTTACTGTTATTCATGATTTTTTTAATTTGTTTTTTTTTACTATCAAATAAATAATATTTATTTAGTACTCCTTGAAAAAGTATTATATTTTTCATTCTTCGTGTTTTTTCAAAGTATTATTTACAGATTCACTTGCTATATTAATATTCTTGTTTTATATTAAAATAAGGTTGATAGATTCAGAACAAATTTATTACTCCATGTACATTCTCATATTTCAAATGTGTCTTATGGACTATTTTTGTATAATTGTGTTTTTCATTATAATGTTTTCAATTATTTCCAATAAAATGGAGCTGTGTACTACACAGCTCTATTTTTTGGAAATAATTGAAATTTTGTTTAAATAGAACTATCGAAAAATAAATTATATATTAAAATATTAACTGCCCGGAAAATATAAAAAGTATTTTTAGAAGCGTTTTTTAATTCAGAAAATTATGCAAGCATATAGCTAACTCTGTAATATTAAAAGGCAGAATACCAAAGTTAAAAATACGCAAATAATAGACAAAATAAGCACCAAGCAGCTGTTTCGAATCCACAAGTGAGATTCTTCTTCAGTGCGACAAAGCGCAAAGTACAGCGTGCTAGAAAAAGCATGACTGAGCTAAACGTTACAGAGAGGCTTATATAGCCGATGCGGGTAGAGAACGCCAATGAGACAAAACAACCAATGAGAAGAAAGCAGCATGAAGCAACTGAGTGGACAAGTAGATACATCTACCGGAGAACGAAAGAAACAAAAGAAAACCTAAAAAGGGGGAAATTATATTAATGCTTTCCAAATACTTGTAAAATCAGGAGTACTAGATAAGTCATTGACTAAGGATTGATAATTTTTAATAATGTGGTAAGCTTCCCAAAAAATCAAGATCAAGATTAGAAGAACATTTTTAGATAGTGGTGGCTGAGGAAAATTTTAACCTATGTTGAAAATACCAACAATGTTGAGCAATAGAAGAACGTTTAAGTACCTGATTTTTAACATAACCTTCATGCTCAACAATGTCGCGCTATGTAAAAGACATCGCGCGTTTAAAGGTTATTATTGGTTATTAGAATTGAGAAAACTTTAGCATGATGAAATACGCGTAATAATTGATTAGAAAATATTTTTTGAATGCATTATGAAGTTAAGACTAACAGTATAATATAACTATAGTTATTGATTCTTACTTGTAACTGTTATCAGTGTTGCCAGTCCATTAATTGTTTTTCCTATTGCTTCACTGCCATCACATTTTTGAAACAGTAATAATTTATTTAATCTATCATTAAGTAAGGCGAAGTTTGATTAAGTAATTGAAGTTTCAATTTGAAGGAATATATAATTTGTAAAAACAAGGGATCGTAATTATTTAAATAAATTTATACGATATTTTTAATGCAACAATAGAATTATTTGTTTTGATTACGAAAGTGTATGATAATTCTGCGTGTATTCGTTACTTTTTATTGGGCATATAAGTAATATATTTGTTTATATTTCTCTACCTGAAAGAAAATCCATGAGAAGATTGAGATTTCCGTGACTGCCATAAAAGATATATCGATTCATATAATGTTTTCGTCCTATATTTCGTATCCTACCTCATTTCCGAAAAATTTAGATTTTATTTTTACGAAATATACGTGATATGGAAAAATTTTATAAAAATGTAATGTTTTGAAAAAAAAAAAATCGTAAAAGATTTTTGCTTCTAGTCAGACTTTTAAGTATGAACCACTCATATTTTATTAAATAAGAAACTACGAAGTAAGACGTAAAAATGTACCGTTAAATTATTCTAATGCTAAAAATATAAAACAAAAATCATAAGGAAACCAGAAAGATATGGAAATGATAAAAAAATATTATTATGATTACTATTTTTTAATGCTTGAAAAATTAAAAATTCTTGGTTCGAAAATTACTGTCGTAGGATCCCGTGAACATTCAGTCGCGCAGATCACCGATACAAACAAAGTCAAAACTTGAAACTCTATTAACTCGAAGCACTTTTTTTCAGCGGATTTTGCCCTGATAAATTTTAAACAAATTAGCAATTTACATGCTCTTATTATTATTATTATTATTATTATTATTATTATTATTATTATTAAAGAAAATAAATTATCTACAAACTATATCTGGAAAATAAACATAAATGAGTTTTCTCTTAAAGTTATAACAAAAAAAAAAATATACGAAAAAAGTGATTTTACATTTTTTATTATAATTTGTTTTCAATTTGTATTTATTGTTTTAGGTATAATAAAGATATAATGTAATAAGCAGAAGAAAGAAAAAAAATTAGGACTGAAAAATATGGAACCTGGGCTCGAAAATCGTGGCAAAACCAGTTTTACGAGATCAATTTTGTCGTAAGATATTAAAACTTTTATAATTGTGTATTTTACAATTTAAGAAATATTTTATTTTTCTATGAAACGTATAGAAATAAATGGAAAAATAAAATATAGTCTAAATTAATAGCAGGCTTCATAATTCACACGCAAACTTCAATCCATATTCATCATTTCAAAGTTTTATGTTCTTTTTAAGAAAAGTATAAAGGTCAGATGTGTCAATGTGTCAGTCATAAATATATAGATTCAATATTATATCTTAATTCAACTCGAAAATAATTTATGCTTTTGTTGCAAAAGTTTTATGGAACACTAGCAAATACTTACTTGTTTTCCTGGCATGTTTAAAAGTACTACTTAAATTATCATTGTTTTTATTTAATTAAACTCATTTTTGTTTTTCCATTAAAAGTAATGTAAGAACATTAATCCGCTTCTAAATTAGTAAACAATTTTCTTATATATTTCATATATTCATATTATTTTTTTCTCCTATATACAATGTATTATCAGTTTAAATTAAACTGAAACATTTAAATAAAATATTGATTAATAACCATCTATTGCTATGTACTAAATAGAAAAATATATCCTTTATAGATTTTTTCCGTAAAAAACTAAATATATATATATTTTTAGTTAAACAATATATTCTTTAGAAATGTTTTTAAAAATATCTCCACATACTTTTCTCATTCTTTCATGAAAAAATAAGGGAAAAAAATGGAAGATGAATCTAGCCTTCAATAATTCAGTATTTACTTCCTGGTCGTAAAAACTGTATGTTCTCTTTGACCTATACATAATATCATTTCGTATACCTATACATTCATCTTTTTTGGGTTGAAAAAGAAAGGCATTTCTGAACATGGATTGAATTTATTATCAGACAGATGTACTTGAAACAGAAAGTGGTTTTTAACGCAATATAATTTATTATAAAATTGTTTTAGTAAATTGAGTGTATTTAAGGATTGATGTAAGTATTTTTAAACACAAAATTTGTAATTAATAAAAGTTATTTGAATGAAATTATCTGAATTGAAGAAAAATGTATTTGCGGTTTAAAAAATAATGTCTAATTATTCCTATTCTGTAAAAATAATAATAATAGTGTATAGAATAGTATGATTTCTTGCTTCGTGGAAAAATAATAGCTATTTTTAAATGTAATAATGTTAATATTGCATATTTTACTTTCTCATACATACCATATACTTGAAATATGACGGAGCGAATATGTCAATTTTAAGCTATACATTAAATACAATAAAGAAATATTTAAGTTTTTATTTTAAAAAAAATGTAATACGATATCCGTATACACACACACACACACACACACATACATATATATATATATGTGTGTGTGTGTGTGTGTGTAAAGTGAAATCACATGCGTGAAAAACAAAAGATGAGATGTTATGAATATCAATATCTGACAGTCGTCATGCTATAACTCTCTTATTTATGAACCGATTCAGATGTGACTGAGCATGTGTATAGGACATACCAAAGTCTCGACCGAGTTAGTTGGCCAACTTCATACGCCATCTTGTTTCAAAATGGTGGCCTATATATTTTTGATTTTTTTTAATTAAAAAGATGAACAAAAAATTATAAATTGAAAAAACTGTGTCCGTTAAGTGTTTGATCTTGATACAAGAATTAAGGAGTATATTTTGCTTTGATTTTACTATATAAAAAAAGGTTTGAGGTATAACACACTCTCCGAAAAAACTGTAAATTTTTGAACGTTTGCCCTTCAATTTTCACGGGCAACAGCCTTATTTGATGAAAAACGGTCTGATCCACTAAATAAACGGCCTTATTCCTTAGATACTTAGAAAATTAAGAGCAATCCAGATATTCTTACAGTTCTAGCCCATATGTTAGCAAAAATACAGTACGACTCCATACATTGTCCTCCGCTAGGGTGTAACCCTTCATTTTACTCGTGTTTCAAAAATTTTAACCCGCCAGAACAGCGGTTCTGTGATGATTATCTAACGTGGTACGTGCTACGGAACAGTAAGCAAAGTATTATTGTGATTTAAAATACATTATATCCTGTGCATTATAATGCTATATTACATTGCCCTGTAAAATTATGGGCTGCACAAAATGATGGGCAAGGATTTTTTTTTTTTACGGGGTATGACTGGAATCTCCGCTGCCGGACTCTGCCCATAATTTTACTGCAATTTTTTTTACAGTGCAGTTTGAAATGCTAGGGTGCCTGACAGTTTGAAACGAGCTGATTTTTGTTATGCTGTAACTCTCGTATTTATAAAACCGGTATAACTGTGACTGAACATGTGTACGGCGCATACCAAGGTCTCAAACGAGTTCGTTGGCCAGCTTCATCCTCCATCTAGTTTCGAAATGGTGGCCACTTAATTAATTATTTTTTTTTATCATTATTATTCAAAAAGTTGTAAAAAAGTTATAAATTGAAAGAGTTGTTTTCATTATTTGTTAGATCTTGATGCAAGTATTTAGAAGAATTTTTTGTTTTCGCTAAATCTTAAAAAAAATTGCGGAGATAAAATTAATTGAAATTATAGGTTGACTGATAATTTAAAACAATCTGATTTTTGTAATGCTGTAACTCTCATGCTGAAATTCTGATTCAATTTTAACGAAAACTGGGATTGTGTCTTCTACAAGAGGGTTGCAAACATTTTAGCTTCGGGTGTTTGAATAAAATTAGTTGAATTGAAAAAAAAAAAAAAAAAACAAGGAATAATGAAAATAACTTTTCCTACCGGTACAGGCCGGGAGGACTTTTTTAAAATTAAGAAACTAAGTATCTGCACTATATTTGATATGAAAACATACATTCATATACATATACATATACATTCATACATATCAACATACATATACATTCATCATAAGCAGATGATTTATTAAGAGCTGTAGTTTCAAATGAATCTTATAATTATATGCATTGTAATTCCGGAGTACTTAAAATTGTTATAAGAATATGTCAAATGACTTCATGCTACACTTTTATACATAAGATATTAAAGGACCTTTTTTTCTACTTCGGCTACGCCTACAACATTTAAAACAAATATTATTTTTTAATATTATTAAGTGTCAATTTTGACACTAATAATGACATTTTGCATGTTGTTTCATTCCTAATTACATACATTTTTAGAAAGTTTAATATAAAATGCGTTTTGACTCATACGAGTATATTTATCGTTTTTAAATGCAGTTCGAGCTGTTCTAATTTTTGAAGTCCATAAAACAAAAATAAGAATTTTGTGTTCCAAACTTCTTAAAGTAAACGTGTAATCTTGTTATTATTTTTAAATCTAAAGTTACCATATTTTGTTATAATGAATAATATTTTTCAGAGACGTTTATGTTAAAATATTTTTTTAACAACGGTTTACCTATTATTTCGTTTATTTTGTATTTCAAATTATGAAATTTTGAAGTTACGGATGAAAACTTAACTGCTATAAAAGACCATTTTTTATCTGTTGAACACTTTTTTAGAAATGTTGTGCATTAATTTTCCTTACCACTCCCCAATCCTCCCTCCAAACAAAAAATAAATAAATAAATAAATAAAATAATAATAATGAGAAATGACACTAATTTCTGTTAGAATATTTTGTCGAAAATAAATATGAATTGTACAAAATAGTCTAAATTTAGTACAGTTGTTAATGCTTCTTTATACATTTTAAAGATTATCAACTTATTTCAAAATCTTATTAATTATTTCATATTAATTATAGCTTTAGAATTAATATAAATCACGAGACAACAATTCCTAATATGCATACGTCTCTGGATACACGTAACCTTTCTTTATTTTAAGATCAAACTGATTTTGCAAATTAACATGTATGATTTAAGCAATCAGTTTCGTAATCAGATTTCATTCAACTAATTTTATTAAACGGTATAAGAAAAAATTAACTCACCGTACTGCAATTTTCTTTCCTCCACTTAAAAAGTTTATCGAATTTGAAATGTCATATAAGATGAAAGAGAAATCTGAAAAGATTTTTTTCCATATTGAATATGTATACAAATATATCCTGTGTGAGATAACCTCAAAAGATTTTGAGCAAATTTTGCAGTTCTAATCATTCACCATCTTGTTAAATATATACTTAAAATTCTAATTTCCCAATTATCATAAGCGTCGTAAATAGTATATAATAAAAATGCTATTTTACACACTTATTGACGAATTGTACACTCCTGAAAAAAAAAATGAATCAGCCCCTGCTAACTTGCCTAAATCATAGTATAAAGATGTGACTGGTAGTAATCGATTAGTCATAACGTATATTAAGTAATGCTATACTTAATGCTTCCTTAGACTGTCGTCTACTACATACAGAAATTGCACTAAATATGTGTATTGCAAAATTTTATACTAACACCTAATTTTTACATCGAATTTAGATTTAACGATAACAACTTTAACCATATGCTATCATACAGGGATTCACTCGGTGAAGTAGTGTCTGAATTAGGCAGATTTAAATATTGGTACTCCCAAAGTTAAATTCCTTATTTAATCGTTTCAGCACGCATTACAATAGCGGTACATTGTACGCAAAGTTTAGTTAAAAGTAAAGTTAGGTATAGATAGTTTTTAACCAGTGGTGGGATTCAAATAATTTAACAACCGGTTCGCTACCGTAAGGCTTCCAACACATTTTCTGCCCCCGAAAGAGGAACATTTTTACATAAAAAGGGACTTAGGGGAACCATTTAGATTGAAACAAGAACGAAAACTCATGCGTCAAGCATAGATTATGTAGCCCTTTCCAACGCTTCCAAAATAATTTTACAAAACATACCATTTAATAAGCTAAAAGATAACATCTAAGTAAACAATTTGGAAAACGCATAACATATTTAAAAACATAATTTCAGGAATTTCCAACAGATACAATATTCGGAAAAATATCCGAATACTTTTATTCAGCCCTGTATATGATCTATAGATTTGTACATGCAAGGATGCTAAATTTTAGTTTAGTTAGGAAACGCGTAGCACAGTTTAAAATTATCTTTCTGGAGTTTCTGTCAATAAACGGAAATGTGTTCGCGAACTTTTGTGCTGCCCTGTATAGGATCTACAGAATTTATACACACCACGTAATAGACAAAAAGCGAGTTAAAATTAAAATCGCGTTTAGTAACTTAAAACGCACTTCCAGTTAACAGACAGTAGAGAATTCTTTTGTGTGTCCCTGTAAATGAACGATGACTGCTATACACACACTATTCTGTAGTAAGCCTCTTGTAATGCACCTTAGATATATATATATATATAAATGTCAATGCGTTTAAAATAGTGAAACATTATTTAAATAAACCGCAGACGATTTTTCTCCATAGACGTCATGTAACGGAATTCTTTTGACTGTCCCTGTAAAGTAACTATAAGTGCTATGCACACCCTATTCCATATTAAGCTTCTTCTAATGCACCTTAGTGATATATATAAATTTCAATGCGTTTAAAATAGTGAAACATTATTTAAATAAACCGCAAATGATTTTTCCCCATAGACCGCAATGTAACGGAATTCTTTTGAGTGTCCCTGTAATACAACTATGAGTGCTACACACTTCCGTTGAAATAGGGAACATGCTATAGATAACGACAATAACATATAAAAATTGCAAAGCAATCCGAGCATATTTACGGGAGTTAGAGCACGGACAGACGGCCAGACGGCAGACGGCCAGACGGCAGACGGCAGACGGCCATACGGCCAGACAAACCGAAGTCATAAGCACTTTTCAACTAGGTTGGAAAGTGCTAAAAAGGGACTAAAATGTAATCATTTTTCGAAAAATACTTTACCCAGTTTTCCTAATTATACAAGCAAATTTTTAAACATTACTCTAGAAAACATTCTAATTGGTCATCTTTCAGACCCGATAAATCAGAGGAAAAATTAATTGAAAAAGATAAGCCCAAATTTTACAAATTCGGCGTTATTTTAAGGCGCGCAGAATGTAACATTTTATTATTTTAACACTATTTCAGATCCCACATAATAAACCAAAACCTAGCAAAAATTTTAAAATTTCGGTCTTATATCGGGTTCGGTAAGCTCTGGAAGAAATAAACAAAAATTGCACATTTTCAGTGTTAGTGACCCAAAAAAATTGACGAAAAATAAGACGAGGACATTTTATTATTTCAAGTTTCGCGGACTCTCGCGAGAAATTTCACTATTTTTGTATTATTTCAGGTTCCGCTTACACAAAGAAAATAAGCGTAGAAATTTTACAATTGCAGCTTTGTTTTGGATTCCGCGGACTGTTGAAAAGTGTAAAAAATTTTCCGATTTTGGCATTACTTTATTTTGCGAGGAAAAAATTTTAGTCTGAGTGATTTTTGGTTCCGCGGACTTGAGAAAGGAGAAGAAGACGTAGAAAAGAAAGAGAGAATATTTTCCAATTTTTGCGTGATTTCGGATCTTGTGTGCTCGAAGCAACGTCCATAATTTTGCTATTTTTTGGGTAACACAGGTCCGAAAAATCCGTAAGAAAAAAGAAAAAGAAAATTTTACGATTTCGGTGGTATTTCAGATCAAGAAGTATCAGGAAAAAAAAAACAGCAACAATTTTATAATTTCGACATTATTTTAGGCCCGCAAACCAGAAAAAATCTGAGGTGAAGGGAGAAAAAACGATGAAATTTTACTTTTTCACGTTATTTCGCTTACATTGTACATGGAAAAAACATTTTAAAAAAGGGCATTTAAAAATGGCTACTTAATTTTTGAACCGTACGGACTCAGAAAAGAGCAAAGATTTAATAATTTCAACGTTAATTTAGTTCGCGCAGGTCATAAAAATGTAAGGGAAAAGAAGCGAGGAGAGATTCTGCGTTACATTGGGTCCCGTGAATTCGTGGGGGGGAGAGGAGGGGATGAGGTGCAAATTTGCAATTTTCGCGTTATTTTGGGTCCCGGATACTCGAAATATAACGCCGAAATATTACAATTTCTGCGTTACTTAGTGTTAAGCAGCCCAAAAAAATTTTAATAGAAGAAAAATGAAAATTTTACTATTTCCAGTCCCGTTGCCATGCGCACACACAAAGCAGAATTTTACAATTTTTGGCGTTTCTTTGTCTCCCGCTGATTCGAAAATATCCGGGAAGGCAGAAAGAAAACAACAATTATATAATTTGTGGGCTATTTTGAGTCCTGTGAATTTGAGAAAAAAAAAGCAAAATGTGTTTAAAGACATCTGTTTTCTAGCATGCTGTAAAAGTTAATGGTGAAAATGGTCGTTTTACAACATGCAGGAAAATGTTAATGCAAATGTTTATGTAAAAAATATAGTGAGCAAATAATAATATAATTTTTCTTTTAAACGTTAACAACTCTTGCACATACAGTTTCTATATATCAGTTTTATACTTTTTTGTATCTTCATGGCTGAATTTGGATTGCAAAAGCTTTGTATGTAATGATATGCAAAAAAAATTCTTAGTGCGAGATTTTGTTTTTTTTTTCTTTAAATATAAAAGAACCTTTTATTTTAATTTAAATTATGTCCTTTATTGATTTGCAGTTTATTTAACAATATAAATTTTTGTTTATAATCTAACCGGGGGGAAATTGACACAAGAAAACCCACATGGGGTAAAATTTATCCCGCTCGAGTAGTAACGTGATGGAAAGGGGCGCGTGTGCTGACGGGTTAAGATAATTAGTCTCCCCAAAAATCAATAAATCAAGAGTAAAATTAAAATTTGACGGAAAAATCAAAGCCCTTACATTTACAAAAAATATTCACCAAATGCATAAAAAGACTATTTCTTTTTTAGATATTATTAGAAAAATAGCAGCCGAGAATTCAGTTCCATCCCGTTTCATTGAAAAAATCATAAACAAATTTAAAGTAAAAAAATGAAGAAAAACGAAATACAGGTACCATTAAAAGTTCGAAATTTTGTAAGGTTAACTACATCCCAAGATTTTTTGAAAGTATGAAACATTCCCTCTTTAAGTTTGGCATTACATAAATTTCGGGTTTTGTTAAACAGGAAAATTGACCCAATCCAGGCTATCAATAGATCAGAAATTATACCATTCAAGAAAGATAACGAATATTTTATATATGTAGGGATGACACTGAGGAAATTTCGGGACAGAATAAAAGAACATGAAGCAGGTCTGGGATTAAATAGGCCCCACAATGCGTTAGCAAGATTAGCACAAACTGAACCTATAAAAGTAGATTTCAATGGATCCAAAATTATAATCTTATAATCTGCATAAGTAATCAGCAGGTAGCTATCATAAGAGAGTCTCTGGAAATAGGAAGATCTATAAATAATATCTAAAAAAGAAATAGTCTGTAACGATGTATTATCATATAATATCCACGCAGTCTGGAATGAATTAATACATGATTGATTAACCTGTACTTTTTTTTGAAATGTTGAATAACCTCTCCCATCCCACCTTATATTCCATACTCTTGAAGTAAAATGGTTTGTTCCGGTCAAGCTAGAAGACACAATGAGACAACAACTCATCTTAACTAATAGTTTTTCACTGATGATGACCTTGTAAGTTCTGTTGAAAACGTTTTGAATTTTTAAAAGGACTTTTAAGTTTTTTTATGTATGTTTTTACGCACCTTCAAACAATATATTTACATTTATTTGTATCTTTATGAATTTTAATTATTAAAGGTGAATTTGCACTGAAATTTTAACTTTTTACTGACAAATTTTTCATTTTTTCATGTTACGTTTGGGTAGGACAAAAATATTAAGGATGTTAAAAATTGTTACAAAGAACCAAAATAAATGAAAAAGAATATAAAAGAAAATAAACTTAATCGAACGGTTATTTCAAACAAACTTCTTTTGTGCACGTCCATGTTATAAATAAAAAAATACTTACAATTTATCTTGCTAACAATCTAAAAAATTTTGCTCAAGGTCATAGCACAACTGGGATGTGAGACCCCTAAATGTAGTGGATATGGTGAAGGACCCATCCAAACATTCAAGAAACACATCGAAAAAGATACTTCGTGATTCTGTCAGATCAGTTGTCAATTTCCGATTGCTAAACATTAGAAAATTTGCTCTTTATGATTAGCATATTTTAGAATTTCCATTTAATTCAAATTCTATTTAAAACATAAAGTATATAATACATTTTGTCTGAAATTTATGCATTTTATTTTAGCACGAGAATTTATTCACTAAGTCGCCTTTGCCTTTTCAAAGTATTTAACCCTAAACGAACAATTTATATTTTGTGAAAGTAAGCATAACTTAAGAGCTTCTGCATAATTTATTTTAATCTCTGAAAATTTTCTTCTGTTTTAGGTTTCAATCTTAGAGAAAATCATGACACTGTAAACGGAGCTCCATTACTTAACCAACGGAACTTAAATTTTAGCAGGCTATTAGTGCAGAATATTTTAAATAAAATTAATCTCGAATTAAGGTTTACTTAGAACATAAAAGTTACATAAAAGTTACAATGTATAAACAAAGGTACAGATCAAATGTTTTATTTGTGTAGTTCAATAGAAAAGATAATATATAAAAAGTAAAGTTATATATTTAAAAAAAAACATTAACTGATTTTTTTCATGGATTTATAATAACAGAAATAGTAATTATAATGTGAATGCATTCTAAAGATTCACATAAACAAATGACTCTATTCATGCAAATATATCTAATTAGAAAAAACAATCGGCAAAAAAAGTTCTGAATAATTTTTGTGCAAGAAATTATTTTGAAAAGATCTTAATGAAATATTGCAATAGTATGTTTCCTTATCTACAATTATACTAGTATGTTTTCTGTAAGATCAGAAATCAATAAATAAATATACAAAAAAGAAAAAAAAAGAAAAAAAAACTTTAATTAATTTATTATTAAAAGTGTAAAGTAATATGAAAAATCAAACACACGATTAAAAGTAAGAAAATTTATAAGCTATTATTATAAACTTGTCAGTATTCTTTCACTGGCTGTGCTTCAGTTATTGTTTATCAATCACACACAAAAAGAAATGTGCATTTCAGTTTTATTAAAGTTTGGAAAAAATACACACTTGAGATATGATAAAAACAGATTCACAGAACCCGGATTAAATTTTTCAAATAACAAAAAACTACATAAATGTGTTAAAAACATATATATCATATGATAAAAACCTCTTCACAGAATCCAGAGTCAAATTTTAAAATAACAAAAAACTAAATAATTGTTTTAAAAACATATATATCATTTTATAACAAAAAACTTTACTGTGAGTAATTAAAAGATTATACTTTATATACAAAACTTATTTTCATATAAAACCGAGCAATTTCGAGCAAACACTTTCTCAGCAGCAGGTTTACAAACGAACACAAATGTAAGTAAATGTGGTAAATAAAACCTGTGTTTTCAATATTCTGAACTTAAGTATTTTCTATAATGTACTTTTAATAATTAAATTAAATTCACACAAGTTTTCCACACAAATCCACACAGATTTTCTATTTTTAATGAAAAAAACATAAATAAAAAGTAAGAAATAAAGTGTGTCAATTTAGAAAATTGCATTTGGTATTTTAACTCTTTCTAGAAAACATGCTTTCTATTAAATGGCTGTTTTTTTTTATTTTAACCTTGATGTAATTTATGTAACAGTAAAAACACATTTGTTCAAATTATCTGCAAGTTAACTGTCTGTTTCCAAATAAAAGGACGCTCTTATTTACTGCATGCAACTAAATTAATTCAAAATAAATCAAATACTTTTCATGTCGATAATGGTTCAAGTAAAGGAAAGTACAAGTAAAGGATTGTACAAGTAAAGGAAATACCAATATAACAATACATCGATAATTTATATATCTGATTTTATGAACTCAGAAAAATTTTCATGCATAATATATATATATATATATATATATATATATATATATATTATGCATGAAAATATTTCTGAAAGATTTTTCTGAGTTCATAAAATCAGATATATAAATTATCGATGTATTGTTATATTGGTATTTCCTTTACTTGTACAATCCTCATTGATTTCGCGCATAATATATATATATATATATATATTATGCATGAAAATATTTCTGAAAGATTTTTCTGAGTTCATAAAATCAGATATATAAATTATCGATGTATTGTGATTATTTTGGTACTTTCATTACTTTTACAAATGTTTTCCAATATATTTAAATAACTTTAATGAGAAAACCTTTCTTATTTATTTATTTTCGCTTGACGTTTCATTCATTATTCTTGACAGTCTAAACAAATCTACTTTATATATAAAATGGAAATTCTCCCCCCCGTCTGTCATCTGTTCGTTTACAATTGCATTTTTACCAAGTGGATTTTGATGGAGCATGCACTGTTAATATTTAAATTTTCAGGTATGGTTTTAAAATATAAAACGTTGATCTTTATTTCATAGTTGCATATGTATGTTAAGAAGTTCTGCTGAGAATTTTTTCAAAAGGGATTTCGCGCAAAGTCAAAAACGGGTTTAGTTGAACTTTATCATGGCGGTATATTTCCGTGAATTCTGAATGTTGTGAATCGTGTACGCTTTATAATGTATAAATCAAAGACATTCTACTTAAGTTACACTTTAATCAATGAGGAGTAGCATACAACATCCAAGAGATTTAGGTCGTTGTTAAATATTTTAAAATACTGTAACAGTTATAAGGGAAAAAAAGTGTTATTTAAAAAAATAATCTTCAAGAAATAACAAAAAATATTTGGCAAAATCTGTTGTTCAGATGAACATTTTGCAGTTGAGAAATATTATTATTTTTATGAAATGTTAAAGATACAAATGTAATATATTACGCCTTTTCTTCAAATAGTTTTTTCAATAAAATTTAAAAATCAAATGGTTCTTGGAATTTAATGTGTCTGTAATTGAACAAATACGAAATAACTACATTTATCATTTCATCAGCATAAATGTTTGTGAACCAATTTTAAATGATTTTTTTTTACTTCATCTTTAGATTTCTGGATTATTGTCTTTCAAACGATTAAAAAATATAATTTATTGGATTTTACTTCGGAAACTTGATTTTTTACAAATCTGTACTAAAAATAAATCTCTTTAAATTTGTGTAAAGTTTTATCCATTTAGAAGTTGAATTACTATATTTTTTCACCATCTTTAAAGATTACTTTTTTTGCAAAATGTCACAAAGATGGTAGCACCATGTAATAGTAAATACATAAAGTTAACAGTATTTAATTGGTATATAGATGGCAGTAATATGTCAATTTATTTTCTTTATTATATATAATAATTAGGAAATTATTTCAAATTATTCTTATTCACAATATTAACTAGGTTTTTATATTTGTTATTATTACATATATATTTTTTTAATGTTTTTAGTGTGGATTTATCTGATACCATTTTGGGTTTCTTTCATCTGTTGATGTTTCAAATAAATTAATTGTTAATTTGGTCACGGATTTTTGCTTTGTCATGCACTTGGTTTAAATAATGATGGTTGGAACAATGATTTGAACTGTGCTGTATGGATTACTTTGTTTGGGAGTAATTTTATTATCTATACTATAAGTATTTTTTTTTTCCTGTCCATTCGTTTACTTCCATTAATGCAGTATTTCTGGCAGATCTATACTGATCTTAACATATTTGCAAGTATATTTTATGAAATATTGCATTATTTTTTAGACATGTGTAGGGTTCTGCCAGACTGATGATTAAGCTCTGCACAAATCTTTTTTTTTTCATTTCGAATTCCATTTTAATTTCATTTGATATCCAAATTCCAATTTTCTTACATTATATGGCATATTATATCATTATTATATATATATATATATATATATATATATATATTTCTAAATTTGCTTTAAAACTTTCAGTATGTTTGGCTGCGTGCCATCACTGAAATGGCGCATTGGTAATCTGATGTTTGCACTTGCTAATTTTTTGTATTAACGTAATTGTATTCTGTATACACGTTAAGATTACCTATCTTTAAATAGGAGATTAGGTTAGTTTTGATGCGAGAGCTTGTTTAATGTATTTTGAAAATTTTGAAATTCAAAGGTATTGCAATTATATATATATATATATATATATATATATAAATTTCTTCACTCGGGTTTATACGTACGCTATATTAAGTAATATTAGAAACAATTCCATTATTTACTTTCAAAGACTTACTTACAAAGGATTTACAGTCAATTAGTTATTTTTATTCGTGTTTCATTATTTTTTTTTTATTCAGTACTGATTCAGTTTCATTTATAACTTATAACCTTTTGTGATAACTGTCCCACCTAAAAAAAGAAAACTTTTGACAAAAAACATTGAAATTATTCCTGAAAATTAAAAAACCGCTACTTAACATTGACTGCAAAAAAGAAGCTTCACCTTCAGCGAGAAGCAATTTTTAATTGAGATAGTTTTACTATATTTCTTGGTTTTCAAAGATGAGAAAAATATTTAAAAAAAGAAACATAGAAGAAAAAAAGATCGAAAAAACGTAATCAAATGTGATAAATGAAACATTATCCACGTATAAGTAAAGTTTTATAATAGAAATGTTATATAAACTGAAAAATCAAAAATTTGTTTTCACGTAACATGCCAAACTCCAGTGATAGACATATATAGGAGACCCATCAAGACCATCCAAATTCTGATCAGCCAGATTCCTCGCTTAGAGTACAAAAAAAAAAAATGCCCAAGGAACTATAGATCTACGACTCTTAGTTTTTGATACAAATGTTAAGAAATGTATGACGTCATATCCGGTGCAAGGAAAACATCTTTGTTGGAAAAATAAACGTCGGGATTTCCATATGTTTGCAGAAGAAAATGCAAAAAATATCCACCGCGTATATCAAGGCATGTATGCTTGCGCCATGGAATGCCGTCAAACCGTCGAATTTAAAAGGTTACATCTAGACAATACCGTTAATCTTCGCATGGTAATAATGTATTGCGTTCGTGAATATTGTAGGGTAGACCGGGGTACACTACAATCGCCATTATATACAACAATATTTAGGCGGGACAGGTTTAGAATTTGGCTTTCATTCCGAACAGAAATCGCTTCTTCATGCCGGCTAGTTTCGGTTTTCTTACCAGTATGGCGTATTTTTTCTAACAATATCTATCTAGTTTTGTTTTTGCCGTTATTTCTTATTCCCGATATTTTTCACTACCTGTGATTTCTTTTTTTAATTCTTTGGTTTCGATTTCGATTTCTACCGCATTATCTAGCTCCTTTAAATCTTTAAATTTTTCATCTAATTGATTTTTTATATCATGCAAATCTTCAATTTTCTTTTCATTTCAGTCATCCTTATTAATTTGATTCTGTACGGTATTTTGTATTTTAGTTGTCAATTTCGTAAACAACTCTCTAACGGTAAAAAGTTTAACAAGTTTAACTTTTTTTTTGTATCCATATTTCATTATTTGTCCCAGCAAAAAATAAATAATTAAAGGCACCTATCGCAATCAAGTCGCTCTGACATCAGATTAATCCAGTATAAATCTAGAGTTACGTAATCCTTAATCATCTAGTCAGTGTCACCATGTTATATATATCCAGATTAAATATTAAATTCTGTCTTCTCTTGTAACAAAAGATCACATTAACGAATGAATAACAGGTGAGTACCGATGACTGTTTTAAAAGTTTATTTTGGACACACACTTAACACTTAATTATACTCAATACACACATATATATATTCTTTCACTTGGAATTTATGCCGGATCAAATTAGTTTACTTCTGTTCAATATGTAATCAACAATTGTTCTAAAGTTTCTCTCGGGACGGGACGATGACAGTCCAAAATTCTCCAATAGGGAATAGTGTTTCCCTGGTGCGATTGAGTTGCAACAGTATGTCTGTCGTCAAACATTAAATTGTTTGAATAATATATTTTATTCATGAAGTGAAACCTCTCGAGTGAATGTTTCTTCCTTTTTCTTACTGTTGTATTTGTAATTAAATCCCAATGACATTTGAACAACTTCTTTAAAAGACGTTTTCTGCGAATAAAATAGTAAACTTGGCAAAGAAAATTTCGGGAACACTAAATAAATTGTTTGCCTTATCAATGCTTTACTTTACCAAATGTTGATTAATGAGTGTAAAATTTAAGTATTGTACAAAGAAAAAAAAAGTATATATATATAGAATGTATTCTGTTTTGAAGAATTTAAATGATGCTTTCCTCTTTCAAAATTTGCAAAAAAAAAATAGTATTTAATTTTAATTTTTTCTTTCTGCCATTATCGTTAAATACTGAAACTAATATTTTACGCGATTCTGTATATTTTACTATACGACTTTTTTGTAAATCAAATTGATTTATACAGTTTTCTGTAAACATTTTGAAATGCATAAATATATACTTAAAATCTTCTGTGATGTGAACATATTTGCGTGGTATAATCTAGATATATATACAGGGTGTAACTGAAATGCTTCAACAAACTTTGAGGGATGATAGTACTCATGAAGATGAACAAAAAATGCAATAGAACACGGCGTGGCAAATGACGTTTAACCCTTTCAGGGACAGTGGTAAGTCTAAAAAACCACTTAATTTTAAATCCAAAACGCCACAATGGCACCAGAATTTTGCTAAAATCTTTTCCATTTAATATTTATGTGAAATATAGACTTTTTCTTATTTACAAACAATTTTTTTTTGTAAATTCCGGTGCCAGTCCATTTTCAGACGCATTTTCTCTATTTTTATCCTTTAAGCCTTTTAGGGGCAAACTACTTTTAGTACTAAAATGTTGAAATAAATGACTGGCACCGGAATTTATAAAAAAAAATTTTTGTAAATAAGAAAAAGGCTATATTTCACATACATATTAAATGGAAAAGATTTTAGCAAAATTCTGGTGCCATTATGGCGTTTTGGAATTAAAATTAAGCGCTTTCATAAACATACCACTGCCCCTGAAGGGGTTAAACGTCATTTGCGACCCCATGTTCCATTGCATTTTTCGTTCGTCTTCATGAGTACTATCATCCCTCAAAGTTTCTTGAAGCATTTCAGTTACACCCTGTATATGTATATATTGATATAGAAACAATGATCTTCCGTAAATATTCTTTTGACTAAATAAAACTGCAATAAAAATCGCAATTGTTTATTTTTTTTATATCATACGTAATTTTCACAGCTTTTATATTATTGATATAGCTGAATTAAAATTTTTAAATTGATTTAGCAGTTTTCTATTTTATTAACACTAGAACGGCGAGAAAATTGTTCCTACTGGAACGGAAGGAGGTGTTCATTTTGACTCCTCGATGAAACTACTGAAATAACAACGATAAAACAATTTTAAATGAAAATATATTGGAAAAAATATGCCATTTACGTGTATTTCCTAATTTATATTTAATTCATATTTAATATTACTTGATAATTTATTGAATTTTTAAAATACTGTAAATGTAATGCCTACAGGGCGATCACTTGGATCATGCTAAAACTACTGAAATAACTCAATAATTTGATAAAGAAAAATATTGTTTTCACAAATTAAAACTAATGCTAACTAAAATAAAGCACAAATTATAAATTTAATTTTTTTCATCAATATTTCATGTATATATATTTCATATATATATATTCAATATTGTACAATATTTCAAAAACTAACAAATCTGGAATGCTGATTTTTTTTTACATACTTGTTATCTATTTAGGAAAAGTAAAAAAAAAAAAAAAAAAAAAAAATCAAAAAATTTCTTCCAACCAAACAAAAATAATCAACGGAAAATGTTCTCAGTGGTCAAAACGACCCCTACCGCCGTTCTAGTGTTATAACTATATAATATATAATTTACAATTACTAATTAATTACATAATTAAAAACAAAATACTGTTTCCTTAAATACTTGCAGTAATTATCACTGTCAGAAGCAAAGGAATATATCTTTATTAGCAATAAAAATGGTATTCCATAATCAAATCCATGAACTATTACACAATACTCTAAAATGTAGACATAATAATATTAGTAAGCTCTAGCTGGACTGTTATTTAAATTTATTGATACAATTATCAGGCATACTGCGTGATTGTAATAAAATTTTGGAATTGGTAGTAATTTTCTGAAGCACGTGCATATTGCAACGACATTTAGCGTATTACCGTGCATGACCATTCCATAATCAATTATAATTGAATAATGTTGTTTCAGTAGAAATGACATGCAATTAGGCACATTTCTATACCTAAGCAGCTTTGAACATTTCATAAATATATTTACGTAGCAGTTTATTGCTTTTGCAGATTTATGATGTTTACAAAATAACACAATTTGTTTCAAAATAAATACATTTCACAAAATTTATTTCACAGGTATTAGATTGTAAGCAGAAAAATAAGTAGCAAACATGCACTATGTAATAAATAAACATTAGTCGACTACATTGTAAACTGTAATATATATATATATATATATATATAATGCTGCAAGTTTTATGTATTTTGTTCACAATATTATTCATTATTAACGTAACTGCGAATCATTGCTTTAATAAAATGATTTTATCTTTTAAGTTTTAACAAAATGTGTTAAACATTTTTATGGAAGCTAAATAAAGTTTCTATTAAGTTATATTTCACTTAACTAAATTATATAATTCATAAAACAGATACGTTTGACAGAGAGTATAAACATAGGCAAAGAAAAATATATAATCTATACTTATAAAAGAGTAGCTTGATTTTCTCATAATCAACGCTGAGCCTCAACCGTTTGTTCTAGAACTATGAAATTTGGAAGACATGCTCTTTACACAATATAGGCACCCACTAAGAAAGGATTTTTGAAAATTCACACCCTAAAGGGGTTAAATGGAGGGTCGAAAGTTTTAGATAATTTCGTCTTTTCGGCATATTTCAGCAGGAGTTTTATGTAGGAGCGTGAAATTCAGGATAACAATTCTACTAAAATATAGTTAAACATGTATTTCAGGCGATTTTAGAAATTCAACCACTAAGTGGGTTAAATGAGGGTTCGAAAAGTTTCGGTTATTTTGCATTTTCACCATATCTCATCAACAGTTTTAGGTAAGAGCGTGAAATTCAAGGTAACAAATCTATTAAAAAGCTAATTAAACACGTATTTCAGAGAATTTAGAAATTCCATCACTAAGGGGGTGAAATGCGCGGGACTAAAGTTTTAGGCCATTTTGCCTTTGCTCCATATCCCAACAACAGTTTTAGTTAAAAGCGTGAAATTCGGGATAACAAATGTACTACAAAAAAAAATTAAACGCATATTTCAGCGATTTTAGAAATTCATCCATTAAGGGGTTAAAATTTTAGGACATTTTGCACTTGTACCAACCTACCATATCTCAGCAGCATTTTCAGTTAGGATCTCGGAATTCGGGATAACAAATCTACAAAAAATATAGATAAACATGTATTTCAGCAATTATAGAAATTCAGCAACTAAGGGGGTTAAATAGGATTTTAGTGCATTGAAATGTTTCTGGATGTCCTCGATTTTATTGGTTTTACAATGTTTCGTCTATCTGTCTGTCTGTCTCACAGACAGTTTGGACTCTCTAACTAATGAACTATTTTACTGATTTTCATCTAATTTCAGATCCATTTATTTATTGTCAGGAATTGTATTTAATTAGTTTTTCATGCATATCGCCTGCATTTCTCCAAATTTAATATCTAAGATACTTACAAAAATATGTTTATTTAATTTTCGCTTTGATCGCTGAACTCGGGTCGCTACTACGCAACGTTGATGTAAATGTAGATCCATCTGTATCTTTACATTTTTGCTATACGTTTTTAGATGATCATTACAGCTGTATCATAGTTACTATTGCGTATTACTTAGTTACTATGGCAAAAATGCCCAAAGTTTTATATTTGAAATTAAAAGTTAAAAATGTATGTTTTCATCTAATTTTACTATTTAATTTCCAACGGTTGGTGCTTTAGTCGAGTGCGTTTTTCATACTCTCGTCACTCTCATCAAAACGAATATTTTGTAATTGCTCGTGTGTAACTTCACTATTTGCATCAATGTACTATAAGGATTAAATATGATTATTGAATTTTCTCTTTGATCGCTCACCTCAAGTCGCGCCTACGCAATGTTGATGTAAATGTAGACCCATCTGCATCATTACATCTTTGTTATACCTTTTTAAAGTACCCTTACAACTGTATCATAGCTACTATTGCGTATTACTTAGTTACTATGACAAAAATGCCCAAAATTTTATATTTGAAATTAAAAGTTAAAAATGTATGTTTTCATCTAATTTTACTATTTAATTTCCAACGGTTGGCGCTTTAGTCGAATGCGTTTTTCATACTCTTGTCACTCTCATCAAAACGAATATTTTGTAATTGCTTGTGTGTAACTTCACTATTTGCATCAATGTACTATAAGGATTAAATATGATTATTGAATTTTCTCTTTGATCGCTCACCTCAAGTCGCGCCTACGCAATGTTGATGTAAATGTAGACGCATCTGCATCATTACATCTTTGTTATACCTTTTTAAAGTACCCTTACAACTGTATCATAGCTACTATTGCGTATTACTTAGTTACTATGACAAAAATGCCCAAAATTTTATATTTGAAATTAAAAGTTAAAAATGTATGTTTTCATCTAATTTTACTATTTAATTTCCAACGGTTGGCGCTTTAGTCGAATGCGTTTTTCATACTCTTGTCACTCTCATCAAAACGAATATTTTGTAATTGCTCGTGTGTAACTTCACTATTTGCATCAATGTACTATAAGGATTAAATATGATTATTGAATTTTCGATTTGATCGCTCACCTCAGGTCGTGAATACGCAACATTAATGTAAATGTAGGCGCATCTGCATCATTAAATCTTTGTTATACGTTTCTAGATGACCCTTACAGCTGTATCATAGTTACTATTGCAGGTTACATAGGTACTATGGCAAAAATGCTCAAAATTTTATATTTGAAATTAATAGTTAAAAATGTATGTTTTCATCTAATTTTAAAATTTAATTCTCAATCGTTGGCGCTTTAGTAGAGTGCGTTTTTCATACTCTCGTCACTCTCGTCAAAACGAATATTTTATAATTGCTCGTTTGTAACTTCACTATTTGCATCAATGTATTATAATGATAGAGAAGAAATTATCGCGATAGTCACTGCATATTAGTTAATAGTTGCAGAATGCGGGTAGTTTTTTATGTATATAAATAAAAAACGATATCGCGCAAAGAGTTGTAATTCTGAATTCTTATATAGAAAATGTCTAGAAATCTCTTTCTGTTAATTTTTTTTATTATTATTGGCAATACGTATAGTTTTCTATTATTAATTTTATAAGTTATAAATTATTAAATTAATATTTAAAAAAACGATTATCAGTTATAAAAGTTATAATAAAAATTAGCTTTTAAAAGATTCAAATATAGAATTCTGAAATTTAAATTCATTCTGCGCAGTAGTTTTTTAATTATGCTTATAAAACTACCAGCATTGCAGTTTATTTTGCTAATTTAAGAAAAGGAAGTTAATATTTGTAGATAAAATTTTTATATATTTCTAATTCATACATTTTTTCACAGAATATTTTCTGATTTTGTACCCAATTCTAGTATTGAACGAATAGGATGTCAAATTTGATTTTTATATTAAAAGTTTCAATGTTTCTTCAAATTTTCATGTAGAGACGGCCATCTGGACTAATTTCGTTTTCCAAACGTAAATTGAATAATTACATAATTTTTTATCGAATAGTTATTTTAATTTTGCTGCAACAACATGTAAGTGTGGTTCAGGTCTCTTTGTTTTAATCGGGTGTCATGTATAGCTTGAAGTAACGCATTAACCAAAGTCTTAGATTTAAGAAAATTTTATCGAGATATTATGTTTTATTGTTCATTGAGTAATAAATTTTTATTTTTAAACTGTATATACAAATTAAGAACGTATTCAGGAAGTTCATTTTAAATTTATTTATTTTTTGTGTTATAATTTACTTGTTAATTTATAGGAGTTGGAATAACAACATTTTTGCTTTAGACATTCAAAGATATGTCAAAATATGCAGATCCAAAAGTTGTAAAATATTGGATCATTTTAAACGTTGAAAACACTTTTCGATGAATATATATATATATATATATATATATATATATATATATATATATATATATATATATATATATATATATATATATATATATATATATATATATATATACGAGCAGGGAAGACCGAGCAATGCTCGGTCAAAATTAAATTTGAGTTCAAATGTCATGACCCATGACCAAAATGACCCACTAATTGAATTTTCTCGAACATGTGACTTAGCCCAACAGTCTTCTCCTGCCGGAAAACCATAGGATGCAAAATTTAGTGTAAATTGAGCCGCTTTTTAGATATTGACCCACAATGACCCAGAAATAACCCACTAATCGAATTTTCTCGAACATGTGACCTAGTCTAATGATTTTCGCGTGCCCGAAACTCGTAAAATTCAAAATTTAATCAAAATCGTTAGAGCCGTTTTTTAGATAAAATTAATTTGACCGGCTTTGACCCAAAAATGACCCCCTAATCGAAAGTTCTCGAACATGTGACCCAGCCCAATAGTCTTCTCGTGCCCAAAAATAGTCGGATACAAAATTTCGACAAAATCGTTTGGACCGTTTTTTAGATACAATTAGCTTGACCATGACCCAAAATGACCCAACATGACCCACTAATTGAATTTTCTCGAACATGTGACCTAGCCCAACAGTCTTCTCGTGCCCGGAAACCATTGAATGCAAAATTTAGTGTAAATTGAGCCGCTTTTTAGATCTTGACCCACAATGACCCAGAAATGACCCACTAATTGAATTTTCTCGGACATGCGACCTAGCCCAATGCTTTTATCGTGCTCGAAACTCGTAGGACACAAATTTTAATCAAAATCGTTAGAGCCGTTTTTTAGATAAAATTAATTTTACCCGCGTTGACCCAAAAATGACCCACTAATCGAAAGTTCTCGAACATGTGACCCAGCCCAATTGACTTCTCATGCCCGAAAATGGTCGGATACAAAATTTCGCCAAAATCGTTTGAACCGTTTTTAAGATACAATTAGCTTGACCATGACCCAAAATGACCCAAAATGCCCCACTAATTGAATTTTCTCGAACATGTGACCTAGCCCAACAGTCTTCTCGTGCCCGAAAACCATTGGATGCAAAATTTAGTGTAAATTGAGTCGCTTTTTAGATCTTGACCCACATTGACCCAGAAATGACCCACTAATCGAATTTTCTCGGACATGCGACCTAGCCCAATGCTTTTATCGTGCTCGAAACTCGTAGGACACAAATTTTAATCAAAATCGTTAGAGCCGTTTTTTAGATAAAATTAATTTGACCCGCGTTGACCCAAAAATGACCCACTAATCGAAAGTTCTCGAACATGTGACCCAGCCCAATTGACTTCTCATGCCCGAAAATGGTCGGATACAAAATTTCGCAAAATCGTTTGAACCGTTTTTAAGATACAATTAGCTTGACCATGACCCAAAATGACCCAAAATGCCCCACTAATTGAATTTTCTCGAACATGTGACCTAGCCCAACAGTCTTCTCGTGCCCGAAAACCATTGGATGCAAAATTTAGTGTAAATTGAGTCGCTTTTTAGATCTTGACCCACATTGACCCAGAAATGACCCACTAACCGAATTTTCTCGGACATGCGACCTAGCCCAATGCTTTTATCGTGCTCGAAACTCGTAGGACACAAAATTTAATCAAAATCGTTAGAGCCGTTTTTTAGATAGAATTAATTTGACCCGCGTTGACCCAAAAAAGACCCACTAATCGAAAGTTCTCGAACGTGTGACCCAGCCCAATTGACTACTCATGCCCGAAAATGGTCGGATACAAAATTTCGTCAAAATCGTTTGAACCGTTTTTTAGATACAATTAGCTAAACCATGACCCAAAATGACCAAAAATGACCCACTAATCGAATTTTCTCGAGCATGTGACCTAGCCCAATGGTTTTCTGGTGCCCCAAAACGGTAGGATACGAAATTTCGTCAAAATCGTTAGAGCCGTTTTTAAGATAATTTTTGCATATATATATATATATATATATAACCACCCACAAGATTTGCTCGTATTAGAGTATATGATATATATATATATATATATATATATATATATATATATATATATATATATATATATATATATATATATATATATAATCACTGTAGATATAATATAAAAAATAAAAGTATTTCAAAACATTCAAAATTTGCGTTAAAATATAAATGATTGCTCGAAAAATGAAAAAAAATGTTACAAAAAATCGCTTGTCTGCAATATTTCAAAGACTACATTTGATCATGAACAATAACTATTTTTGTATTCTATAATGTCATTTAGATAGGGAACAATATTATTAGATGCATTTTTATTATTTTTTAATCTACCAAATATTTACGAAAGTTATTAAAATTATTTCTACATAAGAATTTTGTGAGTTATAACAGACTATTATTTATTGAAAATACTTTATATTTAAAATAATATAATATACATTATGACAGTTTCCTTTCACTTGTTTTTCTTACTTTAATATTTTCTAATAATCTAAAGATATTAAAAAATGACGGTAGCTAGATATATTGTCTGTGTTACACTAGAAATATTAATATATATATATATATATATATATATATATATATATATATATATATATATATATATATATATATGTGTGTGTGTGTGTATCATGCTCATATAATATCACCAATTTTTCACCGTTTTCTGTTGTTTAAATAACATTTCCATCAACTAAAGCTACTGAAAAATTGCGAAAATTGTATTTATGAACTACGTCATATTTAAAATTAATACACCTCCTGTGCAAAAAATAAATGCAAGACAAAATTCCACTATAAAATAAAATTAATGGAAAAAAAATAACTTTAATTTTTTTTTTTTGAAAAACTAAAGTATTGAAATTCATTTCATTAAATTAATATAACATTTAGTATTTATTTAATAATAAGCATACATAAATAAAATATCTACCCTATATATATAAAATCCTAATGAAACGAATTTGTGAAACGATTTTATGAAACGACTGATTAAACGACTGATTATGTTTCAGGGCTATTTTTAATAAAATATTAAACGCTTGTTGGTGAAATTAATACCAATTGCCCATAAAAATCCGCGGATGTCAAAACTGGTAATAGAATTTTGAAATTGGAATTAGTTTTCGAGATATTAATTTTTTTCTAATTTTAATGACATTTCTATAATGATGGCAACTGAAAAATATCGAAAAGGATCCCGATAGGGATTATTGATTTCTTTTTATTAGTCATTTTCAAATTGAAATTGAAATTATCTTTTATTTCAATCGATAACGAAGACAAGATTGTGATTAAATTATGTTTTTCAGGAAAATTTGAAAAAAAATTAACATTTCTATCGTCAGTATTCAATCGTCTGTCAGCATTTAATTTAATTTATAAACTGAAAATGTTTTGAATAAATTCGTCCAAATGACATCATTTATGTAAACGCAAAAGAAAGGGGGGAGGGAAGAAATTAATAGTAATTATTATTTATTGATATCATTGTTATTTTTTTGTAAAATTTAATTAAACGAATTTATAATTTCATAACTTTTGGCAACAAACATATGTATATTAACGAATCTATCCGTCTTTGGAACTCGAATTACGCCAAACCTAAAAGCAAAGGATCCTATACTGGAAAAGTACCCGATTTTCTTATGGACAATATTCAAGTTACATAACATGGTGTAAAATTATCGCGGATAGCAAATTTGTTTAAATATCTCATCAATTGATGCCGAATAAATGCAGGCATGCGTGCACAAACTATTTAATTAATTTTGTATGATAAATAATTATTAGAAAATTCGTATATACATATTAATTAAAATAAATAATTTACATATTTAAAATAACATGAAAATATACATGATGGTGCACTAAAATAGAGAGAAAATTAAAACCTGTTACTGAAGTCACTATTTTTTATAAATGTTCAATGATAAGATAAATATTTTAATACGGATTAGTTATGTACCCTGCATCCCGGCATATAGAATGTTTCTCATCTCTTTAAAATCTTGAAAGTATTATAATGCTCCCACATCAATACGCAAAGTTATGAAATAAAGAGTTAGTAACTTATATATAATGGTGGGATATTATATTTGCATCATTATCTATTATTTTACCCCCATGTTTAATGGGTGTATATTCAGAAATATAAGAATATTATTTAAAACGTTAGAAAATATTATAGGAAAGGTAATCGTGGTTACATTTTTCGATCTAAAGTATATGGTCTAGGTTAATTGCCAGTTTTGAAATGAATAATATTTATGAATATAGGTATGTACACATAAAGTTCAGTTTATAAAAATAATTTTAATAGGCATTTGTAGACGTAGATTTATAAAATTTTATATTTATTGACAGTATAATAAAAAGAACACACATTGTTAAAAAGTATATATTACTTAAATCGTTTATAAACGTACAAAAAAGGAAGAAATAATAAATTTTTAAAAATGTATATATAAAGTTTATAGAAGTATCTTTATCATATAAAAATTTAAAAAATATATTGTGTAAAATTATATTAAAATATTTTTAAATGCTGCAATATAAACGAAGCTTTATTAATTCTCTTAATTAGATATAGAAACACAATAATATTCTTTTTTTTACATTATCAATTTGGTAAAGACTGCTTTCTTTCATTTATTCTAATGACATTTTTATATTCCCTATTCAAAATTTTATTCATGCTATAATTAAGAACATTGCTAATTCTTTTCGTTTCTTTCTTTTCTTAAAGCAACAAAAAAAATACTTTTTGCAAAATACATAAAAACGGGGGACATGTGGAATAGATGAGACTACCATAAAAATATCAATTAATAATTAGATTGGAAAAATAGTTTTTCATCTATTGTATAACCGAGAACAAATTTAATAAATTATCTTTTGAGATAGTAAAATATTTTGCTGAATAAAAATAATCCCTGTTTTTGAAATAGTAATTTGTTTATTTTTTATCTAAAGACTTTTTATATAAAATAAATATATACACACTCTTTAACATTTAACTGTAATCAATTGAATATTTATTTATTTCATATTAATAAATATATTAAATTCTATTTTATCTTAAATCCTAACATATAACTTTCCTTTCAATGTATAGTATAGATATTTTTTAATGAAGGTATAAACTAATAACAATATAAACTTTTTAAAACATCTAATGAAACTACATTACAGAAGAAAAAAAATATTCTTCATTCTGAAATATATATTTTTATTTTACTATTTACTGTCACTATTTGTTATCTTAGACTGTCTGGAGCCCCGGTGCAAGCCTTATTGTAGGGGTCCCCTTCAGTCTATCTATGCAAATTGTTCGGGAATTATGTTGAAGTGACTAAGTAAACTTCATAGCTATTGTATGTATATATAAATTTCGAACCAAGAGCTATTTCCAACTTTAACAGATGACAGAACACTGTTTTTTTTTGTGTTTAAGAATATAACGACTCATGTGAGCTTTTGAAGTGTAGATACATGACTTTCAGTCACTTTTGGTTATTTGTTATAATATAAAATTTTCTACCACATTATAAAATTTAATCTTTGTATTGTATCTGCATGCATTTGAGTGATTCCATAATATGGGAATACAAGTGAAGGCATTCACTTATATTAATAGTAACAAATTTCAATACTCTTTATGTTGTTATTTCATTCTTCATGCTCTAAAGTACATTTGTATAAAATTTTATAACACTGGTTTCTGATGATGTAGATTGTCCCTTATTGGGAAGGAGGGGACATGGGGCACATTAAGCAGAGTGTTGAAGTGACGGGCTACACTCCGTTCCTAAATCTTTGAAAATGTAAGAATTTTGGTCACGTTTGGCAAATTTAAACAATTTTGCACCCTTTTAACAAAAATCCTGATTAAGCCCAGAGGGAGCGACTCTTAAATAACATTTTCAACTTTATTAACATTAAATTTTTTATATTTAAAAAATTCTTTAATGTCAATGCTCTATTTCTTACTGTTATACACATTTTTCATGGATGCAATGAATAAGATTAATATATAATGTATAATGTAATACATGTAATACAGTGGTTCCCAACGGGGGGCGTACGCCCCACAGTGGGGCAATTTGACTTTTCAGGGGGGCAATTTAACTTTTCAAGGGGATAATTCGGAATTTCTGTGAAATCATACCTTCTCAATTGTTTTTCTTATAGTAATGTTGTAGACTGAAAATAAAAGTTACACATTCAAATTTCAAAAAAATAATTAAAAAAAAATAAGTTTTTATTCAATTTTTAAAAATTATCCATTCAAAAGTTTCAAATACATATCTACCAGAATAATTATAGAGGAAACTTTTAAAGATATTTAGATACTTTTATATATTTAAAATTTCTTTATAATTTTTCTGATTTATAAGTATTTTAGAATTTTAAACAACTTTTTCGATTATTTATTGAATGGGTCGCACTGCAATATGTCACATGAAAATCAATTTTACACATGAAACTATTCAAGTGTATATTTAACAATTACTTAACGACCTTCCTTTACAGAATCTTTTATCACGTTTTATTCTGATTAGAAATTGTTGCGTAATTTAATCGCAGAAATTGTGCGTTTAAATGAGGCAAAAATGTTTTATTCAAGATTATTGATTTTTCTAATCAAGGATCCGAGCACTCTATACATCACGCATACGTGGCGACCGTGTGCCAGTAACTAAGAGGAGTATCAGATGATTATAAAAAAAATATTTGATTCATCCATTACCTTCGGCACGTTTCAGGATCAATGTTAAATGCTTTTGACTCTATCAGGAGTAAATTCTTTTAAAATTTTATAAGAATTATATGTTATAGAGGGACGGGGGTCATCATCATTTTAGACATGTTTTGGTGGGGCGCGGCTAAAAAAAGGTTGGGAACCACTGATGTAATATATACAGCCAAGGAAAAAATTTTAAGGACAGGTTGAAAAATGTGTAATATGTACTAAAGTAATCATCAACTGAAAACAAGATCGAACATAATTTACTACTCGTCATTAAGAAACATTAGGAACCTATTAATATGAAATTAAATTACAATAAAATGTATAAATCACATATTAGTAGAAATACAATACGTGAAACATAGAAAAAATTATAAGGACATAATGAAATATGTCTGAACATTAAATTCGTATTTTACAAAATTACCTTTTTTTCTCAATAACCCTTATTAATCGTTCAGTCATTGACTCCAGAAAGTCCAATTAAAGTTTGTTTAGAAATGTTTTTCCACGCTAATTCTATGGATGATGTCAAATCGTCTGTATTTGCATATTGTGTGCCATGCTTACATACTTCTCTAGCTAAAATGCCCCACAGATTCTCTGTGGGGTTTTAATCAGGGTTTCTTGGCAGCCAATCCGAAAGTTGGATAGAATTGGCCTCGAACCATGAACGTGATGCACGAGACACATGGCAACTTGCATTGCCTTGCTGAAACAAATAATCACCACTTGTGATAAGGGGTGTTTCAGGCAATAATCTTTCAGCTAGCATATCCACATATGATTCTGAATTCATGCGTCCTCGAATGGACACGATTGGTGTTGTTCCATTGGCTGCAAAACCTGCCCACACAATCACAGAAACTACTCCGAATTGGCGTTTGAAAAAAACAGGTATATCTTTTCGCAAGTCAGACTAATAATGGCGAAAACCACCCGGTCCGTCCAAATTAATTTTTTTTTCGTAAGAAAATATCCAAAAGAAACGTGTTTCTTAGCAAATTCCACTCTAATCTCCTTATGTAATTTTGTAAGTGGTGGATGTGACTGTAGTTTAGCATATGTAACATTGGGATTATTTTCCAGAACATTACGACTGTTCGGCTAGTGCATGGTACATTCATTTCTGTTTTAATTTGAGTAGAACTCTGTTTTTTTTTAAGCAAGCTCGACGCGCAATTTCTGGCGCATAGTCAGAGAAACAGGCCTACCTGTATGCTTCTTCTTGCCACAATCTTTTGGATTCTTCAAGAAATTATAAATTACTCTTTTAGATCTGTTATATTCCTTCCAATATCACGCCCACCCATTCCACATTTTCTGTAAGCAATGATTTTTCCCTATTCAAATTCAGATAGTTGTGTGCTCTTTGGCATAATGAAGAACGAAAGAAACTGAATAGTCTTACTGCGGTACAGTTTTAGGTTACTTTAAACAATCATATGATACTACCAAATATGCAAAATTTTGTTTGTGATTTCAAAAGAAATGCGTGTCTTTATAATTTTTTCCGAGTAGCAAGCTATTAAAAGCTTTTAAATTCACGCCTTTTAATTATTTTCCGAATTTTCAACTTAAAATTTATTTTGAAATATTCCGTTTCAAGCCTTTTTATCATACAAATATTTGCATAATTTTCTAGCCAGGCGGCTCCAACATTTGGCGACTTTTCGCTTGTCCTTATAATTTTTTCCATGGCTGTAATGTAATAAATAGTAATGTTTATTAATTTACAAACAATGCTACATATTGCGTATTCTAGAAAAATGAAAATGTACCATGTGAAAGAAGTTGTGGACTTAAAGTCAAAAATGTGCTTTAAATATTTATTTATTTATGAACACTTTCCAATATAGCTGATATGTGTTTATGAGTTCGGTCTGTGTGTGTGTACAGATTTAATGTCTCGTAAATATACTCAGATTACTATTTACGTTTTATGCGTCATTGATATTTTCAGTAGAATGTTCGGTATTAAAATTGAAGTGTGTAGCATTTATAGTTCGTTTATAGAGACACACACAATAATTCGTTAAATTACGATATATGAAAAAAATAGTTTTCGATGCATTTTAATGATGTTACAATACTCCAGACATAATAATATCGCAATGCCTAACTGCAAAGAAGAAAAACATGCTTTCTGCGGGGTATAGAACAGATAGCATTTATAGTTCGTTTACAGAGACGTTCAAAATAAATCCATTACATTATGTTCTACGAGAAAAAATCGTTTGCGATGCATTTCAATGATGTTATGATAATTCAAACATAATGAAATTTAAAAGGATCACTAAGGTGAACTACAGCATATTTTCTATAGTTTATCGAATGTGTACCATTTATCATTCATTTACAGATACACACAAAAGAATTCGGTTAAAGGAGGGACTATGACCGGTATAATTAAATTAAAAAACTTACTAATATTCTGTGAATCTCTGAAATTGTTTCACAATCCATACCTGATGCATGATTTATCGTTATTTTTTAATTGTCGTTAGGGGATAAAATGATAATTAAAATAGATTTTTTTTATATAAATATGGTTCTTTTAGTTACCTTGGGTCCATAATATTCCAGTACCGTTAGATATATTCAGATCTCAGATAATGCAAAATATAGATAAATGTTAAATATTTTGAAAAATTTCCAATATTTCATAAAACAACCTATTACCGGTGACTTCGTTCACGTAACATTAAAAATAGAATAAATGCATTAATTAAGCAAACGATTTCACACCCTATAATTGAAACCATATATAATTAACCAAACCTTTATCCCATTATATTAGAAACATTCTTTGTTATAGTGGCCTTGACATAACTCATTCATAAAAAAGTAAACTTTCATGCCAAATAATATAAACAATCTTGAAAATGAAACTGCAACCAATGAAAAGAAGAAAGCCAACTAAAATCGTAGAAATCGACGATTCCATCTTTGTAAAACAAAAACGCAACGCTGTGAGAAATCTGCTACAACAGTGCATTTTATGTGGTATTTGGTGAGGAATTCGTATATATATGAATTGCAAAATGTGTATTATTATAATGTTTATTTGTATAGACATCCTAATAATATTAAAAATCTGATTGTGCGCAAATGTTAGGCTGAAGCCAGCGTCAAAATGAAGCCTTTAATGATCCTGTATTTTTGCATACAGATTGATTATAACCCTCATTTGAACATAGGCTGGTTTTTGTTTATTTTATTCAAATATTTTTCTTAATAATTCAAAATTTCGTTTTTTCATAGAGAGTAAATGGACATTTTTTTCGTATAATATTTTAACATGGTTAAATTCACTTTACCGTTGCTAATACTTTATCGTTGCCAAAACTAATTCAAATTCCGGAATAATAATATTTAGTCAACAATTTAGTTTCAATTGAAATTTTTTCACGTGAAAAATAAAAATTAAATAAAAAAATTAAAGAATTAAGAAGAAGATTAAATAATATTATTAGAAATAAAACGTACTTTTTTTTAGCTGTTGATAATAATACAAGGTTTCAATATGAGTAACCATAGGAAACAGGCGAATATGACGCCATACATCAAAAATAAAGCGGATATCTTTGATTGGTGAAATAAAATGATCTTGTTTTTTTTTTTTTTTTTTTTTTTTTTTTTTTTTTTTTTTTTTCTTTTTTCTTTTGTGTGGTAATAATTCTTGGCGTTTTACCGTCTGCGCAGGGCTAATATAATTATACCGTATTTTTTATTTAAATTTTAAAAAAAGTAAAAAGAAGTTTCAAAAGAAAATGGTCAGCAAATGTCAATAATATGCTCCGCAAAATTATCCATATCGAAAATGATGTCATGGATAGCGAGAAATATTTATTTTCATTCTTAAAACTAAAAGAAATAACTCGATTACCTAAAAAAAAAATGACGAATGTTAATAGTTCCATTTTTGTTGATAAAAACTAAAGATTTAATATTATTTCGTTAAAGCGATATAATTTCCCCTATGCCAGTACTGAAATTAATTGCCTGGAAAAGAAAATTAACAAGAATTATGTCATTAAAAAGGGATTTTTCTGCGGGAAAAAAATGCGTCATATTTGAAATAAAACGGTAATTTTCCAATGTGTTTTAAAATGAGTGTGAATCAATTCCTTATTAATAATACAAGGATCAGTAAGTATAGAAAGCAGATGAGTTTCACGCCATATTTATAACGAAAAATTTAAATGTTTTTTTATCTATACTGATTATTAAGCATGAATATTCGTTATATACAGATGAGAATTTTCTGCTAAAAATCGCATCATAATTTTAAGAAAAGGAAAATGAACACGAATCTATGTTTGTATTTCGCAATTACTCCTCACTGTAAAGATTTTGCTGCAGTAAAATTACTGCAGCAGAGATTCCAGGCAATGTCCATAAGAAAACCGGTTTTGTGACTAGATAAACGAGCTTTGTTATTAGATAAACGGTTTTTGCCCGTAAAAACATGAAATTTACTGAAATGGACCGTTTACCTTGAAAAGGGGGCATTTCCCGTAAAATTACGGCAGCAATTCACGGAGAATGCCCGTGGATTTACAATTTTCATTTACAGTACCAGAATATCGAACGCAACGTGATTTACTTTATACCGTTTATCATTGATCCGAGGATGTGACACAAACTGTCAGAATTTAAAAAATTAAATTAGATGCCAAGATTTTTTTTTTCTTTTTTGTTAATTTTAACGAAGTTTCTCTAAAAACGGAAAGTAAATTACTCCATACTTGTGTATAAAAAAAGGAAAAATAAAATAGATCAGTATATTTTTTACACCATTTTCTCATTAAAACTGAAAAACAGAAATGTTTTTCACTTTGAATAGATGGTGAAAACAAAATCTTGATTTCAGTAAATTATCCGAAAAATAAAAACATATTTTCACATATTCAAACTTTATGAATCAATTTATTCTAGAGAATGAAAATTGCCTGTCAACATACTGTCATTTAGAAAATAAGATTTGTTTCAGCTATACATTAAACCAAGGAGGCAGAACTGAATTTAAAGAAAAAGCATGTTAAAAGTAAAATTGTTTATCAGGTAAAATTGACATTTGTTTTTACCCAATTCGTCTATTTCCACGATTTTATTTGGCCCTCCTTTTTGCATTGGCTGCAATTTCATTTTCGCGATTATTTGGCACAAAATTTCACTTTTTAAAGACTGAGTTATGTCAAGGTCCCTATAACAAAAAATACAGTATTGTCGCCTATGAAATGTGATAAATAGTTAGTTAATTTTAACGTTTTTAATTATCGGGAGTGAAATATTTTCTTAATTAATGTATTTATTCTTCTTTTAATGTTGCGTGAACGAAGTCACGGGTAACAGCTAGTATATTATATATTTTTTTATTACTACAATATTATTTTATGTCTTGTTTATGTTTTAATTAAATAAAGTGCTTCTTCCTAAGTTGTGTAAATAGTGAACAAACTGCTGATGAATTATATACATTGATATATATTTCATAAAGATATAAGAATCGGATGCTATTCTAAAATGTAAATAAAAGTTGCCAGAAAGTACTTTAAATTCAGCCCAATTATTCCTCGATATTTTCTCTATCGCGTCAAAAGCACTGTGAACTAAGAAATACTGGTGATCTCAATTTGCATATTTATGTTAGTATATATAGGATTATTTAAATTGATTTCGCGAGCTTGAAATTTCACGATCGCGAAGGACTATTGTAGGATTATTGTAGGAATAAGTGTCAAATAATTGTTATCCAATAAATTAATAAAACCAGATCTGGTTACAACGATGTATTTACTTTTGCGCCAAATTTCGCTCGCTAAAAAAATTCTTTTGGCTTTGGAGCCGATTACAGAGCCTAACCTTTCTATTTTCGACAATTTTCTACCTATATGTTTTTACTATAAACAACGCGCTTTCACATTTGTAATATTATGAGCTGACACGATTGGCTTGTTCAAGTTTACGTAATTCGGCTTGGGAAAAGCTTCATTACTTTTTGATATTTTCTTTGCTTTTGCATTACGCGCATTTCTAGATATATTGGATTATTAGATTTATTTTGATTATTTATTATTATTATTTGAGGTTTTGCATTTTTTCCGAAAATCAGTCAGCAAATTATTCAAATTTTAAGAATGTTCGAATTCAATGTTGTATTTTTTCCTGTTAATAAAATCTCTTTTTCAAATTCAAAATAACCTATTGATCTTATAGATAACTGGGATATTTACCAAATATCTTGCCAGTGTGATCTCTCTTATATTGATCAGACTAAACATGATCGTCGATTCCGTTTAAAAGAGAAAGTTATGTTAAAAATCAGTAGATGAAACGTTCTTCTATTGCTCTTCATTGTTGGTCTTTTCAGCAAACATTCAACTTTTCCTCAGCCACCATTATTCAAAAATGTTCTTCTAATCTTGATCTTGATTTTTGGGAAGTTTACCACATCATTAAAAATTCTCACACCTTAGTCAATGACTTATACAGTACTCCTGATTTTCCAAGTATTTCGAAACATTCATTTAATTTCCCGTTTTTCAATTTTCTTTTGTTTCTTTCGTTATCCGGTAGATCTTTCTACTTGTCCACTCAGTTTTTCCATGCTGCTTTCTTCTCATCGGTTGTCGTTTTGCACAGTCTTGCTTCTTCTAGCACGCTGTGCTTTGCTCTTTGTCGCACTAAAAAAAACATCTTGCTATTGGGTTCGAAACAGCTGTTTGTTGCTTTTTTGAGTATTATTTGTGTATTTCTAACGTTGTTTTTCTGTCTTTTAATACTAAAAGACTTAGTTCACTCCATGAGGAGGCGTTGCAAAGCCGAAATTATCAGTGAAGGTTTCCCAACAAATAAGTATTAACTGACACTGTGATAATTTTTGTGTATCTGCTTTTTTCGATATGTTTCAGTTATCTTCTTTACAACATCTGTTCTAATCAATTTTCCTTCATGAAATTAATTGCAATATTCTTGACAAAATTATATTTATATTGCTATGTAATTTTATGGTACCACTTTTACAGAATGTGGTGTTACGAACCATAAGATTTCAAAAATACAACTTTTAAAAAATCGTTTCCACTATTTTAGCCACTATTGTATTTATACCGGATACTTTTACGTAAGCGATTGTTTGGAATAATCACGAAACTTTCACATTACAGTGTACTTTAACAACAACATAATGATTATTAGTAGGATGTAATAAATTTCATTTATTTTTAAACATCCATAATACTTTGAAACGCAAGAGGATAACATATTCATATGACTTTAAAATATTCAATAATCATTTTTTCATATTAATTTTTAGCTCACAGGCTATCAAAGCCTGAGGGCTAATGTGCCCGCTGGTTCTTTATGTATGTATGTATGTACGTATGTACGTAACACAATAACTCTTGATAGAAATACAAAATTTACTTCAAATTTTGTTTATAGGTTCATTGTAATAAGGCGCTTCCTTGATTAGCTTCGGGGATTTATTGGTTAAGTATCTAGGGAGGAACCGGGGACTAATTCCCCCTTAATTTAGATAAATGGGTTTTTCATGCAGAATTTTCCTATTTGATTCAAATTTTGTTTATAGGTTCTTTTTGATAAGGCGCTTTCCTAATTAGTTTTAGGGGTTCATTGCTTAATTATAAAGGGAGTAACAGGGGGCTAATCCCCCTTAATTTAGATATAAATGGGAATTTTCATGCAGAATTATCGGATTTGCTTCAAATTTTGTGTATAGGTTCATTGTAATAAGGCGCTTCCCTGAATATTTTTGGGGGTTCATTGCCTAAGTATAAAGGGGGACGGCTGGCTAATCCCCCCTTAATTTATTGTCAATTTCTTTATTTTTCGAGCGACATTATCCTTTGGAATAAGAATATAATATACAATTAGTGTGAATAGCCTGTGGTCAGAAGTTTAACTGGGCACTATTCTTTTTATTATACTATTTCTAACACTCAATTTCTTACACAATAAATATGTCGATTTCTTTAAATACTATTATTTGAATAATGTTAATATAATACCTTCAAGATTTATAGAAATATATTAAATATAGAGTGAGCAAATAAAAAAAAAATTAAGAATACTAATTATTGTCTCTTTAAAAGGATATATATATATATATTTAGTATTATTAAAAAAAGGTGTTTGAATATTTTATTAAATATATTTCGCTCAAATGTATAATTTTACAAAATGATCATTAATATTTTCCCCTTATGTTACAGGTCTTTATTATTATTTGCTAAGCCAGTCGATTGTTGTATTTATAGATATATTTTTCTTTCGAAATCTTTCATCCGAACTAATGCTTAGAGAGCATGTTCAGGATATATCGATTAAAATGATGTTTGTGACTAATAACAAGTATCGTATTCCATTTCCCCTACCAAGGTTTGCATTTCTATGAAAATTACGTGATGTGGAGAAAGTTTTTACTATACTAACTAAACAAAAATCGTTGCTTGCAAACAGCCACTTAAACACGAACTACGCTTACATTTTATGAAATTAGGTAATTACTAGATTTGTACAAGAATTCAGCGTACGGGAATCCCTCGTACGAGAACTTATAGTGCGTAAAATTTATGATGATAATCACACAGAGATATCTTAAACAGATTTATGATTTTTTTTTTCATTTATGTCTAATTACAGAAAACGTATACACTTTTAAAAAGTATTAAATACACATTTTATACGTCATAACTGAAAATAAAATATCACGCATATATTATCTTAGTTATTGAAAAAAATATAATTATTTAAGTGAGCAGCATCTAAAAGAAAGAGCAATATGAGCTATAACTAGCCATTTTTTCAAATAAATATTTTAAAATATTTTTAGCTATATCATTAATATTTCCTTTTGAATAACATTAATAATACCCATTAAGAAAAAAAAAAACATGCATTACAGCGAATCATGTATTCACTCGCTATTCAAAAGAATATTTATAGTTTTAAATAGCTTATACAGAACAATGGTATAAATAAATGTAAATTTTATTTAAACAGTCTAATGGAATAGATCGGAAAGTGCAGCTAGTCTAGATTGGTAAGTAATTGGACATTTTTAGAATTTTGGTTATACAAATCTACAATCTCAGTTCTATATGCCTAAAAAATAGCAAATGCCTCGAACATAAGATTCGACAAAGTTTAAAATACGACATTTAAAGATAAAGGGGTTAACTAATGATTTACCAAAAAATACTGAATGACATACCAAATGTATGTACCTGACTGTGAATACGTGTTTGAATTGTGTTATATTAGGGATAAGTTGAAACTTTATTTAAGTTGCTTCAATAGAGCACGTTGCCCATGCGCAAATGTTAGAGTTTAATTGTTTAACTGTTTACTAGTTTCTTTTAAAATAAATCGTCATGATACATTCAAAATTAAATATAAAAAAAAAAAAATCATGTTACAGTATTTTACTTTTAGTTTATTATCAGTAAAATATACTTGATAATACGAAAGATATACTATACGAAATACAATTAGTTAATACTGTGATTAAAATTAATTTCCAGTACGTTAATTTTGATAAAATGAATTTCCGCTATCTATCATATGTCTACAAGAATTTAAATAATCTGAACAATAAAATACATTACTGTAAAAACAACAATCACAGCGTTGCTATACAAATATCAATATTTGTGTATTTTGTTGTTTTATATTTTAAATATAATTATTATTCTATTGAGAAAAAAATTATTATATTTGTTAAAACAAAATTAAGGGGCAGAGAAAATACGAAATACTGTGGAAAAGAGCTGTTATTGACGCTTGGAAAAAGCAATTTCAGCATGTATTTTTATTAATATTAAAATTAGCTGTTTTATAATTGTTCAATTTTCCTGGAAGATCAGTTCCTTTCTAGAAATTTTAATAAAAAAATAATCAGATTCTTTGATCGTGTAAGTGCTGCATATTTTATTTTTACTTCTTCTCAAACGATTAATTTACAGGTTAATTCTGCTAAATCAAAAACAAAGATTGTATTCTCTTCACAAGTTTCTGAGAAATGTACTTAAATATCAACTGTTTCGTAGAGTTTTGCATGTGTTTTTACCCAATTAAGTTTGATTGAACAAAATCCAACCTAACAAAAACATTTACTTTAACATGACAGAAAACATCACGCTCATTCTATAATAGGGAATGTTTGTTTTTGGTGTGTAAAATATTTTTATTAAAAATGTGTTAATTTTCAACAATTTACAAATATAATTAAGTTATGTTGTGATCAAACAATCATAAAATAAATTAGTGATTTGATGATAGCTTAATCGAAAATCTAGTGTAACAAAAATTCCTATATACCAAAAAAATTCATAATTTTTTTAAGGATATTTTAATTATTTAAAGAATGAATTATCTTCCAATATTTCTAGGTAATAGACAAAAATGTCATTAATGTTTGCAGTTTCGTATTTTTTATAAAACAAAATACATATTGGTTGAAAATCACATATGTTATACAACTAAATCTTTTAGTTTTTATACAGTAGCCATGAGATAGTTTATATAAAAATAATTTTTTATAATAACAACTTAAATGTATCAAAGAACTGTTTTTACTAAAACATAAACATATTCAATGTATTGAAAAATAATGAAATAGTATGTACAATTTATTAATGTATGATGTTATTTTATATTTTAAAAAAATAACTGAAAATACAATATTAAAATTAAGTAGACATTTTTTAACTTTTTCTGAAACATGCTTTAAAATTTTTAAATTTGCTTAAAAAAGTTTTAAAAAAAAAATATATCTAATATCTTTAAAAAATTCCTATACAAGAACAATAAATTTAATCTCTTTAAAAAATAATAACTGTACTTAAAATCGGGAAAAATTAGTTAAAATTTAGTTTGTTCCACATTAGGATATATTTTATTTAATATAAACTATTAGAATAATAAAAATACATGTTTAATATAATCCTTATTGCTTTAAAAAAAAAAATATTTCGATTCACTATGAAAATTGAACTATTAATTCATTTAATGAAATTCATTTTTATTTGTATGTACCTTAAAGCTTATAAAAATATAAAAATAAAATAAAATAAAAATAAATAAATTGTTTCACCTTCAATTATTCAGTTTAAATTTTCAAATGGATTACCACAGAAATCATAATTATATCAGAAAATTACTCATTATCATTAAACTAAAGATTATATGCTTAAAGTGCTAAAACAGAATACATCATAAAATATAAAATATATTTTTATGTGTTCTGTTTTATTACTTTAAGCATATAATCTTTAGTTTAAATGTTATGCTTTTATAAAATTTAGAATTCATGGGTATGGTTGTATTTAAAATGCATAGCTTTCATACACGATTAATATGGTTTGATTCAAATTTGAGGGATCATTCGGCAATATATTTTTTTTTTCGTGCTAAATCATTGGTATTCAAATAAACGCAGATCTACTCTTGTTGTAACGGTCAACAAATACTTATTTTTTGGATGACGTATTTGTTACGTCATTTAACATATTTTGAAAAAAATTTTGCCAGTTTAATAATATTTTTTTAAAGGAAATTATAATTATATAACGAAAAACGACGACGTCTTTATGTTACATCATTATGTTATGGCGTGATGATTAAAAAAACAAAAACAAAAAACCTTTTTGCAACAAAAGTAAAGTAATTAAATAATTATTTATAATTCAAATTTGTATTTTTAAGATTCATTATAAAATTTGTATTTGAAATTTAGTTATAGTTAATGCATACACTCTCAAAAATACTTCTTTCAAAACACGGAAATATCACTGGCAGCACTGCTGCCGCGTTATTTCCGTTATTTGAAGATTTTCCGTTTATTTTTTCTCTGTTATAGGAGTGAAATTTTCCGTTATTTTTACCTTAGTTACATGAGGGAAATTTTCCGTTATTTGAAGAAAGTCTGTTTTAAAAAACTGCCTTCCTGTTTGTGCTGCCATCTATGGACGGTTGCATTATTTCATAACGGTTGGACGGTTGCATTATTTAATACATTTTTAAAATATTTCCTGTCTCACCTAAGGATTGAACTAGGAACCTGTCGGTCTGGAGTCAAGTATGTTACCGATACGGCCAGTGGGCACGTGCTTGAAGAAGAGCTTGGAATGATGATAGGGTTTTCTTCAAATGGCGGCTTTGGTCTTTAAAAATTTGGGGTTTAGAAAAACGGCCAATTGGAAATTAATTGCGGGGAGATTTTGTCGTTATGAGAAGACGTTTGGGCTTTTAACAATTTATTATTAATAGAGGATAAAAATATGAATTATATATATTCTTAATTCTATTGTTAGACGTAAAATATGGATATTATATTTTTAATTAAATGCAAGAAGAAATGTTTGTTTTTTTAATACAATCGATTTCTTTTTCAAGTGTTATACAGTTTTTTTAAAGTTGTTCGGTCCGATGAAATGTTCTCAATGTTTTAGAATATATTTTAATTTCTAATGTCTTTTTTTTATAAATTTAAAAAAATAAATTGCGAATAATTTGAAATAAGTGAGAAAATTATTTGTTACTTTTTTTAATTCGAAAGTATTATTTTTGTTTGTTTCTTTTTTGAGTAAAACCGATTTTTTTTTCAACTAGTATATATACATTAATCTGTTTGTTTATAATATATATTAAATGCGAATTTTTTTAAATAACTTTTTAAAAAATAAATTGCAAATAATTTGAAATGAATGAGGAAATTAATTATTACTTTTCTTAAATTCTAAAGAACAATTTTTTTTCTTTAATAAATTCGAAATAATAATTTATTGAATTTTTAGTTTTTCATTTTTAAAATAAATTCAAACTTTAGTATTAATAGAGCCAATACGCAGGCGCGCAGGGAATAAACGGACATTTTCTCTCTTCTTTACACTTTCTAGAAGAATTCACGGAAAAAGCATGTTTCTAGGAATACGGAAATTATTTGTTGAAAAATGAGGAATTATTTAATGTATAAAGACGGATTTTTCTGACAGTGTAGTGGCCGAGGTAATGTGAAACTTCATGCATTTTGAAAATTGTGAAACAACGAGATTGCTGCATAAAGATTTTTTTTCTGTCCTCATAAGGAGCCAAGGCTCGTTATGGCCTCATAAAGAGGATACTGGTCACAGTAATAATGAAATTCATGAAAATCAGTTACATACTAAATAAATTTCTTGTCTAAAATAACATAAAATTTAACAGGAAATTAAAATTAAAAGACATATATTATAAGTAAAAGAAAATGTCCGTTTAGAACAAATTTGTTTCGATGAAAATGACGTCATTTTTAACATAATACGAATATTTTAAAATAATTTTAATACTAAATGGAGCATGAACAGAACAGTGCAGAAAATTGGAAGATATGACATATTTGAAAAGAATATTGAAATATTTTTTACTGATACACATTATTTCTCAGTTACATATAGAAGAGAGTTTTTTAAATGATGTAATGATTAAGATGGAATGAAAATAAACAATAATTCTATCGTTAACAAAATATTACGCTGAGGAAATATTATTCAAATTTGAAATAAAACATGCTGTTTCCAACATATTTTGATAAAGCTAACAGTATGGATATCAATAACCCAATTTTATAGATACAGTTGAAATTTCGATAATCGTTTAATATATTTAAACTTTTTTACTGTATGGTAGCAATATATATATATATATATATATATATATATATATATATATATATATATATATATACCGGGTGATTATATTTAAAGTTACGATTTCAAAAATCGATAATTTTAAAACTACTGGTTAAAATGACTTGATATTTTATCAGAACAATCGTGAGGCAATGTAATTTTGTTTGCCGAAGGAAAAAATAGTTGCAAAATTTGCCGATAGATGGCGCTGTCAGGATAATGTCAGGGGAAAGACCAAAAATGTATTCGTTAAACACAGGAATGTTGTTAGCCAAAAGGAAAAAAAATAGAGTTCAGGGATTTACTAAAAATGTATTAGCGAAAATACAAGAATACGTGTTTACAGCAACAACAGTGATAATGACAAAAAATGAAAAAAAGAGCTTCATGGAACAAACACCTTACTGATGATTAAGGCATAAGTTGTTGGATATGCCCTCCGCCTTGTTCCGCTACTAATTAGAAGCGCAAAACGGCATGCTCCACAACAGATCGGAGGGTATCTGTACTGATGCAATGGGTGTGTTGTCTGATACTTGCCTTCAAGTCGGCTAGATTCTGAATCCGCCCGCTGCAAACAACATTCTTCAAGTACCCCCAAAGCCAGAAATCACACGGGTTTATGTCGGGGGAACGTGGCGGTGACGTTGTTGGAAAAAGGCGGCTTATGATGCAATCATTTCCGAAATTAGCACTCAGTAGCTGCTTCACAGGAGTAAGAATGTGAGGAGGAGCGCCATCTTCCATGAATATTGAGCGATCTGCACTCTGACGCTGCTGAAGTGCCGGAAGGACATGGTTACGCAAAAGTGCTTGATACCGCTTGCCAGTAACGGTGCAGGTAACGGGACCCGCGTAGTGTGATCTCCTCGAAGAAAAACGGACCGACGATAAACGCTGTCGTTATTCCGCATCACACAGTGACCTTTTCAAACTGAAGAGGCAATGGCTGCAGCTGGGACGGATTCACGGTCGCCCATATCCTGCAATTTTGCGTATTTACAGAAGCTTGCAAATGAAAGTGGGCTTTGTCAGACCACAGAATGTTCGATGGCCATCCGTTGTCCACTTCCATCCGTGCAAGAAATTGTAGTACAAAAGATTGATGTGTTTCCAGGTCAGCAGTTAGCAACTGCTGCACATGAGTTAGCTTGTATGGACCGTGTTCCGTAGGACTTTACGCACCGTGCTGTTCAGCATATCCAGCATTTGGCCAATTCCACCTGCACTGCTGATTCCATCATCACTGTTAGTCTGTTCTTGTAATGCTGTAGCCACATCTTCCACTGCCGCAGCCGAAACTGGTTTCCTTCCTCTACCCCGTTTAACGTCAAATGAATCGGTCGCTTCGAATTTACCAATCATTTTTCGCAGACTATTTGTAGTTATTGGACCCCTTTTTACGGATTTTAATGTCCAAAACTTCCTAATAGCTGTAAGTGCACAGTGATCGTTCTTATAAAAAAGCTTCAAGAGCAGAGCGCGATCATTCATAGTCACTCTTACTAAGAAATAGCTGGTGCTCTGCATTTTTATGGCAGCTATGTCTGTGGTGCACATGTCACGTATTAGTAATTTTCACATATCCAGACAATTTGAACCCTGACAGCGCCATCTATCGGAACATTTTGGAACTATTTCTTTTCCTTCGCCAAACAAATTCCATTGCCTCACGACTGTTCTGTTAAAATATCAAGTCACTCTGACCAGTTGTTTTAAAATGATCGATTTTTGAAATCGTAACTTTAATTATAATCACCCAGTATACATACATATATATATATATATATATATATATATATATTTATAAAATATTATTCAAAAAATATTATTATTGTTATTATTTTTTGCTGGAAGAAAATATGTACATTAAAAAGTTTCAAATACTCTTCTACCTCTGCTTTTGGAAAGTTTAAAAATATATATTTCCGCTTTGGTGCATTAAACTTTGGAAAAACAGAAATCTAGTTTTCAACATTTCAGTATTCTTTTCCAAGTAATAAAATGGTGAATATTATCTTTGTCCTACGCATTGTATCAGTTCCGATACGATCATTTTTCTCTTTTGGAGCAGAAAAAAAAACAGACTTCTGCACGTGACTTGAATGTATTATTTAGCAGCGGCACTAAATTGAGAAAATACTTTTCATAAGTACAATATATATATATATATATATATATATATATATATATATATATATATATATATATATATATATATGTATGTATTTAACTACGATAAAAGTTTAAACTTTGAAAACGTTAAATTATTGTTGTATATTTTATTTTAATGAATATTTTTAACACTAAAAGTAATCGAAATTTACGTGTTTTGAAATAGAATGAATTCGATGGATTTTGTGAAATTACACCACGCAATTTTAGCGCGGTTTTAGCTTTGCAATCGGAGTTAGATATTTATCTTATAAATGTGGTTAAATTTATACGCAAATTGTATAAAGCAGAACCCGAACTAGATAATAAGAAAAACTTCTTGTTTTACTAGTATCCCAATAAATAGTTTTTGAGGTAACTTTCTTGAACATATGCAACAGAAAGGAAGATAGTTGTTTCGAAATGGTGGTAAAAACGATAAAGTTTTCCCCATATATTTCGAGTAATGATAAAAATATTGATACTTATTTATCGAAACATTATTTTAATAAAAATAAACGGTTAAATGAGTTTGATTTAACAAGCTTTTTCATTTTTCATAAGGAGATACTGAAATTAATATTTAATTGACAAATGGAAATTAAATAAAATATATTTATGCTACCCTTTCCCGGACAAATCATACTAAATAGTTCTCCTTCACTTACAGACGATATTTTGTATTAACATAAATATATGTATCATGAAAAAGGAAATTTTTCCTAATTAACAGGGTTAACTTCTCTAAAGGTGTGAAAATATTATTGTTTTTTAATACTATTGGTGTGTCTATTGGATGAAAAACATTGTTTCAGTTTAACAACAGTGTGTAACATGGATACATTCTGTTCGATACAAAGAAAAAATGTAGTCATTGAACAGGATCCCTGTGTATAAATTACAAGGGAAAACTAGCACCATTGCCGCCAGATTTTTTTTCAATAAATTACAGGATTTGTCTAAAGTGTGTCAGCTAAAATTAATAACTTTTCTGGGATTTTTTTTTCATTCTCTATGTATCATTTAAAAAATATCTTAATGTGAAATAAACTAGTTTCAGCTGACATCACCTCTCTGTATACGGCTAGTGTGATGTCTACGATGACGTATTCCTATGGATCCAAAAGTCTCATAATTGCTCTAAGAATTTTAAATTTTAAATATTAAAAATATTATATTATTGAAATACTAACAAAGTAAGACTATTGAAATATTAATTTGTTAAAAGACAGGGTATTAGAAGAAAAAAAATCATAATTTCGTCAATTCACAAGATATCAAATCCGCTTAAATAATCATAAATTCTCCTAATATTATCTAAAACTTTTATATTGACAAGTTTTTTATAGGACCAACTCTTATAGCAAAAAAAAAAATCCGTGCTGGCTCCGCCTGTAAACAAGTTAGGTTTCGAAGTGGGCGGTTCCAACTCCGCATCATGGCGCATCATTTCTTCCGTAATTCCCAGCAAACAGGCGCCCCACGGTCTGCGTCTTCGAAATCTTCCTGTGCCTGTAGGCCGAGCCGTCACGGATTTTTTTATATTCGTTTTATATATCAGAATTAGTCGTTTTATAAATTCGTTTCATTAGGATTTTATATATATAGGGTTGATATATGATTTATCGATCTATCTAAAATAGAAACAAGAACGAAAAATCATGCGTCAAGCATAGATTATGTAACACTTTCCAACGCTTCCAAAATAATTTTACAAATCATTACCGTTTAATAAGCTGAAAGATAACATCTAAGTAAACAATTTGGATAACGCATAACATATTTAAAAACGTAATTTCAGGAATTTCCAACCTATACAATATTCGGAAAAATATCCGAATGCTTTTATTCAGCCTTGTATATGATCTATAAATTTGTATATATACTACAAAGGATGCTAAATTTTAGTTCAGTTAGGAAACGCGTAGCACAGTTTAAAATTCTCCTTCTGGAGTTTCTGTTAATAAACGGAAATGTGTTCGCAAACTTTTGTGCTGCCCTGTATATGATCTACAGAATTTATACACACCAAGTAATAGACAAAAAGTGAGTTAAATTTAAAATCGCGTTCAGCAACTTAAAACGCACTTCCAGAATTTATTGTTAACAGACAGTAGAGAATTCTTTTGTATGTACCTGTAAATGAACGATGACTGCTATACACACAATATTCTGTACTAAACCTCTTGTAATGCACCTTAATGATATATACAAATTTCAATGCGTTTAAAATAATGAAACATTATTTAATTAAACCGCAAACGAATTTTCTCCATAGACGTAATGTAACAGAATTCTTTGGACTGTCCCTGTAAAGTAACTATAAGTGCTATGCACACCCTATTCCATATTAAGCTTCTTGTAATGTACCTCCGTGATATATATCAATTACAATGTGTTTGAAAATGTGTAACATCATTAAAATAAACCGCAAATGATTTTTCACCATAGACTGTAATGTAACGGAATTCTTTTGAGTGTCCCTGTAAAAAAACTATAAGTGCTACACACTTCAGTTGAAATAGGGAACATGCTATAGATAACGACAATAATATATAAAAATTGCAGGGAATTCCAAACATATTTATGGGAGTTAGAGTACGGACAGTCGGCAGACGGCAGACAAACCGAAGTCATAAACACACATTTCAACTAGAATGGAAAGTGTTAAAAAGCGAAATATTTCTTGATATAAGAAAAAAAAGTTTATGCGAATAGAGTATAACAAATTTAGAGATACCCACGATTCCTAAAGTTATTACACGAACTTTACTATGATTACATGTGAATGACGTAATTTTCTAGATGTTTTTAGTTGCGGCGTTACTTTAACAGAGTTGCTTAAAAAGATAAAGAAAACGGACTGTAAAAAGACGGTAGCTTTGTTTCATTTCATATTTAATATAAATCTTAGAAAATTTAACTGCTTCATTTAAAGTAAGAAAACACCTAGCTATAAGCTATAGCTAAATAAACTTGAGTCATGAAAAACACAACACACAATTGAATCAAATTCACCTCGGTACTGTAATAATTGTTTAAAAAACAACACAAAATGTCACAAAAACATATATGCATCATTTAATAAAAATAAAAACTTTTACTTTAGGTGTTTTAAACTATACAAAACTGTATTTCACATTATTAACCTAGCACTTTCGAGCCGTCCTGGCTCATCATCAGGGTTAAAAATATTAACACACAGATACACGCAAAAAAACACAAATAGTCTGAAACACCGTAAAAACATCAATGTCTGCTGAAGACAAGGTCAAACCATTATGAACCGGTCACTAGGGGTGGGAAGTAGTCCTCCCGATGCTATACGTATTTCAGTTATACGTTTAACCGATATACGTATATACGTATAATACGTATTTAAGAAATACATATACCTTAAAATATACGTTTAAACGTATCCAGATACGTATAAGAGTATATCGGTTAAACGTATAATTCAAGTATACGTTTAATTCAAGTATACGTATATGTCAAGTATCGTATTTACTTTCAATGCTAATGGATCTCATCAGTGTTACGTCACTGAACGGAGAACAAGTTGGAAATCGGTGGCGTTGCTTTAGTAATCTGTATTATATATTTCATACATAGAATCTTGTTATTTTTCCCTATAAACGATTATCTATATATATGAAAGCCGTTTTTGGTATGTATGTTCCTTACACAAATCTACAGTTTTTGTCCGATTTGAACGAAACTTCATGTACATACATTTTAGAACACGAGTAAAATCACTGTCAACTTTAAAAATTTCTCAGACGAATCATTACCACTTTTTTCAAACATCTCCCATAGTTTATCATTACAGAAATCTTTTTTTTTCGATTTCTAATGCAATTTCTTTCCCGTTGCCATTCAAAGGTCCTGCGTATGGACAATATTTTTATAAACCAATTTCAGATTAACTCGCTATAATTTGAAATCCGAAACTGACGTCAATTTTGGCACATGTGATTTTTTTCGCATATTACAAGATTACTATAAGTGCTTTAAACGAGATAGTACATATATTTAAATGTGTTTGGAGAAAAATAAATAACTTAGCTCCTAATTTTACAAAGGCAAATTGTTTCCACTGGTTTGTTAATATTAAAGTAAATTTTCTAAGAAATAAAAACATATTTTTGCACTTTCAAACTTCATGATTCATTTTATTCTACATAATCAAAAATCGTCTGTCAAATATTGGCATTTTGCAATTATTACAGCGTAACTTTTTTCAGCTTGAGCCTCAACCAAGGAGGCATATTTAAATTCCTCGGATGCAGGTGGGCAGTAGATGCCCTATTAATAAAAACTGGATTTAAAAAAAAAACAATGCAGTATTTTCCATTATTGTTTCTTCAAAAATGTGTGTTAAAACAAATGGGATTAAAAGTAAAATGGTTTATCGGAAAAAAAAATTAATGCATTTTTTTTAAAATATAAAACATTAATTTTAATTTTAAAAATTAATGTATTTTTTATAAGTTCGACAACGTGACGACACTTTCATTTCACCAACTTCGAAATTATTATTCAATTCTTAAAAGAACACTATATTTTTGAAAAATAATGGTTTGCATCAAAAATCACATAATTTCAAAACGCAATTTTAGCAAATTCTGTTTAAATTACATTGTAAATATACTTTCTTAGTTAAACTTAGTGTTTAATAATATTGTTTAAAATTTTTCTATGAGTACAGTAGTATTGGATTTCTTTAATCGCTTTCATGTTTTAAATACAAATGTGCAAGTGACGTCACACACTCAATTAAAGTAGTTTTTCTCAATTAACTGTAGGTGAAAAGTGACAATTTTTTGTGGAGTTAGTAATTTAATATTTCCTACACATAATATAATGTATTTTAACTATTTGAAAATTACGAAAAACTTGGCGAAACTTCAAGCAATTTAGCTCAAAGTTTGACTAACATGCACATTATCTATAAATATAAATGCATATCTGTGCATGATTCATGAAGTAAAAGAATTTGTTTTAACTAGACACGTATCGGTTCAGAGGAAAATCTACCCCGGTGAAAGTGTTGTCATATTTTAAATCATTTGCCTGTTTTCATTCACAAAATATTAGTATTTTAGAGCAATTACACAAAGTAGCGCAATTTGCAAAGAATGTATTGGTCGCCAAAGTATATGTTTAACATTCTTTTTCCGTACAATTTTCAAGAATATTAAATTACTTTAAAATTACATTAAAATCCATAAAACATCAGTAAATTGAGATACGCTTTTCAAACGAATAACTTTGAGAGTACATGTATTTTATTCGACTGCATAAAAATTGAATGTGCTATGTTTAGAAATAAATGTCTTTACTTTATAAAGATCAAATAAGTTAATCTATCGTAATTGGATTGGACACAGATTTAAAAATATACATGCTTTAAAATGATTTTAAAATCCATAAAAAAAATCAGTAAATTGAGATAAACTTTCAAACTACATTTGAAAGTGTATTTTTTTTCTAATTGATAGTTTAAAAAATGAAATTATGCGATATTTAGTAGTTACAAATATGCAGTACAAGCAAAATTTAATGGTTAGGTCGTTGCTACCGACAATATGATGTTGACATTACTCACGGATATGTTTTTGTTTTATAATATAGATAGATGCTATATGAAAGCGAATTTCGCAAAATGTCACGACATTTTTTTTTTCGTTTTCAAGAAAATCGTATATTTTTATATTGTATGCGCAAAGAAAACGGGCATTCTCATTTATAAAGCTGAAAAATTTTACTATGGTTGAGTTAAAGTAACGCTTTTTTTCTAATTGTCTTTTTTATCGATTTATGGTTGCGTATGTACAAATCATATTGTCGTATTATTGTATTTTAATTTATGTTAACCTGGGCAAATCCGGGTAGTTCTGCTAGTTGTAAATATATAACAATAGTAAAAAGACTTTTTGAGCAAATAAGGAAAATATACACGTTTTAGATATATTGTTAATCCTTATTAAGTATATTATTTGTGTTTTAATTATATATATATATATATATATATTTGTGTGCGTATAGTCAAATTGCGCCCGGGGGTCAAATGTTGTTCTTTCCACGGTGCTAATGTTTTCTACTGTGTGTTAATGTATAACGAAATTTCATTTTTTTAACCATGACACTCGTGGTATTTTTTATACAAAGTGTACGTGCATTACAAGATATTACGCTTTAAGAATTGTTGTTAATCTTGACAAATTTCCTTTTTGTGTTAGTACCAATAAATTTCGATTACTTATAGCCTGACAAATAATCGTCACTTCAGGTTTCAGAACGCAATCACATAAGCTTAAAATGACTTGCCTTCTCTTTTCTTTTTTGCAGTGAAACGTATTTTCAAAATATTTTTAATATAGGAAAAAGTATTCTTAAATAAAATAAAAGTATGTTTAGTTAGTTATTTGCTATGGCCAATTATCGTCACTAGGGATATAAGCCCGTGGGGGAGTGCCCTCTGTGGGGGTCTTTAAAATAAAGATAAGATTCTTAACTTCCCAGGAGTTGGTTTGATCATTGTCAGTATAAAATATGAAGTCAATGTAAGTTTATGTTCTGCAATACTAATGTTTCGGGCGAAATGTCCACTCCATAAATCAAAATAAGCTATGCGCGTGTGTTACATATATGCGAAAGGTAAATCATTTCATAATTAATAATTTAGATTTGAGGGTGAAAAAAAAAACAAATCTAAACTGAGAAAAAAATAGTCCGATTTTTTTTTCAAGTACCGACTGCACATGACACAGCGGGTGTTTATCAAAGTATGATTCACAAACCAGCAGGAGAAAGACATAATTTTTTAAGCAATGAATGAAAAACTTTTAAACGTTGATACGTTTAACCGCTGGTGTAATAACCGTATATACGATGTACCGTATATGCTGTTTTGTATAATACGTATAACCGCCTTGGTCGTATCATACGTATCCAAAATCTGCACCCCGTATAATACGTATTATACGTATACTCGTATAAACGTTTAATAGGGAGCACTAGGGGGAAGCATAGGGAGGTATGTACCAATCTTATTTAATCTTGAACTATCTATAGAAGTTTATACCATAATTTAGAGATGTTGTAAGAAACTGAATCGTTGCATGTTTTATCGTTACTGGTTAAAATTTCAATGGATTCACTTATTATTGCTTGATAAAAAGAGGATGTGGGTTTAATAATTCTAGCTTTATCAAAATCTATTTTAATTGACTGCTCTTGTTTTAATCTGGAAAGTGCCGTTTTACTTCTATTGTACTTGATACCTGCAATATGTTCTTTTAAGCGAATTTTAAATTTCCTTAAAGTCATACCAATGTAGTCTTAAACTTTATAAGATTTCTCCTATTTGCAACTATTTCCATAGTAACTGGGATTCTATAAATTCCTGCTAAATCTTCAATCGGTATGGGATCAATCTTCTTATGTTGTAACGCATTCAATTTAACTGGAGGGGATGCTACCAAATTTATTTCATATTTCTTTAAATTATATTTTAATTTTCCAAAAAGTTTCGGAATATATTGAAATTTGTAAAATTTAGTTGGTTTTCCTGTTAATTCTTTTTGTTTTTTATCCTGATATTGATATTGACAAATTAACTTATTAACTAACCTCTCTGAAAAACCATTCTCATTTGCTATAATTTTAATTCTGTCAAGCTCCTCATTGATATAACTATCAGTACACAATGAAAATGCTCTACGGATGTAAAACTTATATGCAGCCAGTTTATAACTTAAAGGTGATGAAGCATCTCTGGAAATAGTATTATTTGACCGCATATTTATCCTATAAACTGTCCGATCTATTGCTAAATGACTGTTTTTTATCAGCTCTACATCAAGAAAAGGAAAACGATTCTGTTTTTCCAACTCCAGGGTAAATTGTATTTTTGTATCAATTTTATTAAGTTTAACCACAAAGTATTTCAATAAATCTATGCCATGCTCCCATATAATAAAAATATCATCTGCATATCTACACCAATATGCAGGTTTTTCACTAAAATCATTCATAACCATATTTTCAATGGGTCTTAATTTAATCTCTACGCATATACCCGAAATGGGGGAGCCCATTAGTGCATCATCCTTTTGTTTATAATAAATATTATCAAATATTATTATATTATTAAATAATATCCGTGTTTAATAAGATTAAACCCGGAAATAAGTGTGTTTTTTGTGCTCACGCTAAAAGAATCATTACCATTAATAGCCTGTTCCACAAACAAACCCACATCATTCATATCTACAGATGGATATAACGATACTACATCCAAACTCGCAAAAATGCTGTTTTCAGTAATCTGAAAAAGTTTTACTTGCTCAATAAACTCCATTGTCGATGAAATGACGAACTCTGACTGAGGGAGGATAGTTTTTAATAAGACAACATATCCCCTTTCTAGATAATATGTTGGTCCTATACATTTAGTTACAATGGCTATAGCTGTACGATATACCTACAGTATAAAAATGAAAAATAAAATAAAAAAATTGAATATTTTGTTTAGAGTCCGTTTTACGTTTCACTTAAAGCGTCTCATGAAATGCGATATCGTATATCCTATCCTAATCCTAATAATATTATAAATCTCATTGTGTGCAAATGTTAGGCTGAAGCCAGCGTCAAAATGGAGCATTTAATGATCCTGTATTTTTGCATGTAGGTTGATTATAATACTCAAATTAACATAGGCTGGTTTTTGTTTATTTTATTCAAATATTTTCTTTAATAATTAAAAATTTAATTATTTTCATAGAGAATAAATGGACATTTTCCCATACAATTTAACCATTTTACTTTATCGTTGCTAGGGCTTTGATCGTTGCCACAAAAATAAAAACACGGAAAAATAATTTTTCCCCAACAGCTAATTTTCAATTGAACGATTTTCACGTGAAAACTGAAAATTAAAAAAATTCAAAAGAAGGTGAATTTCCGTGATATTTGAAACAAAAATATGGAGTATTTGTTATTATACATGAAGTATGAATATCGGTTAAAATAAAAAGATATTTTTCTGTCAAAAACTGCGTTATAATTAGAAGGAAAAGTGCAACAATAATTATATTATTAAAAAATAGATTTCGCTTGGACCATGGAACTATGAAAAGGATCCAATGGGCTTGGACAAATATGACGTCATAAAAAAAACATGTATTTTCATATATTCGTAATAATACAAGGAGCATGAATATCAATGTATAATGAAAGTAAATAGATAATGGACGTAATATTTAAGATGAAAAACTGAAATATATTTTATCGATACTGATTAATAATTAGCTTGAATACCAGTTACACACAAATGTGAGTTTTCCGCTAAAATTTACGTCCTGATTGCCAGTAAAAGAAAATTAACAAGAATTTTGCCATTTAAAAGAGATTTCTCTGAGGAAAAAGTGACGTCATACTTGAAATAAAATGGGAATTTTCAAATGTGTTTTAGAAGGAGCGTGAATCAATTCATTACATTAATAATACAAGAATCGGTAAGTTTAGAAAGTAGATGAGTTTCACGTCATATTTAAAACGAAAAATTTAAATATATTTTTTTAGCTTTTTTTTTAGCTAGCGATTATTATGCATGAATATCAGTTACATACAGATGAGAGTTTTTGCCAAAAATTACACCATGATTATTAGGAAAATAAAAATAATTACGAATCTATTATATTAAAATCTGACCGCCTGTTTGTATTTCGCAGAGGATGTCATAAACTCTCAGAATTAAAAACTAGTCGTTGGGGGCTGCCGTAATACTTACCCATCATGGATATGCATAATGTAAAATATTAAAACAAAAATGTGTAAACTATATAAATGCATAGCAATTCAAATAAAATCGTGGCTTGATGACGTCATAACTTTATAGGCTCGATTACTGAATTGCTTGAAAGAGGTTTTTCCTTATAACTCCAAAAATAATAATTCTATTAACTAGCGGTTTATTGCATCTGATTAAGCGTCAAATTTCCAATTAAAATATATCTTTGAAGTGAAATTTGGATGAAATACAGGGTCATGAAAAATCGAAGAGTGTGGAAAATAGGATTACAAATATCTCAGCAACTAATTATCCGATCGACTTCATGCTTTATGCAAAATTTATGTTTTTTTATTGTCTTTTATATTCATTTCTTAAAATAAACAATTTCGAAAATTTTTATATACCTTTTATCAGAACGAATATTTCGAGAGTCCGAAAAAAATAGTTCCGGTTAATCGAGGTTATTGAAATGAAATAGGCTTCTTCCCATTATTACATACTAAGTACATACCAAATTGCAAGTGTCTATCTCAATTTTTTAGGGAGATAGAGCGTTTACAGACACACAGACGGACGGCAAATTTTTTTTTTCTAAAAATATGTCTTTTGGAATCTCCAGTGTCTGAAACGTGTAAATCCGTCAAAAATTTTTTTCAATTTTCAAAACGATTACAAGACTTACCCTATACTACGTATGATGGGTAAGTAAAAAATGATTTAAATTCCGAGATATGATTATTATTATTTTTTTTTATAAATTTAACGAAGTTGCTCTAAAAATGGCAACTAAATTATTCCAATTTTGTGGATAAAAAAGAAGAAATGAAACCGAATAATATATTTTTTCTCATTAAAACTGAAAAAAAGAATTATTTTCAATTTGAATAGATGCTGAAAGAAAAAAAAAATCTTGATTACAGTAAATTTTTTTAAAAATAAAAACGTATTTTCACATATTCAAACTTCATGAGTCAATTTATTCTTGAGAACAAATATCGTCTGTCAACATATTTTCATTTAGAAATAAAGATTTTTTTTTTCAGTTGTAGTACAGCCCCTAGAATATAGGCGCTGTAGTTATAGATTAAATCAAGGAGGCAAATTTAAGCTCCATGCATTTAGGTCTACAATTATTGCTCCCTATTCACAAGAATTGAATTTAATGAAAAAGAATATACTATTTCCATTATCTTTGAAGGATGGCTATTAAAACGTTTCACAAAGGCGTTAAAAGTAAAATGGTTTGCCAGGTAAACTTGACATATGTTTTTACACAATTCACCGATTTCCACGATTTTGTTTGGCCCGCCTTTTTTCATTGGTTGCAGTTTCTTTTTCGTGATTATTTGTCACAAAATTTCACTTTTTTAAAACTTAGTTATGTCAAGGCCTCTATAACATAGAAATACTGTATTGTCTCCTATGGAATGTGATCAAGAGTTAGTTAATTATTTACGTTTCTAATTATCGGGAATGAAATATTTTGCTTAATTAATGAATTTATTCTTATTTTAATGATACGTGAACGAAATCACGGGTAACAGCTAGTAATATTATAAATCTGATTGTGTGCAAATGTTAGGCTGGAGCCATCGTCAAAATGGAGCATTTAATGATCCTGTATCTTTGCATATACGTTGACTATAACCCTCAAATGAACATAGGCCGGTTTTTGTTCATTTTGTTCAAATATTTTTCTTAATAATTCAAAATTTCGTTATTTTCAAAGAGAATAAATGGACATTTTCCCATAAAATTTAACCATTTTACTTTATCGTTGCTAGGGCTTTGATCGTTGCCAATAAATAAAAACACGGAAAAATAATTTTTCCTCAACAATTAATTTTCAATTGAACAATTTTCAAGTTAAAAATGAAAATGAAAAATAAGTCAAAAGTAGATGAATTTCCGTGATATTTGAAACAAAAATATGGAGTATTTGTTATTATACATGAAGTATGAATATCGGTTACATTAAAAAGATCTTTTTCTGTCAAAAAACTGCGTTATAATTAGAAGGAAAAATGAACAATAATTATATTCTTAAAAATAGATTTCGCTTGGACCATGGAACTATGAAAAGGATACTCCTCGGCTTGGACAAATATGACGTCATAAATAAAACATGTATTTTCAAATAGTCGTAATAATACAGGGTCATTCATAATTTCCTCCGGGGTTTCGAAACTTTATAGTAAAAAAACGAAGACGAATATGAAAAAAAGAAACATATGAAATTATTCCGAAACTATTCAAGCTTTACTTACATACATTACAGGTGTTCTATGTGTGAACCCTTGGTCACACGGCATACATCCATGCGATAGTCCAGTTCCTGCCATACTCCGTTTCTTTAAATTTCCGGTACCACACATGAATTGTTTTGTCAGTTGGTCCCTGTTTTCGATATTTATTACGAAAGGCCCGTTGGACTGACACCACTAATTCAGATTTAAAGAAACGGAGTATGGCAGGAACTGGACTATCGCATGGATGTATGCCGTGTGACCAAGGGTTCACACATAGAACACCTGTAATGTATGAATGTAAAACTTGAATAGTTTCGGAATAATTTCATATGTTTCTTTTTTTCATATTCGTCTTCGTTTTTTCACTATAACGTTTCGAAACCCCGGAGGGAATTATGAATGACCCTGTACAAGGAGCATGAATATCAATATGAAAAACTATAATATTTTTTATCGATACTTATTAATAATTAGCTTGAGTACCAGTTACATACAAATGTGAGATTTCCGCTAATATTTACGTCCTGATTGCCAGAAAAAGAAAATTAACAAGAATTATGGCATTAAAAAGAGATTTCTCTGAGGAAAATGTGACGTCATATTTGAAATAAAACGGGAATTTTCAAATGTGTCTTACAAGGAGCGGGAATTAATTCCGTATATTAATAATACAAGTATCAGTAAGAATAGAAAGTAAATTATAGTTTCACGAAATATTTAAAACGAAAAATTGAAAAGTTTTTTATCTATACCGATTATTAAGCATGAATATCAGTTACATACAGATGAGAGCTTTGTGCCAAAAAACCCCACCATGATTATTAGGAAAAGAAAAAAAATACGAATCTATTATATTAAAATCTAACCGCCTGTTTGTATTTCGCAACTACTCTTTTCAGATTGTCGAACGCAACGCGATTTACATAACACCGGTTATCATTCATCCGAGGATCATTATCCGAGGATGTCATAAACTCTCAGAATTAAAAAAAAAGATTTAAATTCCGAGATATTATTGTTATTATTTATTTTATTTTATTTTATTTTATTTATTTATCTATTTATTTTTTGTAAATTTTAATGAAGTTTCTCTAAAAATGGCAACTAAATTATTCCATTTTTGTCATTGAGCTCTATATATAACAGGAGTTCAGAATCAGCGGTCAGAAGCATGAAAGGCAAATGAAGCTTGCAAGGCAAAAGTAAAAAATAGTCCGCGTTGTCAATGTCAGATATTAGTATTCTCATTTACTATTATCCTAATGTATTCTTTTATAATTAAGCTATGCTTATCTAATTCTTAAATAATTTACTAATCATGTAAGGGAAGGCGATAGACAGCATGTTTTGCTATGGATGCGAGCTAAAATTATCGTCAATGTATCGTTCCGCGCTGACCGCTAGAAATCATGTTGGGCATTAGGAAGACAGATCTCCTGCTGTATTTGGAGCTCAGTGATTTTTGTGGATAAAAAAGAAGAAATAAAACGTATTAATATATTTTTTCTCATTAAAACTGAAAAAAAAAAAACAGAATTTATTTTCAATTTGAATAGGTGGTGAAAGAAAAAAAAATTGATTACAGTAAAATTTTTGAAAAAAAAATCGTATTTTCACATATTCAAACTTCATGAATCAATTTATTCTGGAGAACAAAAATCGTCTGTCAACATATTTTCATTTAGAAATAAAGATTTTTTTTCAGTTATAGATTAAATCAAGGAGGCAAATTTAAGCTCCTTGCATTTAGGTCTACAATAATTGCTCCATATACACAAGAATTGAATTTAATGAAAAGAATATACTATTTCCATTATCTTTGAAGGATTGCTATTAAAACGTTTCACAAAGGCGTTAAAAGTAAAATGGTTTACCAGGTAAAC